>VWYP01015621.1:0-108469 GCA_013400435.1 Pycnonotus jocosus | reverse complement strand
CCACAAATCATTTCTCTAATGTGAATTGTCTACGGTTTAAAAGAATTACAGTCTTACTAAAAATTTCTAAGAGATTTTAGCCTAAACTTCAGGCAACTCGTCATCTCTCTTACTTAAAAAGTCACTCTTCATTGACTGACTTAGATATCTTCAAAGATGTCCCTTTACGTATCCTTCTTTGTCTTTTTTTTTTCATCTCAGAGGAAGGTTAAGAAAAAAAGTTTCAATCTGTGTTAGGAAAGAGTTAAACTTGCCCAAGCCTGCTGTAGCCGCGGCAGCACAAATATTCCAAAGTCATGCCTGGGTGCAGAGCCCAAGAACAGCAGCAGGATCCTAGTCACCAAGCAGGCTGATGGATGCTTTTTCTCTCTCACCACCCCTTGGGCCAGAAGTGCCTGCAGCCAGCGATCAGGCTCGGCCCAGCTCCGCCACAGCCCAGCCATGTGGTGCTGGCAGCAGGGCTGGAGAGGAGACTCCGCTGCTCCACTGGGCGGGCCACCCCCATCTCGTGGGCAGCGGCTCCTGCAGGCCCAGCCGAGCCCAGCGTCCACCGCACGGTGTTACCTCATCGCCAGCCAGGAGAAAAAAGGGCTGAACGAAACTCAAACTAGGGTTTTTATATACTTATCACCAAAGAGTCGCATTTTGTTCCTGAGTGGTCAAAACTACATGTCAGTCAGAAAACTGACCTCTGATAGGTCAACCCACAACAGGGAATATTTTCTGACTTTGTACTGTATGGATTACAAAGCCTTGTTGAAAGTGAAAATGGATCTCTGTTCACCTGATGAAAAGACCTTAATGGTTTATATGTGTATTTGGATTGTGATCTCAGGTTTTTTGGCTGTTGGAAGCTACCAACTCTTCTGTACTTTAACTCACAGATTTGTGTAGTATATTTACTGCTGTTGTTTGTACTCTCAGCAGTGAAGACATGCTACACTTAAATTTTAAACTTTTACTACAGAGACAGCAATACATTTAAGGTTTTTTTAAAGTGTCTTGCTTCTAGGATTTTAACCTTCTATTAAAGATAGTTTGCTTTATGTCAGTTGAAGGTAGTTTTAAATAGAACTACAATGCACATGCAAACTGAAGTTGTGTCATCACGCTTGAATATGAGTGCTTTTGTGCAGAAACTGATTACAGCTTCATTTGTTTATTTCATCGTTAACTATTCATTTGAAGATTGTGAAATTCACACTGGAGGGGCCTTAATTTTTACCTCTTGTCTTGAAAAAGGAAAACATGTCCAACTTTTTGACTGCAAAGATGGATTTTCAGTGTCTCTGCTTTTGGCTTGAAGTGAGCTAATAGGCTATATGAATCTGCAGAGAAGTGGCTTTCAAAACTAGGCATGACTATTCAGCAAACTCCTACTTAGGAGCTTTCCCCAGTCTAAACTGCTGGGACTTGTTACAGCACCACTCATTCTATTAGAAATTAAAGCAAATTTAGTGTAATTTTCTCTAAAAACTGTATTAAATGTTGTTTTACTTAGGTCTTTTTGAATCAGGTGGGATTTTTAAGGGATTTGTTAACATTTACCCTTGCTTAAACACGATCAAGATGATTATGTAGCGCAATTGCTTGTGGATTATAGTCTGGTGTCTCCTCTTAAGGTTATATCTTTGAAAAGGGAGCGCTTTTTATCTCCGGGTGCACATCACCTCAGTTGTTCAGGTGACCATGAAGTTCTCAAAGTCACTATTTTATTCTTGTGGACTGAACTCTTTCTGTCACAGATGCCAGCTTCTCTAATGCAGAAATTAATGAAGGACGGCTAATGCAGGTGGCTGGAAGTGTCTCCAATGTGGTTCTGACCATACCAAAAATTCTGCTTGCCTTCCTGCTTGATACAGTGTATCTGCCTGGAAGGTTGAACTGGTACAGCTTTCAAAATTCTTTTTTTACCCTGTCATGATTTCTGATGCCACCTAATACCCTGGATTACTATGTAGTGCCAGCCTCAGTCTCATTCTGCTGCCTAATAAATTTTTTTCTTTCTTTCTTTCTTTTTTTTTTTCTTTTAGCTTCTCCACTAGTCAACATTAATCTGCTTATATTGGAGACCTTTTTGCAATTATGGTTTTCAGTCTGTGCTCCAGTTTTATCTCTGGTTTTGTGGATTTGCTGCCTTGGCTGTACATGGGCAGTGGCTGATGCAGTTGTTTCTCTAAGTGCTGAGCTGGTCACTGAGAACATCTGTAGCAACTGTACATTTTACAGAGTGTGGGGGAGCTTTTGTTAGGTATATAGCATGAAGGGTTTTTGTATGTGTTTGCAATTTAGCAAGCATATGTCCCTGTAATACTGTTTGTTTTGCAGTTTAAGTTACTTCTATTGATGCATTTATCACATTCAACACCATTTCGTTTCAGCTGTTGTTCATATTCAATATCGAGATATAATATTGATATTGAGATCTCTTAAAGATAGAGTTATAATTATTAGTAGCTTGACTTAGGCAGTTCTTCTATTGGAACCTCATCCTTGATTCCTTCAAAATGTACTTTTGCACTACTGTACTAATACATGTTGATGCTGGAAAACAAGATCACTGGGAAGCTGATTGCATGTTTCTGTCTGCAGAGAGCTGCATTCAGACTGTATCTTCTGTCATAACCATGGTTAGACTAGACAATGTGATATCCTGCTAAAAATACACCTTTCTCAGCCTCATCTGTAACTGCCTGTTGTGGACGTCCTTTGGTGGAAATTGGAGTCTGAATGCTTTTACAGTTGGACAGAGATTTTTGGCTTCCTGCTTTGCAAGTTCTTCATTTGTTCAGGGTTATGTCTGCTGTTACAGGATCTACATTGGTTCTGTTGATAAGAACAAATAAGCTGTTGCATTACCTGGAGATAATCAGAATTACTACCAGCAATGTCAACATTTCATTTTTAATTCATTCATTACTGTCACTTTAGGTCAGAGGTCCAGCCTAAAGTACTGGTATGAAAAGGAGTGGTTAAGTAATGGTCACATGCATGGCTTAGCATTTTTGGAAGAAAATTATTCCCACCAGAATGCCAAGAAGATAGTGGCCACTCACCAGCTGCTTGGTGATGTACAGCGAGTGATCGAAGTCCTGCACGGGCTGCAGCTGAAGATGAGCATATTACAGTAAGCAGTATTTATGTACCAGCTGCCATGTTCTTCTCGGGAATTAGACTGCAAGTATAAAAAATAACCAGAAATTCAGACTTGGATTTGTGCTCTGTGGATTTATAACATTGAATTGCTAACATGATCTTGGGAGAGGACTTGTTTGCTTGGAAACTGTTTAAGTGGATTGAGTGTAAATGGACAATGTGTATAGAAAGGGTTAAACTAATAAAACAGTAATGACCTTTTACTAAATCACCCAAATGGATTTTAAGTGAGAACAAGATAGACTTAAAACCTATCACACCAGTTTGGCAGCACTTGCTTTCTCCGTTCCAGGAAATCTGGTCATAGCTTGTCCGAGAGGAATCAGATCTTTTTGTTTGGTACAGTATGTTGTTCTGGTGCAGTGGGATAGTGATTGCACCCTCAGCAACCTGCAGCACTTCGTTTCTGAACAAAAGTAATTTCAGCTGTATATACAGAAAATAACATAATTATTTATATCATAGGATTTTTTCTATCAAGTCAACTTTTCTGTGTATTTTTCTATTTAAAGTCATCTTGGGTTCTGATCACTGACAATTTTTTTTAAACTCAAATCCAGCAGTTTTAAATTAACTGAATTCCATAATTATAATTTTTAGTTGATAAATTGCATGGCAGCAGCTGTTTGGAAAACAAAGTGATTTTGGCACTTTTTAGATTGTTTTCCCTAATCTGTGATGATGCAGGTCTACTGACCTCTTAAAGCAAGAGAGTAGCCATTTTAATATAGGGTTTTGCTTTTCCATTATGGGATTCTTTAGTTAGATCTGCAAATAATCTTCCCTTTTTGGAGGCTGAAACATGAATGTTGTAAGGCCACTCCTTGGGCCTTTTGTTAAAGTGACACTTGAGTTTCAGGCTTTTCAGTTGTGAATTGAGATTTAGGTAATACTGAGGTAGGGAGCTCTGGGCATATATGTGATGATTGCTGCAGGTTTTGTTCCTTTTTCTCCCATGCTGAAGTCAGTGTGATGGCCTGGCTGAATTAAAGGTGAGGTGCAGTCCTGTTTGGATCATCTGGTTAAAAGCTTCAGCTGTTGTTTTCTTTATCATTATATAAATCAGAAAGGATTTGAAAAATTGCTGAATTAGAATAATTACTATATTGTTGATGCAGATCAACAGATAGAGAGATGATGATTTCACAGGTGCTTGAAATGATTAGTAGACAGTTGCTCAGTGTTTCAAGGAGGTGGCAAAGGACCCAAGGTGACCCTGGCATTGCTGTGGAAGAGTGAACCTTCAGCAGGCAGGAGTTAAAAGGTTATTCAAGTATTAGCATTTGAATTGTCATCTTTAGGTAACAGGTGCATCATTTTTCAGAAAAAAATTCTGCCTTCTGTAAAATTATCCCTTGCTCTGTTCTGAGCAAACTGTACTTTCTTTAGATGTAGCAGATGAGTGGAGCTTGAGCAGAAAGCTTTGGTAAATGAACACCTGGCTTTCACTTTTCCAGGCATGCCTTCAGGATGGTTCACCAGGGAGATACATCCTCGCTGTGCCAGCACTGGAGGCAAAGGTGCTTTTGTGAAATAGTCTGAGCATGTCCTTGGCAGCTGTACTCACTCTGGTTTCCTTTGAGAGACATTGAAGAAACCTGAGCTGCTGCAGGATGGGTTAGAAAGCATTTTCTTTCTTTCTCAAGTGGTTGTGTTTTGTTGAGTGGTTTGGTGAACAGCTAGAAAAGCTGGATGAGCTGAATAGAATAAATCCATCCACCTTTGCAAGGAAGCAGAAATGGGAGCTTGAGGGCAGCCCCTTCCTGTACAGCCCAGTGAAGGTGCTTTAGAGTCAGGATTTGCTCTGCTGTGTTCCTGCAGCCTGTAGCTAGCAGATGAGCTGCCAGCCCTTTGAAGACAGCAGAGTATTCTGCTTTGCTCTCCTTTTACTGCTGTTTTGATGCCTGACACAAGGAAGAACCTAGGTTGCAGTGCTCACTCTAAATCTTCTGTTTGTTATTTCTGTAATAATCTGATATCTATAGTTGTCCCTTCTGCTGGAATAAGTAATGTATTAGTCAATTTGAAGACAATTAAAATAAGAATTTTTCTAACAACAGATGAAGAGAACTATGGCCACTATGGAACACCACCACAGTATTGGTGTACCATACCTTACTAAAAATATCCCACTTAAAATTCATTTCTGCTGTTAATAAATTGCAAATGTTAAAGCAAAATGTTCCATGAAGGGCCAGCATTAGTGAGAAGTGTGTGTCTATTTGCAACTTACTCAAGACTTTTCTTAATCCAAACACTTGGCGCTTTTTTCGGTTTAGTTATTCTTAATTTTGTAATTAATTTACGTAAGAGGATAGTTTGCTTAGTTGCTTTGGCATTTAAATCGAGTGGTTTACTTCTTTCTGTTTGAACAGAAATAAAGAACATCCTGACTTAAAGCTTTGGTGTCATCCATGGAAGCACATCACAGTGGATGAAAAAATCCATACAAAACACATCATTCACTTCGAAGAAAACTGTTGCAAAGAGGAGACAGCAAGTTATAGAACTTGGAATGGGACAGTTGAGAAACCCTCCACAATTCCTTCTGTGGAGGAATCTTACATTACGAGTGAACATTGTTACCAGAAGCCTCGGGCCTACTACCCTGCCATAGAGCAGAGGCTGGTTGTGGAAACAAGAGGTTCAGCCATGGATGATGGAGTAAACAGAATAAGGGAAAATGGGGATGATACCCTCTCAGAGAGGTTTGGTTGGAATCTGGACCAAGAAATATGCAAGATGGAAAATGAATCAAAACACAATTACTCTAAGGTATTTTTATTAAAATAACCCTCTCTGACAAAGAGCAAATGTTTGCCTGGCAACCTGCAAACCTCAGCCTTTTTTAATATTTTTTCGTCTGTGTTTATTTTTTTGTTATACTATTAAATTTAAGTTGCCAGTAACAGTTAAAATGATAAATGTGATAAACTCCTTCATTTTATGTTATAATTGAAAAATCCAGGTTGACTTCTGGACCTCAAGTAATTTGAAAATGCATTATGGTCCACTAGTAGTTCATTGCTGCTTACTTTCATGTGTTAAATGGAAAGTAAACACTAGCAAAGAGATAACAGCCCAAGCATGTATGATACTACCAAATACACTGATTGGCTGGCTTCTAATTATTGCCGTCTTGTTTCCATGTTCCTTCTAATAGCTGAATTAATTTTAGGTTCCTTCAAGGCAGCATTTCAAGATGGGGGAAAAAAATCACTTCAGCCTGAAGTGATTTTTTAAAGACTGATCACCATGAAATTGTCCTGTATCTTCTTCCTACTGGAGCATTTCAGGTTTAGCTTGTCAATTCTTGGTTCTCACTATCAGCTCTGTCAGCCTAGTAAAGGCCTTTCTACTCCCCAGTGCAAAAATTTTGCTTCTATTAGTTAGTACCAATTCCGATGAAATGTGGGCTGAGAAATGTTGAAAACCCTCTGGGAAATGAATGAAGCAACTCTGCTCTAGAACCAGGCTAAGAGAGCTGTGGATGTTCACTTGGAGAAGAGAAGGATCCAGAGAGACCTGAGATGAGAGCCCCTTCCTGAGTGCCTAAAGGGGCTCCAAGAGAGATGGAGAGGGACTTCGGACAAGGAATGGAGTGACAGGACAAGGGGGAATGGCCTAAGATGAAGGAGTCTAGATTTCAGATGGAATAATAGGAAGAAATTCTTCCCTGTGAGGGTGTTAAGGCCCTGGCACATGTTGCCCAGAGAAGATGGGGCTGCCCCTGGATCCCTGTTCAAGGCCAGGTTGGACAGGGCTTGGAGCAGCCTAGAAGGTAGTGGAAGGTGTCTCTGCCCTTGGAAGGTGTCCTTGCCCATGGCGGGTGTTGGAACTAGATGACCTTCAAAGGCTTCTTCCAACTCAAACTATTGTACAATTTTATGATTCCCTGAAATACTGAGCTCCAATTTTTTTAGATTAAAGGTTAGGATAGCTCTTTGCTTCATCCATATGTAGGTTGTAATTTGCTGCATTTAACTTCTCTGTCAGTTTATTGAGATTATGTTATGTTTCCTAGAAAGGCAAGTATTTTAGTTCTTCAATCTAAAAGAGCCTTTTTTTAAAGGCTCATATTTCAGCAGAAGAAAGAGAAAAGTAGGGGAGTAGAATGAATACTGTTGATGTTGTAGTCAAGTTTTGTAAGGAGTGATAATGCTTGTTTGGAGATGGTTCAGTGAAAATTTTAGTAGAATTTAGATTAGATTCCTTAAGGAAAAAATCCACTTTCACTCCTGAATTGTTTGCTCTTTAGTTGATTATTGTCAGGTGAAAAACAGCTTCAGTGTTCCCTGAGATGCACAGATTCAGGGCAGGATCTTCCAGATGAAAAGTGGCAGGGAGATAATTACACATGTATATGTTACCTTCAGAAAATCAGATGCTTGTGAAGTACAAATAGTTTCTAGCAAAATACCTGTAAAATATGGTTTGTATTTAGATCTTGCCCAAACCTGTACATGGTTTATCTCTGTACATGATTTGTCTCTCTTGGTCACTGGCCTGTGATGAGTTGAGCAATTAGGGGTGGACTCAGGCAATTTGGCTCCCTAGTTGTTTCACTGTTACAAATATTTAATGTGTGTATGTCTGCTAGGTGAGAGAGTCTGTCTCTAAGAAAGTCTCTACAGAAGAAGCTATTGAAATGAAATTGCTGGAAAAAGACAAAGAAGGAGTTGTGAACTCGCAGCTGCAGTGGCAGCTCAATCTTTTAGCTCATGTGGAATCTCTGCAAGATGAAGTCATACACAGAATGGATTTCATTGAGAAGGAGCTAGATGGTAAGTAGTGTTATTCTAGTTTAAAAAATAACCTTTTTTAAACTGAACTACCTGTTCAAAGCATGTTAACCAGAATTTTACTTCTTCAGAACTAAAAAGAGGTGAATGTTCCGTTATCACATTTCCTAATAGAAAACAGACATGCTGCTGATGTGGGGGATGGATTTTAAAACAAAGAGCAGAATTTCACAGAACAAGTTCTAGTTATGTCATCTCTAAATAGTTGCATCAGATGTTGTACTGGTACATCTTTGTGTCTTTTTGTGTTTAGGTTTTTGTCATTTTCCAAAACTTTTCTGTGTGTCTGCATTTCTCTCTTCTTCAGGGCCTTGCTGGCTATGTTAATCCATTCTGGATGGCCTCTTCAGTTCACAAGGCTCTTATCCTTTTCTCTTAATTCTTTACTTAAATGGCTTTTAAGATTTTCATAGTAATGGAAAACTTATAAACCCTTTGTGTTGCATTAAATGATTTGGAATAGTTATTTACATTTTTAAGTCTGACCATTGGTTATGTAGTTAAAACAGCAGCTTTACTTACAGGGGAATCCAACTTCTGCCCAAGAGCCCTCTCTTTGTAAATGAGGTACTGAAAAGTTTGACTGTTAAAGGGCTATTTCAGGTAGTGAAGATCAGTCAGGGCTGTACTAGCTAAAGAAGCTCTGGTTTCCAAAAGTTAGACTTCCTGTACCTGCTGCTGAGCAGGGTCTGTACAGTGTGTTGTGCAGTCTTACTCCAAGGTGGGATGTGTCAGTAGCGAGTGATGCTGCTGGTTCTAGTTCTGGGTGCAGCAGGTGTTGCCTGTGGGAAAAATTCACCTGTTGATCTGTTTGGTGGCAGTGGCTGCTCTTGGCAGAGGTATTTATTCTATCTTCAAGGTTTCGTTCTCCATCTGCAATACTGTCAACATCTGCTGAACTCATCATAGTCCAACCTGACCACATTCCTTGTGGGTGTGTTACACGGTTACTCGACTAGTCTTCTGCTCAGTGGGATTTCTTGTTTCCCACTGAAAAGGTTTTGGAAGCAGGAGCTCATCTTCCTTGTACAGCACTCTGCTGATTCATGCTTTTGATCTTCCTCCCCATGTTGTGTTGCCTAGTTCTGTCTTGGTCAGTTGTGTTCCATATTGATGACAGATTTCTTTCATTACAATAGTCCCATCCTTGATGACAAAAACTCCCTGTACCGCAGTGTCCTTGCCCTGGAATTGACACAGATCAGAGGAAGTTTAGCATGAGTTTTCACAGTGTCTGGTCCAGAGTTTTCCTTTCCTACTTCTTCCTAGGAGCAGCAGCTTCTCCACCCAATCCCATGTGAATTATTTGGTTATATATCAATTTACTTGATTGTAAGTAAAAATTGGTATGATGTGTTCAGTTTTATGATTTCTCTAATAACAGTGTTAAAAATATTGCCTACTGCTTTCTCAAGATCTACAAAAGATTTAAAGAATTCTTGTTCCGTGACCTAAGATGAGCTGTTTGCTCAGAACTGCAGTAGTGACAGTTTTTGTTTCCTTTGCAGTTCTGGAGAGTTGGCTAGATTACACAGGAGAGCTGCAACCCCCAGAACCACTGGCTCGACTCCCCCAGCTCAAACATTGCATAAAGCAGCTGATAACAGACTTGGGCAAAGTGCAGCAGATCGCACTGTGCTGCTCCACGTGAGGCTGGAGAGTGCTGGGCTGTGACTGCATACAAAGCTGCAGTGTCTGATGGGAACAGCTCTGAATCTGTAAATGAAGCTGGCATGCTGGTTGCATGGGATGCAGATTGACTTCAGGGACTTGTGAAGAAGTGTTCAAAGAAGAGCAAAAAGGTTATTTCAGGTCTATTAGACGATTACAATGCTGTGGAAAAGGTCATACTCTTGTCTCCAGAGGTTACATGTTGGTTGATAAGTTACACTCAAGTTTTCACTCCTTACAAATTGCTCATCAAAACGATAGACTTTTTCATCATTAAAGTGACAAAAAATTGTGCCACTGAAGAACAGAGTTCTAAGAGCCAAAAATGTTTGGTTGACAGGGGTTGTAAATAACTTTGCATAGTTCAAGTGACTCATGTCATGTTTTATTTCTTCTGGTTTATGCATACTAGCACTCAGTATTTAATCATTAGGAGATGTTATAACAGTTTCAGACTTAGTAAGTATGAATGTCCAGCTCTTGACTATAAAGCGTTATGTGAAGGTTTTCAAGTAACAGTGGCCTGACCCACACCTCTGTTACAGTAGATAATGTAGCAGGAGGTCACAGGTGGATTGCACTTACTCCCAGAATAAAGGATTGTTTTCCATATTTATCCTGTCACTGTCACATGACTTGGTACTGGGGAAGCCCATGAACACGGTGTTCATGTGCATTCTTGAGCTCCTAAATCCAGCCTTCCTGTGCCTCCTGCAGGAGTTGCTGGTGGGATACCGTCGTTGCAGTAGTATGGAATGCCACCAGGAGAGGACTGGATGACCACACTTTGAGTTCAGACTGCAGCATGGTCTGTCATGGATGTGATGTATTTTCTACCCATTTGTTAATAATTGCCATTCCGGTTATATTTGGAAATGTAGATTTTTTTCGATACTCTGGATGTGTTCATTGTAAAGACTTGCTATGAATGTGTGGTTTTGGGAATTGGTTTTTGTGTAAATAAAGCCTCAAGATCTATGCATGAGGTGCTGTCCTTGTTGACAATGAGTGGGTTATTATCTTCAATGGTCTGTGTTCACAAAGTCCCTTTTTATACCTTAAATTTTAATTTTTGGTTTGTATTTACCTTGTGATAGCAAGGTGACAAGGCTGCTGATGTTCAGTCGTGTTATACAGACCCTGTGGAACATTGTGAGCATTTGAGAGGTTCAGAGTCTTTCAGCTGCAGATCACCACTCCTGAAATAATGGCTGCAACTTTAATTTTCCTTCACAGACATTGTTGAGTTCAGTTCCCTGTGGAACATAGCGAGCTGGTTTTGCAGTGAGAGAGTGTCCTTAAAAAGGTGGATTTGTTACCCTTATTTTATTGTGTGCAATGGTACTACCAAAGGGTAACATTCAAACAGAGTTGTAATGGAAAGGTCTATAGCTGTTCAAATTAATAATTTGGAATATATATCTGTAATGTGTTTATTCTGTAAAGAATAATGAAAACTTGAAATATCCAATATTATTGTAGGAGTTACAGTCTCTACATGGTGAAAATTTTATTTCCTTCAGAAGACAAAATAATTAGCCTGCCCTAGGTAGTAACTAAGACTTTTATGCTAAGATTCAGTTCAGAGAATAATTTGTCTCACAGTTTTATAATACTAAGTTGGTATATAGTGAATACAATGTACATACAGCAGAGAAACAAACTTTTCTGTAACACAATTGGAATAAAGTTTACATGGTATTTTAAGGATCACTTGCCTCTCTGAAGATGACACCAATGCTTATACCTTGGCTTATTCCTGTCAGGTACCTGAGCTTGTATAGGTCTAGAGGAGGTAGTGGTGACCAGACAACCAGTGCAGCATCAGAGAAGCCTCCTGGGCAGCTGGTGATTTTCAGGTGAAATGGACCAGAAAAGTTGTTCCCTGGTTACAATCTGTAAAGCAGGATATGGCTGCATGGGAACAGCTTGGTTGTGCTCCCAGTCTGAGGGCATTTAAGCACTCAGTCCCTGAGCAGGCTTTTTGTTCCAAAGGGGGATTTCTTCTCAAGCGATGGCTTTTGTGTGCTCATTGTGTGTTTTCACTTGTCAGTTTATTTTTGCTCAGGGCAGTACTGGAAGTTTGGAAAAAAAGGCAGTTCCCACGAGTAGGTCAAGTTGCAGATCCTAGAGACTTGCATACCTTCAGTAGTGCTGGGGAAGCCCTTGCAGGTAAATACTGAAAATATTTATTTAAAATAGAGTAGTACTTCTCATGTTCAGGGAAGATTCTTCATTGTGCTCTGCCTGGAATAATTTCTGTCCCTTTTTTGCAAGTTTCCTCCTTGTTATTTTTGGTCTGGACCAGCTGTTCAGACTGAGAGGTCACCTTTTTGTTTCTTTAAATCACTGGTAAGTGAATGCAACGTGGAGCCTTGATGAACTGAGCAAACATTGCACTGTGGGTACACATGTGTTTGTTGATGCACTATTAGAACCAAGGGGCTGTACATAGAATTTTGTTTTGGAGCAATATTTGCAAAACTTGAAAACTTCTGTATCTTGGTGTTTGGAATAAATAAAAAATAGGTTTTTGTTGGTTAAGTCTTAGTCAAGTCTTTGTTTCAATTAATGATGACTCAATAAAGTAATTTTGGAATTTTTTCCTTCACATCACTTAGAAATGCAAGTACTCTAGTTTGTCATATATATATATATATCTTAACTGTTGCTAAAGTCTGGAAGTTGTTTTCCGGATCTATGTTACATAAATATCCTTCATAGTGTGTAGAATATTGTTACATGGGGAGCTCATACATTTTGTTCGCAAATCCTAATATATGTAATATATTAGTACCTAGTATGTGTGATCTGTCCCTAATTTTTGTTCTGTTTGGATGAGCAGCCTGTCAGGGGCAGCCACAGCAGCTCAAGGTAGAGGAAACACAGCATTAGTGATGGTGTGAAGCAAGGAGCTCTTGATGCAATTGAACAATCCATATAGAGAAAATGCATGGGGAGAGGAGGAAGCTGGCGAGGGCTGGAGAGGCAGTGTACCTGGCCCAGGGTGCCTGGAGGCAGGGGCAGGCATTGATGTACCGATGTGTATTCAGGTTCCATCTCTTCCCTCTCAGTTTGCCCAGTGGAAGAAAATCAGATGTATTCCCTTGTCTTAGCAAATTTTCCTTTCTAACTTCATTCTCAAAAAAAAAAAAAAGAAATTGTTGTGAAACTGGATTTTAAGGCTGGAGGGTGCATCACTGCTGGAGCTTGGCATTTGAAACCTGGAGAGACTTGGGCCACTGATGGCAGATCCCAGTGTGTCTCACTGCTTGGTGTTTTGGGTTTTGAAGTTGTGGTCTGAATTGAAATAATTCAGTGGGATATGTGCTGTGACTTGTCATGTTTTGATGTCCCCTCTGATTTATTTACTTGACTGTTCTGAAGGTTTCTGTAGATGCAGACTCAGAGAAGGAGGCAGCTCTCAGTCAGCTGTCAGCTTTTTTGTGAGTAGAGCACTATATTCTCACTGTTCTTTGACCAAAACATTATCTGTAATTACAGGATCTGCTGTTGACCATTGTCCAGCCTGTGGATCATGTTATAGATAGGTAATATGATGACTGGCTCTCACAATTAGGAGATGAATATTGTGTGTGTGTTTGAAGACATTTTGTTGATGTATGGTTATGTTACTGTAGTTTGTTGTTTAGATGTCCTTGTTCTCCCCATAGTCCCCTTCTCCCTGCCCCCTGCACTGTATTGTTGCCACCGGACAGCCTGGGTTGCTAGAGGGGTGGAGAGAAGGTGTGTACATGTTCTCCTTGTGTGGGGCAGTTGGGAATAGAGAAAGCTTGTTGCTACGGGGAGGGCGAGGCATGACAACACCTGAACTCCAGTCAAGTTGCAAGAAAATCTCCACCAATGGATGGCAAAGAAGTGTTGACTGACAGACTTTAGAAAGGGCCCGGGTTGCTTCATGCAACACCAGGGGTATAAAAGGCAGAACAGCTATTTTGTAGATGAGCTTGTGGCTGCCAGTCACAAACTCCCAATGATGCTGTCCTCTCTCCTTACTCAGTCATTTGTTATATTTCATTGAAGTTTAATAAATCTTTGAAATTTTAAAAGTGGAAGGCAGTTTCTCACAAATGGAGACTTGTCCAGGCTGAAAACCTCGTCTCTGTAGCCCTAGGAGATTTCAGATGGGAGTTGTGCCCCTGCTGAATTTGGCTCGAATGACTTCTGGGATCACCAAAGGTTGCAGGTTGATGCCCTGGGAACAGCAAAAGACTAACAAAAGAGGGGGAAGAAGAGAAAAAGCCCCCTGAAAAACTTATAAGAACATCTGGAGGATTGTGAGTATTTTTGGAAGCTGAGAGTGTATTTAGGGTGTGAGTGAGACTTGGGAGAAAAAGGCACCATCCTCATAACTGATTTGGCCAGGGTTACCTGTAATCCGAGTGCACAAACCCAGATTCAGGTAGTACTGCATGGGATCTGTACTGGGCTCTGTTGGAGCTTAGGGACATAGGATGGTTGAGCAGGAGCCACGAGCGGAGGGAACTGCGAGTGGGAGGGAACTCAAGAACACCTGGGAATGTCGGATGTAGGGGATGTTAGATCGGCAGGGACTGCGATTGCTGGGCACCAGTAGCTGCAGGAACCACAGGGGGGATCCGTGTGGGTGGTGGTCGGGGGTGCTAGGCGCAGTAAAATCCTGGTGCCATGGGCTCACCTGTGCAGGGCTGCCAGCAGCGACTGGGTGTAGTGCCCAGCAGGGCTGGCATGGTTGCAAGGAGTTTCTGGGCCGGGGACCATGGGAGTCCACATGAGCAGCGATTCAGAGATTCTAGACTGGGGACTACAGGGGTTGATTCACATGGGCAGTGGCAAGTGGGGGCCTGGCACCGTGACTTCCGGTGCCAACCCAGCTAAGGCAGGGGGACAGTAGTGACCAAGGGTGCACTAGGCATGGTTATACACAGCACTGCTGAGAGTCGGGGACCAGACTGGTTATACGGGTGTCTCCATACCACAGGCTTGTTTGTTTGATTCTGGTTTTCTGAAGGGAGGCAAGGTACTTTCTCTTCCTTTCTTTTCTTTTTTCTCTCTTATTGTTAGGGAGGCAGGCTTTCTTGTGAAGACCTGTAATTGGCTGTTGCAGGGAGGCTGTTGGAGAGGCTGCTAGAAGGGTGGGTCTAAGAGCAAGTAAAAAATTCCCAACAGGAGGGAGAAATGAAAAGATACCCCTAAACATCTTCCTGGTGGAGATGTGACCCAAACAACAAGAGTAAAGAGTAAAGTTATACAGTATTTTGTAATAGAGTGGACTGAGAAGGAATGGAGTTTGACTGGCTGTGGCGTGAGTCAAATGAGGAGTGGATTTGTTGAGTTTTAAACATCTGTATAAAAACTAAAGAACAACTTCAGTTAAGATCAGAGGGAGAGGACTTCTCACTGAACAACCCTTCTAGCTCTAGCCTCTCAGTCCTAAATCTCAAAAGAAAGCTACTCTGCACCCTACACTGTCGAAACAGAAAATCCTGGATTCGAGAAAAACACTGACTTAAGGTATGCTTTGTTTTCTTCTTTCCTTTTGCCACCTCCGACCTTTTTATCTTTCTGTGTGAACACTAATTTTTAATCAAGTGTAACACAGAACAGCTGTTCTCGACTCATATTTAACGCTAACAGGTACTACTTCTCTTTCAAGTTATGAGAAGAGCTTGGGTGTCAAAGGCTTAGATATTTTTCCATGCACATGCAGTAATTTACCTTTCCCTCTTTCAGTCCGAGATGAAATTTTGATGAACCCTTTTTCAAGGTCACTGTCACCCCTACAGAGAGGCCTGGAGCTTTCCTTACTGTGTGTGCCTGATCCTCAAGAGACTTGTGAGCTGCCCTCCAGAGTAATAGGGACCACAGGTACCCTCCCCTCTTCAGTTAAGGGGAAAGAGATGCCCCTTGACAAAACACAACAGTTTAGCTACTGCCACCTGCACTTCCCTTTCCCTTCCTCTCCTAAACCACTGAACAGCCCCACTGGGATGGCAAGAGCTGAGCCTGGGAACTGCTGTCTCTGAAATTGCATCTCCTCCTCATGGCCAGTGCTAAAAGCCCAGAGGAGATGCCCTCTGCTCAAAACAAATCCTGCTAATCCTCTACTTTGTGCTGGTCAAGCTCCTGAGGCAGACAGGACAGCAGAAAGGTGCTCACTTGTCACTCTTGGTTTTCCATGTTTTTACTTTGCCTTCTATGTTTTGGTTTTACCTTCTGGTGTTTATAGAACTTGGAGTCAGATTCTCAGGCTTTCTCTTGTAAACAGAAATGTTTTCATATTTTCTCCCCCACGAGGAGTTTCTTGAGTGATGGTGATGTTCACCAATGAGATTGAAGAGGTGGCAACACCTTTGACCAATCTCTTGTCCTTTTGTACAGTTGTGTCGCCCTTGGTTTTGCATGTTTTACTTTGCCTTCTGATGTTTTCATATGCCTTCTGATGTTTATTGAACTTAAAGCAGAGTTCTCATACTTCCTCTTGTAAACAAAGAGATGTTTACATTTTTCTCCTGCAGGAGGAGTTTCTTGAGCAATAGTGATGTTCACCAAAGAGATTGAAGAGGTGGCGACACCTTTGACCAATCTCTTGTGATTCTGTACAGTTGTATATATTGGAGTCAGAATTTGAAATACAGAGAATATTCCTGCTGACCTCGGGCCTTGCCCTGCCTCGTCCTTTTGTGTCCTATTGTGACACAGTTTATATAAGTTGGAATCAAAATAATAATAATAAAAAAGAGAGCATTCCTGCTGACCTCGGACCTCATCCCTGCCTTGTCCTTTTGTGTCCTGTTGCGACAGTCACTTTTGTGCTCTCCTGCCCTTGCGGGGTAAGAGGCAAGAAACAAATACCCAACATGGTCTCTCTTTGACCTTTCCTATAAGACAGCACTGCCTGTTCCCACCCCAAAGGCACATTAGGGGGCTCTTAGCCCCACCAGTAGGTAGTGGCTCTGCTGACCCCCACTGGGAGTGCTGGAACATCAGTCTGTGAAGCTGAATAGTTAAATGTTGCCCTGAAGGTTACAGGTGGTGAATGTGACTCATCTCATGTCAAGACTGGCCTAGCCTTTCTTGTTTGTACAGAGGATGAACTCACTGTCCACTGCAAATACTTTCTTTCCTGATTATCTATGTGTTATTTACACTAAGAGATTTCTAAGTTGCCTTTTGTTTCTTCATTAAAGGCAAATGATAATAAGCAGAACTCTGCACAAAGTAAGCATAAATAAAGACAAAAGGTGAAGACTATGCCACAATGTCCCACCCATACTCCCCTCTCCTGTCCCCATCCCCGTGATGTGATCCCACGGGGAGAGACCCACAGGGGGGTCAAGGCCAAGAAGGCTCCAAGAGAGTGCTGTGCCCATGTGTGCCGGTGTGTGTAAGTCTGCACATGTTGTGCCTGTGTGTGCTGAAGTGCACAGCTCTGTGTGCACACACAAGTGCTAAAGTGCATGTGTGTACCAGTATGCATGGCTGCATGCAAATGCGTTTTCTGGTGTGCCCAAATATGAGCGTACACATCCTGCTTTGCACAGTGTACATATGTGCTAGTGTGCACAGTACTTGGCACATAGATACACTGATGTGCTGTCCTGGGTTGTATAAGACTTGCACAAGTATAAGACTTGCACAAGTATTCTATCACCACCTTCATGAACTATTGAATCCAAATGTTGGAGCAGTGTCTCTCCAGGCCCCTTCCCTCTGGGCCATCTTCTGTTAATGGCTTATCAAACACCACCCCTCCCTCTAGTCTATTTGCTGTTAACGACTTATAGATAACGCCCTCTGGGAGTTATTGTGCTGTTCAGGACCATTCTGTATGACTCATCATTCCACTGTAAGATGCTCTGCCCAGGGGGGAGGAGCCAAGCATTCTCACCTAGATATAATCTGGGATTTTGGGACAGTACAGGCAGCACTTGCCCACTGGATTTCCAGAGGACCAGAGCTACCAGACCTTTTCTACGGGATCACTGCTTCAGGAAGACCACCTCATCTGGACTACTCCTATCACCCTGCTCAGGTTGTATTCTGACTCTCTCAATGGTCTTTTGTATTATTGCATTTATTTTATTTTACTATCTTTTCTTTCCTTTCTTCTTATTAAATTGTATTTCTGACTCAGAGCCTCTCACTTGTTTTGCTTTCAAACCTCTACATGTGCGCACATATGTGCACTGCTGTGCACACGTGTTGAATTGCACACTCAAGTGGGAGTGGGTTTGTGCACAGCTCTGTGCTTGTGTGTGTGCACAAGCTCTGCAGGTGCGAGCATGGCCCTGTGTGGGACATGCATGTGTTGATGACACTGCACACATTGGTGTGCACAACTCTGTATGCATGTGTTGGTGTGCACAGGCTCTATGTGCAAGCAGGTCTCGTGCTTGTGGGCACATGTACGTTGGTAGAGACTGTACATAGGTGAGTGCCTGTGTGGCACACATGGGCTAGTGTGCACAGGTTGGGCGTGCACAGCTCCGTGTATGTGCACAGGTGTGTGCTGCTGGCAGGTACTGCTGTGCACAGCGGCTCTGTGCAGGTGAGCAGGTGCCTCTGTGTGTGCACTAGCTCTGCACATGTCCCTGGGTGCACACACGAGCTGGGCATGCCCAGAGACATGGCTCTGGATACATGCATGCATTCGGCTCCATGCATTCAGCTGCAGTCCCGCCTAGAAAAACAGACGTGTGGGTGCATCACTACTGAGCTTTGCTGGCTGGAGTAGTGTCGCTGACCGCTCCTGCTCCCGGCTGGCCTCTTCGGAGGGCCACGACCTTCCCCAGCACACCGCTCTCACAAGGGCAGTCTTGGCTAGGTGGCACAGGCTCCCTCGGGAGTGATTTGCTCTTTTATGAAAGCACCGAAGTGCTAGACCAGCTCTTAGGAGGAGGCACCTCCGTGTCCCAGCCCCCCAGCTCTCAAGGGGCTGCGATGTATCCAGGAGTGCAGCAACTCCTAGTCCCGGCAGCACAGAAAGGAGACGCAACTCTAATTAGTGCTCCTCAGGATCTTCTTTATTCCTTGAAGGGGATCCCTCGAAGACCCCGAGGCGCTTGAACGCTGGTGTTATATACATTTCTAAGGGGGCGGGGTTTAACCAGGTAACCAGTCAGGGAAGGGATTAAGAAAGGGACCAATGGGGGAGAGGATCCAAAAACAACCAATAGGAGGGTGGTATTTGGGCCAATGGGGTGAGGGAAACAGGAACCTATCTGAACAGGGGTTAAACCGAACAAGGGTTAAACTATTGGTTGAGATAACTGGGAAGCTGATTGGTTAAAACATCACTCTCTTGATGCCCTCCAAGGGAGTGCTCTCAGCTCCACTGATATTTCTTTAGGACCCTCCACAGAGTAGCCCCTGGCTCTCTGTGTACACTCAGTTCTCATAAGGAGAGGAATTTGTCCCTGCATTTAAGATTACCAAAAAGTTTATGTAAAGTTATGTGCAGTGATTTCCATCAAGTTTAATAGTGTTTAAGTTTCCATTAAATCCCTATATAAAACAGAAGTATCTGCAATCCCTACAACTGTTTTTCACGCTCGTAGCTTAAATACCAGCAAGTTGCATAAAGGAATGATCCCTCAAACTACTACCCTAGATTTCAGACTTCATAATGTTAACTCTAAAGATTGGGTAATAGTCAAATCATGGAGAGATCAGCTTCTAATTCCTCAGCAGGAGGGTCCCTTTCAGATACTGACCACCACTGAATCGCCTGTGCAGATTGCAGAGTGGGGATGGACTCATGTCAACCAAATTAAAGGCCCGGTGGAAGAACCCAAAGAATGGACTGTAACATCCAGACCAGGTGAGACAAGATTGACTCTTAAGCAGAGACCAAGAGGTAACCAGGAAAGTCCCAAGATGTCCAAAAAGTAGAGTCAAGCTTCCACCAGCCAGCTCAAGGACTGCTTAAGTAACATTTTGAGCGGGAAATATAAATTGTATTGGTCATTGATGTAATTGTCCTATTTTAATGAATGGAAGTTACAAGTGTCTGTTGAGAAGAAGTACACAGAGAACAGTGAAAAGTGCTAAACTGGTTCACGTAGAGAATGGACAAGTGGTGTACAACAAGAATGAGAGGGCAAGACCAGGTCGGCCCCTTTACTCGCCACCGAGATTATATAGCCCTGCCACGGGCAGCAACCCTGTAAGGATGGTAAGGTGGGCATGAAAGCTATACTGGACCTCTATTACTCCCTTTTGTCTGCTCAAACCAGTTCATGTCAGAAACTCCACCAATCATTTTACTTGGGGAAAACCCAAAGTTTTTTTTTTTGTTCCCACTGTCCTTACCCACATCAACAGATACTATAAATAACTCACCCAATATCAAATTTGACTCAAGAAAAGTATGAATAGATCATCAAAATTGAAAATGAGAATTGATTGCTTGAGCCAAATGACTTAAGGCAAAGGAGGGTTTGTTATAGGTGGGTGATGTGATGATTGGCTCTCGCAATTAGGGGATAAATATTGTGTGTATGTTAAAATATGTTTTATTGAGGTATGGTTATGTTATTGTAGTATGTTGTTTAGGTGTCCTCTCTTCTCTCCATTGTCCCCTTTCCCACCCCCCTGGATTGTTACCACTGGACAGCCTGGGTTGTCTGGGCCTTGTGGCAGGAGGGTGTGTACATGTTCCCATTGCATGGGGCAGTTGGGAATGGGGAAACCTGGTTGCTAGGGGGAGGGTGTGGCATGACAACACCTGACCTCCAGTCAAGTTGCAAGAAAATCTCCACCAATGGATGGCAAAGAAGAGTTGACTGACTTTAGGAAGGGCCAGGGTTGCTTGATTCAACACCAGGGGCATAAAAGGTAGAGCAGCCAGTTTGTAGATGAGCTCATGGGTGCTGGTAACAAGCTGCTAGTGATACTGTCCTTTTTCCTTATTCAGTCATTTGTTATATTTTATTAAGATTTAATAAACCTTTGAAATTTTAAGAGTGGCTGTTTCTCACAATGTTCATGCCCATTCTGATGGCCAGTGTACCATCTGTGTTACTGCCGCCTGCTGGTCCATCCAACTGTGGGAGTGCTTGTGGCTGGTCCTTGCTCTAATTTCCCAGTGGGGTTCTGGTGCACAGTTTTGTGCTAATCCTTCAGATTGCACAGCAGTTCTTGCAAATGGAAAAAATTTGTTACAGCTCTTGTTTGGGTAATACCTTCTGCAAGTAACCCAGAACAAGATCTTTGTTGAAACAGACAGGTTGATAGTAAATATCACTTTTTTTCTTTTTCCCTTTTTACAACATAGAAGCAGACAGAAAAACTGAGAACAGACCAGCAAAACTGGGATGCATCCCGCCCTGCTGCAGTTTTCCTGCTAGTGGTGCTTGTGTGCCACTGGGGTGTTTGAAAGGAGAGGCTAGAACATGCCATGAAGCCTTGCAATGCTCCATACCTAATTCTGAGAGGCTGCATGGGCTTGGGAATGGAAGCTGTGTGTACCTTCTGGGCTTCCAGACTGGTGACTTGGTGAGAAAGTCATGGAGCTTGAATGCAGACACGATAAAGGACACCAGGGAAGGACCAGCTCCTGAAGAGATTGTTTCTGTGCCCTTGGCTCCATTGGGGTGAGAGTTGGATGGGTGCTGCTCTGAGTCTGGGCTCTGGCCACAGCTGTATCCTTTGCTCAGAGGCTGCTGGCAATGGGGAAGGATTCAAACTGCCTTTACAACCATATCCATCTCATTTTACCTGGCTTCAGGTTACAAATGCCAGAGCAGTAGACTCTTGACTGTGGTCCTCTGTTCAAATGTGTCCAACAACCTGTGTGCAGGTTGGTGATGGAGGGAAGAACCCAAGAGCCATATTGGTTCACACAACGTGGGTCAATGGCAAAAACAAGTGATGCAAAACTCCTCTGAGTTACCTTGGGGCCCCAAGTGTGACAACAGCAGGACAAGGCCTGGGACAAACCCTAGCCTGTTCTGTACTGAGGCTGCCTGGGCTGGAGGCTGGGGCTGAGCAGATCAGTAAAGCTCTGGGTGGAGAAGGAAATGAGAAAATGATGGTAGGCTGCAAGATTAAGCTCATCAGACATGAAAATGAGGAAGGGATTGGAGCATGTCCAAGCAAAAAACCTGCAGCTTTTGGGTTAGGGGGAGGTCTTGTTGCATTCCTCAGGGTGCAGAGAGGGAAAGAAGAGAGAGATGGTGCCAAGCAGCAAAATTGTTTCTGCATCGCCTCTGGCTGTGGAGGAAACTCCAGCTTTGCTGATAATGGTCTGTTAAAATCTCAAAAGTGCAGCTGCTCTGAGATCTTTCTGGTGCTGTTCAGGTCCCTCAGCCCTGCGGTGTAGCTGAGATAGGGGCTGTATATGAGTATTTGTGTTCTACTTCTCTGAAAAATTTATTCCTGCCACAGGCCCATTTCTTTCCCCATTGTTCCTAGAGCAGCAGTTGTGCATGTTAAATTACATGTTTAAACCTATTGGGCTCATGAATTTGCCCAAAGAGAGTTGGCTGAGAACCAGCACTGGCCCATGGCTGCCTGCTACTCCAGCTGGGGCCAAGGGCCATGGCAGGAGCAAATGCCCCCAGGTTGTGGCAGTGAAATCAGCCCCATGGGCGAGTCACAATATGTTCACCAAGCCTCAGCTGTGAACGAGGTGCCTTTTAATTGAGACACTGTGAAAAACGAGGTTCACTTTCTTGGTAAATTTTAAGAGATAGATTTAATTTAAAAAATAAGACAATTAGGAGATAAAATAAAGCCAAGTACGGCTGGCCGGGTGACTTGGCATTCAGCCAAGTCCACCCCTTGCCGTCTTATAGACATTCTTTAAATACCCTTTCTATTGTAACAGTTTATGACTATTCATATTTTTCCATAAACTAGTTTCCATATTCCAGGAACTATTTTGCATGGCCCCTCCTTGGGTCCACCTTTTTAGAGCATGCATGTTTCGTGGCTGTGTCTTCATTATCGCCTCCAGCTTGGGCCTTGGTCCACACTTTCTTCAGATGGAAGATGCTGATAGTTGGTGTATCAGTAGCAGAGTCTTCTTCACATGTTCACTGGATATTATCCCAACCAAACAGACAGTTTAAGCATACTACATCAACTATTACCACTATGTCTAATTTACTAAAAGCAGAAAAAGAAACTTATAACCTATATCTACATCACAGCATTATTAATCATATAACACACATCTTGTGAAAAGCCAATTTTATAATATAAATTTATAACAGACACTACAGATGGTTATTGATGCATGTCTGCCAGGATCCTGTTTTATGGAACTAACAATCCACATTAAAAGGTTTAAAAATCAGCTGCTTTGGGTACAGTCAGGGGCTGGTTCCTCCTTGGCTGCTGGTCCCAGCAAGCAGAGTGGTGAATTATGGGAGTGAGAGCACTCTGAGGGTCCATGGCTGCTGCTCGCAGGCCTGCATAAATACCGTTGCCCTTAAAACAGTTGTGCTTGGTCTTGGGAGGTCTGATGGGGTTGGGCTGTTCTTCCACCTGGGGCAGGATTTGGTTTGTTGAACATTTCCATCTTCTCTCTGCTGCTGTGGGAGTACAAATGCCAAGGGTCCCATTGCAGCCTGTGGGGCAGGCAGGGCTTCTCTGTGCAGTCTCTGCCTCCTCCCACCTTGGGTTTTGAGTAAGGCTCAAGGGTGCTCATGCATCCTGTCCTGAAGTGTCCAGTGAGGGAAGGACAGGCCCTCAGGCAGCTGCCTCCTCCAGTGTCGCTGCCTGCCTGGCTCCACATTGGTCTTGGCTGTCTCAAGCTCCAGCCAATGGGCCCCAGCACCAACAAGTGACTGTGCCTGAAAGCAGAAGGCTGAGCTGGGGGATGAGTGTCCGCCACAGAGCTGTGGCCAAGTGGGGCCCTGTCCTCAGCTGTTCACCACCTTTTCTGTGGGGTCCCACTCGGGGGTGTCAGTCTCTGAGAGGATCAGGTAAGAGCTGATGGCTTTCCGCAGGCCCTGGCTGATGGGAGAGTCCTCCGGAGGAGATGTGCTCTCTGAGAACAGGAGGGAGTTGCTCAAAAGCAGATAGGGCAGTCAGCAGGCAGCCAAGAGCCTCTTGAGGGTCAAGTGGGTGAGCCCCCTGTCCCAGCTGCCCCCACCTATCGGCAATTGTTATAAATGTATATTATAAAGTTGGCTTTTCGCAAGATGTGTGCTATATGATTAACAACTGTGTGGTAAGGATATAAGATTTTATTTCTGCTATTAATAAAGAAAATTAGGTATAGTGGTAGTAGTTGATATAGTATACTTAAACTGTCTGTTTAGTCGGGATAACGTCCAGTGACCATGTAAAGAAGACTCTGCTATTGATATACCAATTATCAACATCTACCATCTGAAGAAAGTATTGGGGCCTTGACCAAGGCCCAAGCTGGAGGTGATAATGAAGACACAGCCAAGAAACACACATGCTCTAAAAAGGCGGACCCAAGGAGGGACCATGCAAAACAGTTCCTGGAATATGGAAACTAGTTTATATGAAAATATGAATGGGCAAAAGATGATGCAATAGAAAAAGTATGTAAAGAATGTCTCTGAAGCAGCAGATTGTGGACTTGGCTGAATGCCAAGTCACCAGGCCAGCTGTATTTCCTTTTGCCTTATTTGTCTCCTAATTGTCTTATTATTTTATTAAACCTACTTCTTAAAATTTACCAGAAAAGTGAACCTCGTTTTTCACAGCAATTGAGAGATGGGGACTTTCCGAGTTCTGATCAGAAGCCCAATTTATTGAGTATACAAGGCATTTATATAGAGTTTTTCTTGTGTGGCACTTATATAGGGTTCTATTTTTGGTAACAATTTCTCATTGGTTATACACTCTTTATGACAGCAGTTACTTGGTAGTCATTATAAAGTTTCACATGTTTCTTGGTCACTCTTTCTCCAGGGATCAGTTATCTGTGTCTATCTCTCCCATGGTTTTTGCTTGATCAGGCCTAAGATATCAGGCTGCTTTATCAGTTCCATTGTACACTCTGTCTTATCTCCCATACCCACCTCTCAATCTTGTCCCAGCGGAGCAATGGCTTCCTGACAACAGTGAGTGTTGTAGGGGCTGCAGCTGCCCTTGGCCCTTCCATGGACCAGGGTTTGCTGAGGGGAGAGCAGAGCCCCTTGCTGAACTCTGGGCAGAGAGCCAACAGCATCAACAGGGTGCATCCCCTGTCCCCGCAACCTGGGTGCACCTGGGCTGGGAAGACAAACTGCCCCCTTTTCCCCCTCCCTCCTTTCAGGGCATGGGACATCTCCCCACACACTGCTGAGGGTGCCAGGGGGCTGGCAGGCATTACCAGGGTGGTGGTCCACCAAGTTGTGCAGGCTGGAGAAGGTGAGCCAGGGCAAGATGTAAAGCTATCCATTGTCCAGCTGGTGGATGTGGTAGTGACTCACTGAGGCAGTGCACTTGCAAGGGCGCACCGACAGGGCAGGCAGAGGGCAAAGGGCACTTGGCTGGGCTGTCCCAGACCCCTGTCCTGCTCAGCCCCACTGCCTGATGCACTCATACACACTGCAGGGATTCAATCATCCTACAGACGCGGCAGGCATCACCTTTCTCCCCACGGCCTTTGTGGCTGCAAACACCCCTCTGCCAGCCCCATGCCGTAAGCGCCTTCAAAACAATGTAGGTGACAGGGAATGGCTGGGACATCGGGTGGCATTGGTGCCACCAGTCACCTGCACAGTGCCACCTGGCAGGATCTCCTCACAGGGTCCCCTTGGTGTGATGGGGTCCTGTTTCTTTTTGCGGGCTGAGTCACTTCTCTGTGTAACTCAAGGCTGCAGGAACTTGATGGTAGTCTGCTCTTTTGAGGCCCCATTGCAGGGGCTCAGCACAGAGTGGGGAGCAGCAACAGCAGGAAGCAGCCTTGTAGGCAGGACCATTGCCACTAGAAAGGGAAGATCGCTCCCTTTCACTCCTTGGCACCTCACTGGAGAGGACTGGGACAGTAACCGAGATGGGTCTGATGGCCCTCACCCTGCCTGGCCTGTCTCTTCCGTATCAAGAAGGATCCTCTGTGGCTGCCTGGATGGAGGAGCAGCTCCTCTGCCTTCTGCTGACTGATGCCCTTGTACAGCTACCTGTGCAGACAGCAGGCACTGGCAGAGCCTCTCTTGGCTGCCAGGAACACCCAGCATCCTGGGGTGCATCCTGCCCCTACTGAGCCATGTCCTGGGGCACTCCAGCATGCCATGCCATCCGCCCCAAGCCCCAGCACTGCTCAGGGCAGGACACCCTGAAGCAGCGGCTGGAATCTGCGGCCAGGTTCTGTGGTGGAGCCATGTTCCCCAGGGCCCTCCTTTGGACAGATTCTTCTTAGCATTTACCTGTGCCTGATCTTGGGCACACAGCTGCTGGGGATGTGGCACCCCTTGCCAGAATACTCAGATGCCACCATTCCCTATCCCTGTGGGAAAGAGGGATGAGCCATCCTGAGGGGCTGAGGCTGCAGGATGGAGGGAAGAGACACACAGGATGGATGCCACCACCATAGCCCCACAGGCTGGACACCGATCAGAAATGCAGAGACGTACTCAGAGAGGATGCAGAGACACCCCCCCATCCATCAGGACAGTTGCCATCCCCACGCTGGAGGGGTAGTCACAGAGGACCAGGGCCTGGAAGCCACTGGGGACTGCAGGAAAAGGAGAGAGAGCTCAGCATTCCCTTGGCAGCACCAGCACAGAACTAGGCCTTCCCTGAGGCCTGAGGAAGGGGTGTGGGATGAGCTCACAGCTGCTGGGCACTCACCTGCCTGAGTGGGCAGTGGAGGTCATGAGGTGTCAGCAGATGCTGCTGGGATGCTGAGTGGCTTCTCTCAGCTGGGCAGATTCCCCGTCCTTGGGGTTCAGCCCCCAAGGGCCTTGACCTGTGCTGCTGCTGTTTGGAAGGGACTTGGTTCTTGGGTCAGGATTCCTCATCCTGTGTCCCAGGCAGCATGGTCCAGGGCAGGGCTCTGTGCTGAGCCTGGCAAGGTGGTTCCACAGGGAGAACTGGAGGAACTTTCAAGGAAACCATTGTCTCATCACCACTACAGAGCATGTGTGGGAACTCCCACACAGGGTGTCCACAGCCTCATGGTGGAGAGCCCCCAGCCAGGCTGACTCCCTGAGTGTTGCCATCCCACCCCAGCCCCATATCCCCCAGAATGTGGGGCATCCATCCCAACGTCCCACACTGCTGGTCCCCATTGAGATTGAGCAGCTGCAGGAACATCTCTTTCAGTTCCTTGGCCATGGAGAGCTGCCACCAGATCTTTGTCCCAGGTTAAGCCCCTGTCCTCCTCTGCCCTCACCCCTTCCTGCCTTCAGGAGAAGTGAACTCTGCTTACCTGCCCCTTACTACTGTCACCATTGTTTGGGTGCTCTCATGCCCAGGCAACCATTGGCCATCTCTGCTCGCCCTGCATGGAGGTGCCTCAGGGCACCTAGGGTGGCAATCCCTGCCCTTGTCAGACCCTCTTGGTTTGCCCTTGGCCCTGCTCTAGGCCTGGGTGTTCATGTTCAGGTCCTGGTGCTGAGGCTGCCCATGGCAGTGCTGCTGTGAAGGGCTGCAAGGTGCTGGGGCTGTGGTTGCTGCTGATTCCTGTGATATGCACACACTAGAGAGGGTTACTCCTTTTCACTCAGCTGAGCCCCTCAGGGCCCTGGATATGGGCACCAGGCCCAGCAAAATACCTGAGGGCACTCGAGGCACTGTGGGCACTGCATGGGATTTATGGATGGATGGACAAGTGGGATGGATGGGTAGCACTTGCAAGTGGGAGCAGGGATGATAGGACTTGTAGGTTGAGGCTGGACAGGCACCATCCCCAGGGTGGTCTCAGTGAGGGGGGTGTGTCCCTGGGTGCCTCCTCAGTTGTAGCAACACTAGGGCCTTCAAAGGAGGTGCATGGTCTTGGATGTGATGGGCAGGGATGTGAAAGGTGGGGAGATGTGATACTCACAGACCTGCCCAACACAGTGCTGCACCCAACACTGCCCCATTCCAGTACAGCCCCACACCCAACACTGCTCCGTGCCAGCTCTGCCCCACACCAGCACTGCCCAGCCTATCCGTGCCTGGCCTGGGTTGGGTTATAAGTGGAGCAGCCCTAGCTCTGTCCCATCTCCATCCTCAGCTCTATCCAGGCTCAGCAGCTGCTGCTGCTGTGGAACCATTCATTGCCTGAACTGTGCATGTGTACCATTCACCTTTTGAAGCAAACATTGCTTGTCTCAGCCAGCACCATCTCCCCTCCCCCNACCCCCACCCCTCTGCCTGAGGTCAGAACCCTCTGATGTACACATGCACTTCCTCCCCTGAAATCCAGCCCTGAGGAAGATCCTTGGTATTTGCTCTTGGCAGCTTCTGAACTCATGGCCCAACTGAGCAACACTGTGTCCCCCTCCATGATTTCCTGCTGTGCCCCCGCAGTGTGAACAGATACTTGCAGGCTCCTGCTGCAGCCCTGCTGCCATTGCACATCCTGTTCTGTCTGTGCTGAAATGTGAAAGATTCTGGTCAATCATAACCACCTTGGCAGTGTGAAATGCACTCAGGATCAACAGGGTTTGGGGGCCTTATGATGTTGTTGGGGGTCAGGACCCCTTTGAGCCTGCATTGAGCTCAGCAGTGCTGTTTTGTGAGTGGTTGATAATGTTTGGGAGAAGATTCATTTGCTCTTGGAGGTGCTGGTGCAGCCCCATTGTGGTTCTTGGGGATGTGGGGTGCAAAAGCATGGACAACAAAAGCCTAACAGGTGTCTCAGGCCACAGGAGGGACCCAGGAGCCCTCTCTTCCCACCAGCCTAGGCACACCTGGGGCAGCAGAAATGCACCATCTTGTGCACCTTGATCTGGTAGGGAAGACTAAGGCTCCATGTAAAGTGAAGCTCAGCCACTTGGTATTTCAGGAGTTTAAACCAAATGATTGTTGTTTGGAGGAGCAGGAGCCCCTGATGGCCCCAGTCCTGTGTCCTCTTAAGTGTTGTGATTCACAAAGCTTTGCTGTGGCTCCACCCTGAACACCTCCAGGATGGACCATCCCTCTCCACTGCTCATCCCATAACCCCCATCCTTTGACCTTAAAAACAAAGAAAAATCCCGGCATCAATCCTGCACCTTCTTTGGCTGTTGCTCCTCACAGCATCTTCTGGCAGCAAGAAGAGTTTGGCTCCATCACTTTTGTCAAGGAACATGTCCAGGTGTGAGGGGGCAGGGGTTGGCCATGGCTCAGCCCCAGGGCAGGGGGCAGCAGAGCACTTGATCCATGGATTTCTAGGTACTGCTGAACCCTCCCCTCTGCCTCTGCCTTGCCCCAGCACCTGAGGCCTTGCAGCCCCCATGCAGAAAACTCAGGCCATGGCTGTGAGTTGTATTTTTCCATGAGTGACCTGGAGCTGAGCTAAGCCAGACTCACCCTGTGCTTCTGAAGGAGCCATCAATACAGAAATCTGGGATCTTGGTCTGGCCACACCACTGAATGAATTTGCCCCAAGATTTTGAGCAACTGAGAATTCAGTCCTAAGAGTGAGCATAGGAAAATGCTGGGTCCATTTGCCTGCCCTTTCTGCTTGGCATCCTAGTCCCTGAGAGCAGGGAGAGGTCAAGGAAATTCCACCAACTTGCAAGGTCTTACTCCAACCTCTGGGCTGCCTCTCAAGGGGTGGGAATGCATATTTGTGCCCTGCAGCCCCCAGCTTACACTCCAGCAGCCAGTAGGGATCAGGATCCAAGTCCAGGGAAGGCTGTCCCAAGCTCAGGCTCTGTGCCTGGATTTGGCTGATGCAGTTCATGGCACCCAGTTTGTCTCTTTACTAAACTGATTTTTCACCTTGTATTCACTTTAAATTTTTTTGCCTTTTTAACAGGAAAAGCATTTGCTTACATAAAAACAAGTCTACTTTTCCCAGTTATCTTAAGGACAATTAAAACGTTTCAACCATCACTACCAGTCTTGCCTTGCTTCTGCCTGTGAACAACGTGACTACTGCACTCTCCGCTAAATCACTCCTTTTCCAAATTGCTAAAGTCTCATTTCCAGACTAACCTCCTGGTCCAGGAGCAGTCTAGAGCTTGGAGCTCTCTTTCTCCATATTATCATGAACAGCACTTGAGCCAGTCCCTGCTGCCGGCTCATTTCCTCTAACTCATCTCACTGTCATTTAAATACTGTGTTTCCTTTCTTTAGGGCTGTATTTCTGGAGGCAGGACCATTCCTGGCATTAGAGCCCACTGCTGCACCTACACTGGCTCTTCTCCTGGACATGGGGCTTGCATCCAGCAATGCTGAAATTCCCACTATGTCCAGGGGCCAGGTTTCTTTGGTGGTCTCCTCTCTCCTATAGATTTAAACTCCTGGTTTTGCTCATTTAATCAAGAACCACCACTACTTGTTCATTGATAAAACTGACCAGTTTTTCTCAATCTCAACTTTCACCCAGTTTGCAATTTATGAGAACACTTTATCTCATTTCTGCAATTACCTCCCCCAAGGTCTCAGACAGTCCACACCCCAGGGGGCTCTCCACGGGTTACAGTGACACCTGACAATGGAGAGTAGAAGCTGGGTGTGGAAAGCAGCCAGGTGAAGAACCAGGTGTGTTCCACGCCAGACTGCTGCACGTCACTTCCCTGTGTCCGGCTGCAGGGTGGCTGTACCAAAAGACGTCCCCCTGCTGCCCAAACTGCCCTCTGTCCTCTTGTGCTGTGACAGCGATTAGCTCTGTGTCATGTCTGTGCAACATGCCAGTGCAGAGCACTGCTCCAGGGACAGCACGAGGCTCTGAGCACTGGCTGTTGGGATGTAGTTCTTGCCTGTGCTGCTGCAAACCTGTTGTTGTTTCCCCACTGGACATTTCTAGTTGCATTTTGGCAGAGCCCTTGCAAATGGCAATGCCCTTGGACAGCCTTCTGCCAGGGGTCATGGGGCCGCCAACCACATTATTCTGGTGCAGAGGTGCCCAGTCCTCTCCCTGCCCTGGAAATGAGTTTGCTGCAGGCAGCAGGAGACACTCAGACTGCCAAACCCCCAAGGGTGCATGTCCTGCAGAGAGAAACACCAAGAGCACACAGCATAACAATGAAACTCAGTTATAGCTTTATTCAATAACCGGTACAAAGTTCCCCTCAGGCAGAGCCTCCCAGTCCCATTCCCTACCTGAAATGGAGCAGAACATAACCATGACCCTGACAGGAGTTGGCTCCCATTGGGTAAGGGCCACTCAGCAGTGAGGAAAGGATGTTCTGCTTATCAATTGAGACTTGCAGCAGCCTGACCACTCATCCCTTTTCTCCCATTAACACCAGAACCTGGCCTGTAGCAGGCATCTGCTGACCACCCTTGTTGACCCAGCCAGGTGTAAAAAGGTAGCACAATTGTGAATTCCACAGACAGTAACTACTACCTGCATAGAGGTGTTCACTGCTCACCCTGACCCAACTCACAACAATATACGATTGCTGGCTGTCACATTCATTGGTGTTCCTTGCCCCCATATAACTGCACCCTGTGAGATCCTGCCTGGGGCAGCAGCAGTGGGACACAGAGATGGCAGTGCAGGACATTCTGAGACCTCCATCCAGCAAGAGGCACTGCTTCCCATTTCACAACCTGCTCAGTATTAAAGATTCACCTGTGCCAGAGTAGAGCAGTGGCTGTGTGTCACTGCATCCCACCCTTCTGCTGGGTCAGAGGGTTGCAGAAGTGGTCTAGAGCCAGGGCTACTGGAGTTTAATCCCTTGTACTGGGTTAATAGTGCACCTTGTTAGTGTAGTTTACTGGTTAATTGCTTTGCTTTTTCAGGAGGCTCAGGTAAGAAATCATTCTGCTCCTTAACACATACACAGGTAAGACCAAGACAGTATTCCTGACCATTTGGCTTTCTCAGGCTGCATAGCATGTGAAACAGCCCTGGGGAGATACAGATCTTCCAGTGGGTTCTGTGTCCCAGGTACAGCTCCACACTGCATTGCCTGCTCCAGTGCCTGGAGAACCACATCCTCATGGTCTTACTTTCCCACATCCCACCATGACATACCAACTGCACCACAAGGGTCCTTTAGCAGAAGCACAACTAGAAAGCAATTCTAAACCTCACAAAGCCACAGAAATTATATTTAAATGAAGAGGGGAGACAATGGCTGTCATCTGGATTGATACACATCACAGACAGGAGATGGCATCAGCATGTACAGTAATGGGACTTACTAAGACTGTGGAATGTCAACGAGTTTTAAAGAGACTGATGCCAAGGGGATACAGAAAAGATTAAAGTAATGTCAAGTACAGACTGCCAAGGAGGTGGCTGCTCAGATGGGCATGCAGAGGTTAGAGAGAACAGTTAATGCCGTGTCAGATGAAATGCTAAATTCTGAGTGGGTTCAGTGGGGTGAGTGGAGCTGTCTGAATCCAGAAGAGGGGCTTCTGCCTAACAGGATACTTCCATGGTTTGAGGTGCAGCCTGGAGGTCAATTCCTTCTGGGGTTCCAGCACTCCCTTCCCCATGGGTGCTGGCATGAGACCGGCTGCGGCTGCTCTCACCAGAGCCCACGCTGGAGGAGGAATGGCTACGGGAACGCATCAACCGGGTCATGCTGGCTGCTGGCACTGCAAGAGAGAACGAATGTGGTACTCAGACAAGGAGGCAGTTCCTGGAGCCACAACCACAGTCACTCAGGTATGTGTCACTGGGTAAGCACAGAAAGAGCTGTACCCTTCGGAAGAAAACTCATTCTTCACTGCCAAAATTAAATCTCTGCATGTCTAAAGCAAGATGTTTAAGGCCCAATTTCAAAAGGTCGAAGGTGAACAAATGCCAACAGTGTAACTGATCATCTGCAAGTGCAGCCACGGCCAGTGTCTGTGCAAATCAAGGCAGCTGTGGCATGGATGACCTTTTGAAAGTTAGTCTCATCACTCTAGAAAACCACACAGCTGAAGTCATGCAACAATCAACAAAATACAAATGAAAGGTGGAAACCCATAGCACACACAGTACAATGATCAGCCCACCCACAGCAGGACATGCTGAGACAGAGCAAAGCACCCGGAGAACAATTCCACTCAGCACACAGACTGGGGCTGAGGTGGATGCACGGTTGGAGGTACCTGACTCAGTGCTTAGGTGGCTGAGCTGCACATAAGGGACTGGAAGTAACATGAGACAAGGAAAGGGATGAATACAGGAAAGAGCCAATTAGTTGCGGTGTGTGATTAGTGGCTGCACTACTCCTGGGACCCCTAGCTACCTTTCCTTCCGTTCCCAGCTCATACACTGCACTGAAAGCTACCAGGATTTGTAAGAACAGCTGCTAATAAGCATCTCAGGGAGATACCAAGCTCACCTAAAAACCCATCAGGGCCAGATCTTTTCAACTCTTTTAGCTGAAAATCACGCTGTACTTGGTGTCATTAACTCCCCACTGCACACCCCACACCAGCTCAACAGAGATACTGTGTCCCTGGTGAATACTGTGTAACTCCAGGAATGGGACAGAAATTCCTGTCTTTGGGATGACAGCGTCAGATTCTTGCTACAAGTCTCCTTCAAGGCCCTTTGCTTCCACCTGCAATGTCACACAAGTACATTCAGCTGCCTCAGCCCATGTACAGCAGGCACAGGAACAGTTGTTGGAGAACTAGTTTCTGTATTTCTAGCAGTGCCCAGCTGTGTTTTGCTTCTACCTTGTTCTCCCCAAGAGAACTGACCACGCTCCACATTGTCTCAGTCTTGCCCACGAAAGCTGGGAAAACTATTCTGGGACCAGCTACTTATTCTGGAAGGAGAAAATTGGCCTGTCCTTCTCCAGTGCTGCATGTCCTATTGCCAAGAGAGCTGACCTGCAAAGTGCTTCTGAAGCCCTTGCCCTGACAACAGCACATGCTGACTTTACTAACACCAGGAACACAAGAGACATGCACATTGAAACACTCTCAGTGAAACCAAAAAGCCCTCCTCACACAGCATCTTCCTCTGCTGAATCAGGCTCTTTTGGCCAACACTGGAGAACATGACTGTCCTACATGTTTGTGTTACTACAGACCCCTGAGGAAAAGAACAGCTAAGCCCTGACCATGAGCTGGCAAAGCTGTGAGGAGACCACTGCAAGTGTCACAGCTCTCACGGTGGCCATGCTGAGTGGTTAGCCAGTCACACAAACCAACCCCTTCCCTAACTCCAGCTTTTGAAGGCTCATCATCTACAAAAGGGAACTCCTGGCCCCAGCAGGGAAGAAAGGGCTGCTGAAGTGCACTGAGAAGCCCTTCTCCTGATGTTCCTGAGTAGTAAAGTCCTTCTTGGAGATAAAGAAGAAAGCCCTTCTCTTTCAGTTCCTCAGGAACACCAAGGGCAGGGAGCTGAGCAGCTGCTACTCTGACACACTCAGGTGACAATGTCTTCTGCCTCCAAGCATGGGTAGGAAGCCATAGGGCAGGACATGCACTGCTGCAAAGCATAGCTCTCTCTGGGCTCCCTGAGTGCCTCAGAAGTAACCCTGGAACCCGTTCTAACCATTAGAGGGCTTTGTTCTGGAGTATTGCTTAACCCTGGTGAGTCTGAGAGAAACAGGAACATCTGAGGAGAAAGGGAGGAGCTCTCAGACTAGTCATGGGGCTGCACTGCTACCTCCTTCCCCTTTGGAAAAGGTATGCACAGATTTGCTGCTCTTGGGAATACATTTTTCTGGATTGGCACAAAGACAGATTTAAAAGGCTTTAACAATACCAGCAACCAGAAAGGAGTCACCAACACGTCAGGGAACAACACTAGTTTGCTAAGGTTTGTCATCACACTACTTCATTTTCCAGCATGGATGGATGTCTAGGCAACCACACTAGCTCAGGGGTAGGGACAGAGATGCCAGTGGGCTCAGATGGACCACAAAGCTTGAGTTCCCTTCATGACAACCCTGCTCCAAACAACAAAGTTGTGTTTGCCACTTACTGTAGCCCATTCCCTGCACAAAGTACTTGAAGGCTTCAGTCAGCTTGCCAGGCTGTGGAAACAGAGAGCGTGGCTTTAGTGCAAGCAGAACAAAGGGCTCTGTACTACCCAAATGCCATGGGAAAGCTGAGGTGTGTCTCACCTGAACCACCTGAGGCAAGCCCCCGCAGTCAGCCATCTGCAACAGGAAACCAAAAGCAGGTTGAGCTGTCCTTCCTGCCCAGGAGGACAACCCCAAACCACACCAGAACCACCCACCCACCACGGCTGAGAGCACCACACTGCATTTTCCACCACCTCACTTCTGCAGTCAGAGCAAGGCAAAGGTGATACACCTTCAGGGACTTGCTGCTGAGGGAACCCTGCACCTTGGAAGGCACATCACCAAGTGATCTCAGGCCACACTCCAGAAGCCCAACACCTTCCCAGCCACCGCTCTCCCAGTCACTCTGCCCAAACCCGGCACTTTGCACTTCCACACAGCTGCTGTGTGTCGCACTGTGGGGTCACAGGTGAGGATGGGAAGGACCAGTACAAAGCCAGGAAAAAGGATGTTGTTGCTGCAGAGAGCAGGGTGGAGGCAGGACATCTCTGCTGACTCTCAGGGGTCTTCTCTGCCAGTTGAAGGTGGCCAAAAAGCAGGGACTGGGGGACTCCCTGAGAAACTCTTCCCTCTCAGCTCTGGCTCCATGAAGGAGAAAGCACAGCCTTGAATGACTGTCCACAAACTTCTCAAAACCAAATAAAAGCAAGCAAAAGAAAGCCAAATAAAAGAAAGCAAAAACCTAAGTGGAGCTGAGCAAAAATAGTCTTTGTGCTGGCCAGAATGATTATGGAGTGGCACTTGCCTTCAGAAGTGTAGTTTTTGTTGGGTCAAGACGTGAATTGCATTCAACCTAGAAAAAAGGAGAGAGGGACAAGGTGTCACACAGAAAACTTGAAGACTCAAGATGTGGGGTAGCTGCACCAGAAGCAGTGGCTGTCTTCAGCAATGGGAGCTTCTCTGGAGCCAAGAAGGACTGAGCAAGAAAGCAGAGATCATGTAGGAAGTGAACAATGAATAAAAGATCCAGGGAGGAATGGCAGGTGTTCCATCTAAGGGAACTTGTGATGACAGGTTATGACTTCAACTGAAATCATCCCCTAGTTTTGAGATGCACTATAAACCCCTGAAGTACCTTCTGTGCTCTGACAGCAACACTGGGAGGGAAGGAGACTTCTGTGCAATGCAGCATGAGGGAGGTCAGTCTCTTGGCCATGACCACCTCTTCTATGTAAGACTGCTGCAAAAAGGGAATAGACAGGGGCTCTATAGGAAAAGCAACCTCAGCAGGAGAGGTTATCTTGGGCTGGGAACCTGGGCAGCCAGACAGGCATACTAAGGTGCAGAAGACCCTATCCCATACTGTGCTGTGGCCAGTAAGCAATAGGAATCTTCAAGGATAGTATCCTAGAAAAGTCAAAACTTGCAGACTTAATTTCAGACTTCCAGATCAAACAGACCAAGGCAACAGGCTATGGCCAGAAAATGCTCTCCATGCAATGGAGCATCCAATGCTCCTAGGTTCAAGTTACTGCTTCAGGAGACTCCTATACTCTTCCATAGTTTTAGACAGCTGCTTTTGTTCACAACTCCCTGGTTTCCCCACAATCCCTGGCTGAGAGGGAGAAGCAACATCCACCATAACCACACTACTCTTTGCCATGCTGTGCTGGGAGAGAAGTGCATTATGGGTGTCTGCAGAGGACAACAGCTCTTAAGTGCTGCCTTCCTGATGATGCAGTGCTCTAAGAGAGCTCTACATGGCTCCCCACCACAAGAACTGGAGTCCCATTCAGTTATTCTTAATCCATAGGTAGCCCCAGTGTAACAGAAAAACAACAGCAATTCAAGACTTGAACCAAACCGCAGGCAGCAACCTGGCAGAGCTTGGGGAAGGACACACAATCATGAACATGGTCCTCTGCATCACCTGTTGAGCAGGGTCCTCTTTCAGATTCTGCCATCCTCACCTTGGAGTTGCCCTTAGGGTCATTTAGGGCCCCTGAGCCTTGGCTCTCCCATGAGTAGCCGGAAGACTGAAAAAGAGCTTGTGACAAAGAGCCACTGTCTGTAACTAAGTCCGAGCAGGTGAAAGCACTGCAGGGTTGCTAAGTGACTTGTGAGGCTAATGTCACAAGAGAAATGTTCATGGATACATACCACTGCTTCCACAGCAGGTGAGTTGTCACCAACAACAAGCAAGGCAGGGCACCTGGTCAAAAGCCAAAACAGAGGTGTTACTCCAAGTGCATCAAAAGGTTTCTGAGAAGGTTTAGCTCTGTGAACCAGCACCTTCATGACAGGTTAACAAAAAAGGGCTCAGCAAACTCTCTGCCTGCCATCACACCTTGGCATTTTATTGTATCAAAACATTCTCCAGGGCTTGCAGATGCATCCAGAGTGTCCCCTCCATGCACACCAACTGCCACTGCTGTTGCATATATGTACCTCTGACCCTGCCTGACCCTGCCTTCTGAAGAATCTCAATGTGCTCTTAATGAGAGGACTTCCAGACACCTCTGCCCCATTGCAGCCAACACAGCCTGTACTGCAGCCTTAGACTGTCTTAGACAGTGTTCCCAATGCTCGGGCTTGGTGCAGTTCTTGCTGAGAAGCAATATCTTTTCTCTTGAAGAGACTGCATGGCCAGCAACTGAGATAGGCTGATTCAGACAACTTACTTGAGTGTTTTTGCAATCATTTCATTGACACCAACAACTGGTCTCTCAATTTCCAGGTCTTTACGACTGAAAGACAAAACATAACAATTCTCCATTAAATCTGCAGAGGAAACTGGTTATCATGAGGGCACACAAAATCCAACCATGAGTGCTGGCTCCAGCACCCAGGCAACTCTGCACATCATGCCCTGAGCAGGAGCCCCAGCAGTCATCCCCAAGGTACATCTTCTCATGGCACTGCTGTGTGCCCAGAGATGAGCTGCTGAGGTGTGACAGAGTCTGGGGGCAGATGCAAGGGCTAGGCTTAGCTCAGGGTAACAGCTGAAGACTAGGCTTAGGACAAAAAGTTCCCCTGAAACAATACCCAATAGGATAATACATATGGCAGCAAATCTACTGAGCAGGGAAGCTGTAAGAGCTGTCTGTCAGGCAAAAAGGTTTCCTATACCTGTTGTATGAGGTGAGGAACAGCTGAAGGTTATCTTGGTTAATGTCCTGTGCAATATGAAGCCTGTATGTTTGGATCAAATCTAGATTTGCCTGCAGTTCCTCCTGTACAAAAGCAGAAGAATCGAAAAACAGGAAAGATACTTTTCACAAGTAAAGAAGCAATAGTCATAAACATGCCAAAGCATTAAAATGTGTCCATACACATCATTCCCTGTGAACAGTGACACAGAGGGCAGCGACTCCAGACTGCATAAGGATCCCAGAGACATGACGTGTTTATGCGATGTGCTGGTACATGCCATGCTTTGGTAATTGACTACACTTTTACAACTGGCAGTGCACAAGCTACTGCAAGAGTACAGGTATCCTGAGATGGGATAAGGTAACTCCCAAGCCTCAGTAATGCTTACACAGATACAAATCACTCTGCGTTAGGCAGGTCTTCCACTTACGCTAATGTTTAAGAAGCAAAGTATGTAATAATACTAATAAATGTAAAAAAGTAAAAAAAAAAATGTAAGCTGTAAGACTGTGACCAAAGGAAAGTTCAATTCCAGCACCCAGTTCTAAGAAGAAATTCTGAGAGAGCCAGAGAGAGCAGGAAATGCAAGGAAGCACTACATACAATGAAGGGACTTGACAGTGGGAAGAGAACAGGATGTGCACAGGGGAAAGCGGTGCTGGAGAAGGAAGCATTCCTTTTAGTGCTCATGTGTTGTTGCAAGAAGACCCCAGGTCAGGGACTGATCTGCTGTGTGGCATATACAGCATGCACAAGGCACTATCCCTGTTAGCCCACTAAGCTTGCTGGTTGAGACACAGCTAATCCCAAACAGAAGGCACTGCTGTGTTCAAAGTTTTCAGGAGGGGCAGTTTTGCCTCTGAAGGGTAAGGTGAAGAGCAGAATGCAGCAGTTCAACATCTGGACAGATACAAGATCCCACTGCCAGCTCCCAGCTGATCTGTGCTCTACCCACAGTCCAAATGTTTCTATGCTGGCTACAGAGAACTGGCTGCCACTTGTTTCTGTGGACAGTGTCCTGGGCACCACAAAGGAGTTCTATCACCAGTGCATGGCCTGGAGACAGTTATGGCAAGAGTGAAGGATGTGTGTGTCACGCAGCACGCCTACCCTGATGTGAGCTTGACATACAGAGAAAATGGTACTACCTGTGGCAACCAAAAAGTGATGGACCAAAACTATTTGGGAACAGACACATAGAGAAGTTATAGCTCCATGTACAGTTGCACAGACAACACTAGCATCTGCTGGGTACTTACATGGCCAAAATGATGTGCCAAGACAATATCCACTATGTTGGTTGTCCAGCCTGAAAACTAAAGAGTGACCATGAATGAGGAAAGTGCAGTTTCATCACACACTGCAAAACAGCCACTCAGAGTAAAGAAAACAATGAATAAACTATTCAAATTATGTAAGAAGCAAATGCCTGAAGCTTGGGATGAACATGCAAAACTTCAAAGAAACTGTGTATACACAACACAGCTCTACAAAAAACTTGAAACCTTAAATAACTTCAAGGGGCCGGAATAAGAGAATAATTAAGAGATCCATCCAATATCAATCAAATGAAACCTGGAAGCAGAAGTACTAAATCAGAGGAAAGCTGAGTGAACCAAGCAATTTATCTGCATTTCTCATTCACATGATCACACCCACCCCTGCTCCTACGGCAGAGGCCATACTAAGAATGCAGCAGGGACAGAAATGAAATTTTACAGTTTTCACCAGAAATGGAAAAATTCCTGTATTCTGTAACTTTTATTTACTCTACACACTATTCATTAGGTGCTGTGGAGAGCACATGTGTGGGAAAGCAGAGTCTCACCTTGGATGCTGCCCAGTCAATCCATCCCTTTGCACATGGATCAACATTAATAAGAACAAGTCCCTCCACCAGGTCAGGGTGGCTGAGCTGTAGGGAGAGAGCAGAGGCATACTCAGAAGGATGATTCAGCCCACATAGTGGTCAACAGCTGGTGTAGCAGCTGGAAAGCTTCTTGCAAAAGCAGCAAGACTAAGTAAAATGCAGACAAAGTAGGGAGCTCGTCTGTGCCAGGCAGCCAGTGGCTCCCAGCAGACTCAATTCAGAGGCACTTGTGGCACTGAGGTGCTCTACAGCACCTATAGCCTCAGCAGTGCCTTCTGGTGACCTGTGTACCTGGCACAGCTGCTCAGGCCCCGTGTGTTACAGGGCTGGGAGCAGCAACCTTCTCTGCTCCAATCCAGCACCTCTGTGAGGAACCTGAACAAGCTCCTGTGCCTGGAGAGCATCTCCTTCTCCTCAAGAAAGAGGCAGTCTTCCCAGTGGAGATGGGGCAAATGGCAGGAGAATTAGTGCTGAGGTCCCCCAAGCCCCTGCAGAATGGAAAGCTTGAGCTACAGAGGCATCTGCTCCCCAGACAGCACTCCTGCTGCTCCCCACCTGCACTCATCCCTTCCCTTGTTCCATCCAGCAACCCAAACCCCTCCAGTGTACCTTGGGCTGTACCTGGGCAGCACAGGTATGCAGTGCTTATGAGAAGTGCTTGCAAACACAAACTCAGAAATCAGAGGCAACCAGCCTCTGCTGAGTTCTGGGCTCACTCCAAGGCAGCTCTCCTGATGTGAAGGAGAAGGAAACATCTCTGTCCTCAGCACGAAACTGCTCACAGCCCAGGGAGTATGGCAAGAGCCTTGTGGCACTTCACTGAGGACTAAGGCTGATTTGCACAAACTTGTCTTTAGCAAGGCTGAAAACTACCCAAAACACAGAAGGCAAGGAACAGTGAAACACCAGTGCCTCACACTGCCCCGGCTCAATCCCGACTGTAGAGAACGGAAAACAGAGAACTTTGTGTAAGGAGTGGCTTGAAGTGTGTAACCACAGTGACTTGAAGAAATTATAGTGCCTTAAACAACTGGCAACTCTGCCCTCAATAACCTGAAGCAAATTTTACTGAAAATGTCAGATTTCTGGAGTTTTTTAACAATAACTCTGAAAGACTCAGACAAATTCCTGGGCTGCTAAATGATGCCCACTGAACCCATAGACTTCACATGAATACTACACTAGAGAGAAATTTTTAAGCAGGTACCGAAATAGAGGCAGCTCTCTTGTGTAAGGGTGGAGCAAAATCTGCTTCCTTCCAGTGACAAAGCACATTCCTCATCAACACCACTTTACAATACATCACCACATCAATTCTTTAGTGCCACAAGGAGTGGACACAGCAAGTAATGCAGCCGGTCTCTGTGAAGACTCATGACTAGCACTCAGGATGGGCTCTGCTGACTCAAAGGCATCACAGTACAATCTTTCCATGCCTGGCACAGCTTCAGAGCAACCCTGACTGCTTCAACATAACCATCTGGATGGAGGTAGCTCTCTCATGGCTCCCTGCAGTCCTGCTGTAATTACTGAATGCTACTTTGCCCGTGTCCCACATAGTCAGTCTGATCAGCAATGACCACAGCCCACATGAGTCACAAGCAGTGAAGAGATACTTACTGCACACCTGCTGAGGACATAAGCGCCAGCTCCTAGGCCAATCCCAATGAAGCTTTTCAGGCTGAAATAGAGGCATTTCACAGTCAGCATGACTAACCTAGCTCAGCTGAAGCATGCCTAGAGGCAAAGCCTTTCCCCTCTGCATCCAACTGTGCACTTATGGTTTATTTTCAAAACAATGCAGCAATGATGCAGCAGCCATAAATTGCCTCATGTAGCAGACAGTGTCCCCAGCATAGAACTAGACAGGGTCACACTGGCTGGGAGATGCTTGTGCCTCCTAGGACACCTCAGTGAGCATGTCAGTCATGGCAAGCAGAGACAGAAGTAGTTGCTGGAATAGTGGTATCCAGCTGGCTCACCCCATTTTTTTTTCAGAGACTTACTTCAGATGTGTCAGAACAGCAGGTAACATTTCAGCCAGTTCATCCATACTGGGATATTGGTACCTGAAAAGCAAGAGACCACGTCCAAATACAGCCTGACAGAGGTTACCTTCCAGTTCCACTCAAGGTAGGAGGGACAGGGAATATCTGGCAGACATGTGCACGGGTTATTAATGTGCAACAATACCGTATGTTTCAGCTGACTGTGTGGGTCCCATGCCTCAGAGCAAGACTAACACAGAGCTGTGGTCTTTTGGGCAGTCAGACATCCGTGGCAAAATGGACAGATGAAATGCCAGCTCGACTGCAGTGTGCTGGGTTCATGTGCAAGTCAGAAAGGTGGTACCAGACTCAGCACTAGTGAGGGCTTTACCCATGTCTTAGTAATTGGAGCATTCGCTGAATGCCCCTTGGGAAGCCTCCTCATCTTGCCATTTCCTCTAATGTTGACACCTGCTTAGCACTACACTCAGCCTGGCAGTCCCAGCTGGCTTAAACTGAGTGCTACCTCAGTCAAGACTGAACAACATGGGTCTCTGCAGAGCTCTTACCCAGATGGGAATGGGGGGGCTCCTTCCTGTTGGCCTGGTGCATCCACATGGCACACAGCAAAATGATGGGTGATCTCTTGCATGTCTTCGAAGTTAAAGAATGCATTAAAACAAGATTTGTCTGCAACAACAACAACAAGAAATTAGAACTTCCTTAAGTTTGATTGCAAGCTACCCTCCAAACACCACGGCACACACCTGCAGGAGCTCAAGTCCCCACTGAGCCCACAACGCAGTGGGTGCTAGATGGTGTATGTGCTGTGCCTCAAAACTGCAATGCAGCAGTGAGTCTCAGCAATGGAACTGCCATGACTGGGGGACAGGCAGACAAACAACAGTCAGCCTGCAATGTCCCGGAAAGCAGGGCCTTGCAGCACCTGGGTACCCAAAGCACTCACAGAGGAGCACCTGTGTGAATGTAACAGTACATTTTGGGTGGGAAGACACACCAAAAGAGCAACTGACCCCACCAGAACATCACACTGTTGCTGCAGCTATGTAGAAGGGACTTGTTCACATGCCCAGCACCCAGGGAATGGATGCCCTAGCACAGAGTGAAGCACGTCAGCTAGAGCACTATGGTGTGTGGTGGATCTATTTCCACCTTTCCACCTTGGCCCTATCTTTCAAGGGCTGTTGGAATGGACAGAGGCAAGCCACATGCTCTCTCTCCTGCAGACCTTTTTATCTTTTCACCCTGGAATGACCTCATCTCAGCTCCATGCCAGGGCTGCTACTCCCCACGCTCCTAAGCAAATACCACGAATAATCACTTTTTCAAGGTCCTGGCAATGCAAGGGCTTACGGTTGAGGCCAATGTCATGGTATGTGAGGATGACAGGTCTGTTCCCCTTGGGTGTGCCCCGCATGGTGACATGAACCACTCCGAAAGCTGTCTCAATGTCGTGTTCCTGCAGAGAGAGAAGAAGGAGCCCCAGTGTTACGTGTGCTGCCTGCACAGGGAACCCTAGCTGAGGGCCAGCAGCAAGGGCCTCATTCCCACTTTAACACTGCTCTCCTACACACAGTATAGCTCTTCAAATCACAGAACAGTTTGGATTAGAAGAGACCTTAAACACCATCTCATTCCACCCCCTGCCCATGTGCAGGGATACTTTCCACTATATCAGGTTGCTCCAAGATCCATCCAACCTGGCCAATTCACAACACTGTCAAATCTCTGTACCCAATCTCTGTGTCCAGCCACTGCCCAAAGCAGCTTGCTTTTGTACAGACATGCAAATGGTCTGGGGCTGCATCTTCCCATGATCAAGATCTCTGGGATAACTATGGACCTTGGAAAAGCTGTGGAAATGTCAGGAAAGCTGGGTACACAACATCACCTGTAGATCCCTTCTCTCATCTACAGAAATCAATGGAGAGACATGCTCTTACAAAAACTGTAAAAAGCACTGTTATAAATGCATATTATAAAGTCGGCTTTTTGCAAATATTAAAATGAATGCTAGATGTATAATATGGGAAGGTTTTACTGTATTAATTTCTTTTATTTCTGCTATTAATGGCACTTAGAAATTAAGTAGTGTGATGAATATATATATCTATTTCTTAGGCTATAGCACAATATTAAAGAAAAGACTGTTTTTCTAACATGTAAACTGGCTGAACCTGAGGATAGAGAAAATCCTCCTGCATTCCTGAATTATCTGGATGAAGATAATAGGGACAGACACTGCCAAGGCTCCAAAGAAGAATTTATTGATCCTTCTGTTATCAGAGAATTGGACATGAGACCACCAAGAGGCGTCACCAAGAAATTTATCTACAAGGAGTAATAAAATGCCAAATTAATAAAACAGGGGCAGGTTGGGGGGGAGGGGTTGAAACTGGGAAGGCATCTGAACTCAAAGGAATGTTTGAACAATTCATAAAGTCTTGTGGAATATGAGTAATATAAATTCGTGTATTAAAATATCCAATATATGTTTTTAACCAAGGAAGGAATCACTAATCCAGAGACTGGTTTTTGTAATCTCTTCCTGTAACTACACAGTCTTTACAAATCCTAGATAAAGTCAAAATTTGCAAGAGAAAAGACATGGCCAACACGGAGATAGCTCCTCAGCCTGGGTGGAGGACCTCCATTCACAAGTGATCAGCATCTGATACCAATCTGAGAGGATTTGGCTAAGAATTCGGAGAAACCTGCCCAGAAACATCAACTAGTCCAGAAAACCTCTTCAAATCCAAATAAGCAACAAAAAGTACATGCATATGTATCTTGGACTTGGACTTACAATAGGACTTAGCCTCCAGGCAGAAAAACCCCACAAAAACCCCTGCCTTGAACACGGAGGTGTGGAGGTTGTAGAACAGGCACCGTTGCTGTCGTTCTCTCCTGCCACCCAACACTCAATCAATGTTGATTTATTTTATTGTGGTTTTTTATTGAAATTGTGTTTCTTTAATAAATTGTTCTCTTTAGTCTAACGTGATTCTGATTTGTTCATAACAGTCTTTTGAATATATAACATGCTGATCCTTTTAAAGGAGTGTTCTGAACGGGTAAAGTGTGCTCTTGTCCCAGTGCCAAGTCACCCGGGACAAGATTCCTTTGCTTTCTGTTTCCCAATTGTCTTATTTTTTAATAAATTGTTTTTTATAGATTTTACGAAGAAAGTGAACCTCATTTTTCACAAGCACCAATTATTTTCAAGATATTAAGAAATTATCTGCTTAGGAAAAAGCCTCATGGTTCAGCTTGAAGATGGGACATTACAACCTCAAAAATACGTTTTACTAGTTCACATAAAATAAATGATTTTGTTTAAAAAAAATTGACCAACCTGAAAGTCATTAAATCAAATACAGGACTGGTGAAGATACCTGGCTTGCAGCACACTAGAAATCAACCTCACCCCACTTTCTGGGTACTCTGAAGGCTGGTTGTGGGGCAGACGGATTAAGTTCTTACAGTGCAACACCCTCTTTCCCTCAGCTGTCCTTCTTTTCAAGGACTCCAAAGCTTCTCTCTCCCCTTGCCTAGAAGTGTGGCAACTGGAGGATGCTGGCCTAGCCATATCACATGAGGTAGCCTGAAACCTTCTCGAGCTTGCCTTTGAAGGATGACAAGACACCCCTGGCTGTCCTCGTCTTCAGAATGGGGCTGGGTTTTGCCTGCATGCAGCTGTTGCATTATGCATGTGCAGAAGCTGGAGTACTTATCTACAAAGCAGCAGAGACCCATCTGCAGATGACATTACCTTACCTGAGGCTCACCTGGCTCCCTTTTCCTTAGGAGGGGACTGGGGGTAGGAAAGGACTTGTCTGTGTGAGACACTAATTTTAAAAGGTTAAGAATTTCAGTTAAACTAGATATTGCTGAGGTAAGGTAGATAGATTTCCCCTTTGCTAACAGAAGCTGGACTTAAGGAACTGATAAATCATGAGGCTTGTCATATTATGTTTGTGTGTTCTGATAACCAGAAGGACTAATCAATAGAATCCAAGAATACAATACAATCATAAATCAAACAGTCCTAGAAAAACAGGAAAAGCAAGGGCCCAGCTGTCACATAACACTGAGAGGTTAAAAAGTCAAAGTGAGGAAGACTCATCTTACTTCTTCATATTGGACCCCGACCAATAAAAGGGACCACTGACCCAATTCAAAGAACAAACTACGCATGCTTAATAGCTTTTTAACTCATTACTATATGAAGCGGAGAATGGGATGTACCAGAGTTATGAATATGCATTTGTGTTTTGGGTATTCAATACTCCTGTAGATAAAAGACCCTGTAAAAATCTGTAAATTGCGCGTGTGTATTTGGGAGCCATCCCCACGCTGCCCGGCGTCGTAATAAACATACCCTTTCTAACTTTAAACTGTTAGAGAGTTCTTTGTCCATCATAGATGGATATTGATATTAGATCAATATCTATATTTTAATAATTCATGTGTGCAAAGCGAGCATGTGTCCACATGGCAGGAATTCCTGTCCTCACAGCAAGGCTGCACAAGGCAGCCCGGAGTGCAGTCTCTGCATCCTCAGCCTCCAGCAAACCTCCAGGCTCTGCCCCTTGCCCATGTCTCAGCTCTCAAAGCTGCTCTGCTGTACTTCTGAAGGATGTGCTGTGCAGCCACAGCACTGGACTCCAGTTTAGTGCTCTCCAAGCCTGCAGGTGTTAATGAGTCCTTTAAAATAAAGTGGCCACTTTAGGAGAAGGCAACTGGCAATGGAGGTAGCTGGAAGGGTGAAACACAGCAAACTCAATGGAGAGTGCAGCAAGTGCCAAAGTGGCCAGAACCTGAGACCCTCACCTGCACTCCCCTATGCCCCTGAGGGCTGGAATAGGAACTGCCACTAAGAGCAGGCCTCTCTGCTTTAGCATTTGCTAGGCTCTTCCATAAGCAGCTTGAACTCATTGAGTGGGCAGGAAAATATCCAGTGGTGGTGGTGGGGGGGTGTTTGTTTTGGTTTTTATTTGTTTTCGCTTTGTCTTGTTTTGTTTTAAATTAATCTTGTTTTGTTAGACTTCTGCCAGATCAGTGAGTTAAGAAGCTCACAGAGGTCTGGCAAATGCTGGTTCTGGCTCAGAGCCCAAGGGGAGTGCATGGGGTGGCAGAAGGAATAACCTCGCCCTGAGCACAAGATCAATTAAACTGACTCAGGGTCATGAAGCAAGGACATCTGCAGGGGACGAGGGAGGGTCTATAAGCAGCAGCAAAAAGTCAACTATCAAACAGAAGCACAAACACTAAGCTGAGGGAACAATAAGAAAAGCACGGAAAGCAACAAAAGAGCTGATGATATTGAAGTATGTCTGCAACACAGTCTTTTCTGTAATTACATTTGAACTCACTGTTAAGGTCACACATGCTTTTACAAGGTAAGCTACAGGACAAGGTACGAGAAACACTCATTTCCCTTCAGAGCCTCTATTCAAGCATCTCACTGTGTTTCACACTGCAGCATCCTGCATTTCTGTTTTCCAAAGCTGAGCTTGGATCTCAGCTCTCAAGCGGGGAAGGAAAAGTTTCCCTGAGCTAATAATCAATTCTTGGTCTCCTGCTTACTCTGACTTTGCAGACTGTGTAAACATCGATTTGAGGGAAAAGGGACTACCCTGATACTCCTTCAGTCAGATTAGTGACTCAAATACAGGGAATGTATACTTGTTGTCGGTTAGGATTCCTCCCCTCCCCGCCCCGTTCTCTCAGGGAATTTTGTCCCATTTGTTGCCTAACAGATGATAATGACCAGTACTTAAGAAACAAAAAAAGTGGCCAAGCTGGGGGGAAGGGTGCAGCTGGCTGCAGCCTCTTAGCCGGGGGCTTTTCTCTTGGGAAGGGCAGAGGTACCCTGACATTTTTGGCTGGTGGGTGAGGGACTGGGCTCAGCTCCTCACTCACTCTCTGTGGCTCTTGGGAGCTGAAGGGAACGGTCGAGTTGCTGCTGCCGCAGGGAGAATTCGCTGCCAGCGCGGAGTCCAGCCCAGCACTGCTTCTTCCTTACCGTGGGTGAACCTCTGCTCGTAAGAGCAGCTGGTGAACTGAGACCTTAACACTCGCTCTGACTGGAAAGGACCCTCATCATCTACTTGGGTGCCTCAGAGGAAAAACACGGGGCCCCCAACCATTCCCCCTCCGCGGAGGGAGCATCTCCCTGGCTGCGTGCAGCAGCTGCCTACAGAAACCCGGCTGCTGCGGCCCAGCTCCGCTACTTTCTGCCGCTGCCTTGGGCTTTTTCGCTATAGTCTAACCCCGTGTCTGCCTGGCTCCTGTAGCTCCTGCTGCAGCTGTGGAATTTTTCTTACATTTTATTTATCACCCCGGGTGTGCCCGCCTCAGCCATTCCAGCCTGCTGCTCAGAGGTTCCTGCTGCAGACCATTCAGCTTCCCGAGTGTCATCGGGAGCGGCTGCTTCCCATGAGTTTCCAAAGGAAGCTCCTTCTCCATCCCTCCTGCCAGCCCCCCCGCCATTGCCGTGTGGAGAGAGGCGGCCGAGCTGGCGCCACAGCGCCCCCTGCAGCCGCGGGGGAATCATCGCACCCGCCCTGCCCGGCCGGGAGCCACCAGCGCCCCTGCTGGCTGTGCCCGGAACTGCAGCAAAGGGGAAGGTGCCTGCAGCCGGGAGAAGGCTGGGACTGGGTCTCTGCGTCTGTTTGCTGCTTGCTGTTGTTTGTTTGCCTTGTTACACACACACACACACACACACACACGTAAAGAACTGCTATTCCTTTTTCCGTATCTTTGCCTGAAAGCCCCGTAATTTCAAAGTCATAATAATTCAGAGGGAAAGGGATCATATTCTCTATTCCAAGGGAGGTTCCCATCTTCCTTGGCAGACTTGTCTTTCAAACCAGGACAACACTTGAACATGGCAGCAACATAAGGAATTCCATTTTTAAAAAATCTCAGCAAGCAGCACTTTAAAAATATAAGATGCTAGATCTGCAAATTTCTTACTCTGCCCTGTACAGCATCAATAGGTCAGACTGGGAGCACTTACGGCTACTTCTTACTTCTCCTGTTAGTTCCCTGGCAAGGTGGAAATCCTCCTCCTGGGAAGCAGCTACTCTTCTCTGCTCTAAATAAAGCATATTACTTTTTAAAGCCTTTTTCCAAAGCTTTCTCCTGTCTAAAACGGGAGCAGGAGCCACTACAACTAGATAAGGGTTTCTACCTTTACTTTTTTAACTGCACATCAGCTATCATGCTGATCTCTTTTTCAAGATTATTTGTAGAAATAAGACTGAGTTTTACCCCCAGCTTCCCTACTGGTAATTCTATGACAGTTTTTCCAGCAATCTTTATTTTCTCTGAAGCCTTCCCTGGAGTATGAAGGCTTTAATCTCAATCTCTCATTGCAAAGGACAAAATAATTTTCAGATGCCACACAATTAGAGCACACGTGACTCCCCATCACCTGTTTGTCTCCACAACAGCTCTCCCATGTATCAGAGCCACAGGACAGCAGGAGATAGAGCTCTCAAACCAGAGCTTAGGTATTATGCTTTGGATGACAACAACAGTCTCTACGCTTATGCGATAAAACTGCTACTTTGAACTGCCCCCTGAAAGTTATTATTTAGTTACATTATTACTGGCATATTATTCTCTCAAATGCAGAGCAGAATAACCCACTTACCAGAGCACTCAATGAGAGAACAGAAACTTTGCAGGCTGCACCCTCTGTCCTTGACAAACACACTTCCTGCATGTCCTTCTTGTAGACACCCTTCACAGCTGCCTAGTGAAATGTCCTGCCTGTGTCACACTGCATCAATGCTTCTGTAACTGCTGTCCAGTTCCAAAACACAGTTCTGGCGTGTTCTTTCCTGGTATTTGCCCTTTGCTTGTGTAGAAGTGTTGTGCTGGAAAGTAACAGACACTTCCAGACTCTGGCATACTTGGTTTCTTTCTGCTCTCTGCTTGGGCCACCTATGACACACTACATCAGTGTAGTTTGAAAAGAGATTCAAGGGTTGTTACCTTGCAGGTGTCTAATTCAGCTATGGTCTGAATGCTTATCTGATCTAGTGCAGGGAGGCAGTGATAGGAGAAGGCAGGTGGAAAACATGTGGCCAGGAGACAGCCAGACTTTTATAAACCTGCAGTCTTCAAAATAAGGGAGATGAATGCAAGAGAAGCTCATGATCCACAGGTTGTGTTTTGAAGACATGGATAAAATTCAATTTTCACTTAGGGACTGAAAACTTTATCAGTTTTTTTCTGAAGACATTTTTATTTTTATCCTTTGCCTTTATTGGTGTAGTAGGTAAAAATAAAAAGCAGCTGCAGCCCACCTGCTGCAAATAGGAGGTGGGTAGCAGAGGCAACGTGGCTCCCAGAGTCGGCTCTCACCAGCTGTGGGCACAGCCTGTGCCCCACTTGCTGCTGGGACACAGTGCTGAGGCTGGGCAGGCAGCTGCCATCAATCCATTCAGCACAGCTGGGAACCACAGCTTCAAACACCAGCAGTGCCTGGAAGTCGGGAATGAGAAGAGCAATGATGGAACAGAAGGCATGGAGACCAAATGTAGCTTTAGCCTGCTGAGGTGATTTCAGGAACCTGTGCTTGTGGAAAAGGAAAAAGTGATACAAGTGTTCAAACACTTGCATCTTCTAACAGTTTCCCGTAACTCCCAGCCTCCAACAATCTGTAGGTCAAATGAGACTTCCTTAACTGGAAGTGTGGTCTTAACTTTCTGAGGATGGGGCTGCAGCCCCCAAACACTTGTGCCTTTGGTACCTCTCTCCCCCTGTGACCAGAGCAGCTGAACCGTATTAATGTGTGGAGTAAAGAACATGGAGTAATTCTCCATCTTGTATGTGCTGATTTTGCATGGTATCTGGCCCTTGGTTTGGAAGCTGGGGAACAACTGACCCCATTTCCATACTCCCCAGAAGTGATACCCTAACAGCTCATGACTCTCACATGCCCCTTTCTGGGTTGATGTGCTTGGGACTATCCAGCCAGCCCTGGTATAGCAGCTGACCCTGACCATACTGCTGTCCTCCAGAACTGCCCCAGGGAGCTCTGTCCTTGCTGGGCCAAGGGGTCTGGCAGGACGTCAAATACATGCAGGCACATGCTGTGGATGCATGAAGCAGCACAGTGGGGTTGCTTTGTTCTCTATTCCTGATGAACAAGGATTGACTTGCTTTGCTGAAAGCCACAAGCTCTGTGCTGACATTGTCACTCATCCCTTGCAATTTCGTCTTATGCCTCTGGGTTATCATCAGCCCTGAGCCCATGCTTTCATTTTCCACTCTAGGAAGGTTTGACTCAATGTGTTGCACACTTTCTTTACCAAAGGCAGATAAGCTTTGTCACTGCACCTTCCGTCACTTTTTCCATACCACTAAAGAGTATATTTAAGCAGCACAGGTCCCAGTACAGATTTCTAGAGTGCTCCTCAAGTGATCCCAACTCTGAAAACAAAGGCTGGGGTTTTTTAATCAGTATTTCATCCATCAGCGGACTTCTCCTCTGACTGCATGGCCTCCTACGTCCCTTAAGAGATATGTCTTCAGACTCCTTTTGGTCCTGTCTCTTGGAAATCCAAGCATGCTACATTGACTGAATTGTCTTCATTATATCACAACTGACTCTTTTGAAAAATTCCAACAGCTCTGCAGAGCTGTTTAAATCTTCCATTTAAAAACTTACATTACCCTTTCCTAATATTTATCAGTGTAATTGATCCACTGTACAGTGCTAAATTTATCAGTCTGTCTGGTATAGCTGGTCAGCGAATTCCCAGAACTCTGAATTCTGATCCATCTTATAAAATGTCTGACAGATGAATCATTGGGCACCATGGCAGCTTCAACAGAGGAGCATAGCCTCTGACTTAACACCTCAACTATTTAAACTTATTTAAAACTCCTGGGTTGATACAGTTCTGGGAACCTGCTACAAATGCATAAATATTATTTTTGTAGAGCCTCTGCAGCAGACACTGTGGGTTATGGCAGGGTCCGCGCTAACTCCCCACAAAAAGCATTCCAGCACAGTACTCTCTGTGAGTTGCTCTGTGCCAAGCCTACACGCAGAAAAAAAATATGTTTAGTTTTTCTATTATGACTAGCCCTAAGCCTTCCTTCCATGTTCCATTTTGACAGATCTGAAACAGGACAGTTGGGTTTTTCCCCTTTGCAAATCATCTCTCAAAAAAATTCTCTCATCTTTGCAAAATACCTCTGCCTGCTTTGTTCTGTTCATCTATTTAATCTGCTAGAGTTTATAACCTCTTCCATTTTCTCCAGCATTTTAAAAAAATGCTTTGTTTACAATAGCCTCTCTGCCCTTCTGTTAGTCATGCTGGCTTTCTGGCACCATTTCTTGTCTCTGCTGTGATGGATGGTGGGCATTTGCGCTCCACTCAGTTTATGTTCAACAATTTTCTCTGTTTCTGTGCAGGCTTCATTCTGAACTTTGAGTGCAAAACTAGTGAAGTTTTCTATGATTTGCTGGTTAGTTTTTCTCCTTTTCACCAGGGATGTTGATCTGGAACACATTACGGTTCCCATCTCAGAGCAGCTCTTGGAATGCATGGAATACATTTCTCTGCCCTCAGAATCATGTCAATGATGGTTTCTCATGCTCTGGGGCTCCTAAACCTGCTGCTCCACAAAAGTTTGTGGCTAAAATTCAGTGTTGTTACCATGTAAGGGATGCAACTTAGATTGGCTGACTTGAAGATGAAGTGCCACTGGAGAGAGTCCTTCTCCTGTCCCTCTGCCCTGCCCCATGCCCAGTGAGCTGATGGTCTCACAGAAATCTTTAAGTGGGAGTGCAGGGTTGGGTTCACCGTCCTGTGAGTTTTGCTATCATCTCTATGGTGCCAGCTCCTGTGAATCTCTGCTCTCAATCAAAGAGCCCTGCACTTCAGAAGTGTGTACCAACCATAGCGGCTCAGATACTGGAAGGTGACACAACACAACCCAACAGAAGCTTTAAAATACCTGATATCAAACTCAAACAAGAACTGCTGGAAGGTATTCCTTGCTGGGCATTTGCCAGCAGAAGGTCACCAAGGCTAGGACATTATTCTATTTGCCCTTAACACTTCTGAATGCTTCTCAAACTAAAGAGGAAAACCCACATGCAGTATGGCTGCCAAACCCTAAATCTACTGTGGGACTGATTATGGAAAGTAGGCACATGGCCAAAGGTTCAAATGTAGGAACCATTTCTGACTGCCACTCTGCCTTTGGCCAGAGAGGGAAACAATGACAGTGCCACTTATAGGCGCCACTTGTTAAAGAATCCATTCAGTGCCACTAGCTTCAGGTGCAGCTGCCGTGGAACTGCAGGTTGAGCTCTGGAGAGGCAGGAGCCCAAGCCCACAGCAAGAGGCCATGAACCGAAGACCCTTTGCAGAAAAGGGCCTGAGGACCTGAGCCTCAGAGAGGGGACCCACACTCAGAGACACTGCAGCAGCTGAGGACCCTCAGATTTTCCCTGTGCTCTGATGGGATAAAACCCCAGGGGCTCCTTTGTTTGGAGACCTTCTTTGGAGGCACCAGTTTGAGCTCTTACTTTGTTGCTTTGCTATTAGGTTGTTGCACCATGATTAAACTATCTTAGGGATCTGGACGTCTGTGACCCTGCTATGGAAAACCTGGAGTAAGAGCCAGTAAGAAATCTGTTGTGATTAAGTGTGGGATGTGAGCTGCCAGGGACTTGGTCCCAGTTTGGCTGGTGCAAAAGTGACTGCCAGAGTAGCTCCGGGATGGTTGGACAGGGAAGTTTCCTTAACACCACCAAAAATTTCCCACACTGAGAAAAAATATTCAGAGTGAAGGAGTGAGGCATCCAACAGCAGCTCCAGAGGTGCTAGTGCCTTGAGCTCCAGAAACTCATAGGCAGCAGAAGTAGCAGTCCAAATTCCAGCCATGCTCCCACAGACCCAGGTCACGGTGTGATCCAGTACTTAAGTTTTAGAAGTTATTAAAGGCTAAAGAAACCATTTGATTAATGACTAGAAATCATATTACCAGTGCTTTTCATGACTAATTTATTAAGCTTCTTTTCTAGCTTTACCAGATTAGTTTTACTCCCAATGTGAAGCTGCTCAAAGTTCAAAATTAATTCCTTAGAAAAATTTGGAATTAATTTAATTTGGAGATTGGCAGTAAAGAACACATCTCTGAAATCCCTTTTTTTTTTTTTTTTTACATGAAAACCTGGGAGAACACAGAGCAGTAAGGCATCTGTTGCATGCACTCTGCTCAAGCTTGCTAAATGTCAGTACTAGCACAGGGCTAGAAACTGTCGGAGTGTTAATTCCCCTGGGCCAAATCCAGACAGGCCCAGGAGTGCCCAGAAATGTGAGGACTGAATTAGAACCTTCAGAAAATCAAAAATACATAAATCCACACAGGCATGAGGTAGAAATGCAAGCTAGCAAGAGAAGCTCTAAGGCCTAGTTTAAAGTTCAGAAATATTGTCTTTTGCAAAGTTAGTTAAATTCTAGTCATAACAAAAATAATGTAGCCTTGCTGAAAATTCCTAGATGGAACAGATAGAACCATATGCATAGAATTTGTGTAAGAATTTAGGAAAATTGTTGCACATCAATTTTATCTTAGGATAGGTCCAACACTATTGTAAGAAATTCTTGTTTAAGTCTGATGGGCCAAACTGAGAATAAAATGTACTACTTTGAGAACACACACACACAGGACTCATGAAAACACCAATGCTGCTGTTGTTGCTACTGCTGCAACTGCTACTGATAAGATGCTCACAGGACACAGACTACTGAGAACTCTGCTGCTGCTGTGGCTGCTGCTTCTGCTTGTGACTTAGAGACTTTACATCTGCATACTGCTACAGACTGTGATAATTTTGCCTTCATGGGACTGATTTAACGATGCAATAAAAGACTTCTTTTACAACTACCGAGCTTTTAGTCTTCAATGAAGATGCCCAAACCTCTTGGTGTCAAGAAACATCCCCAAAAAACCTTTCAATTTAAGGACATTTAGTTCCTGGTTCACCTAAGGCAAAGAAAACTGCCTCTGCTGTTTTGCTGTAAGGTGGAGGAGATGCAGATTACTCAGGGCAGGCTTTCCTCTTTTTCACCGACTCTGTGGCTATGGCTATTTACTTTACGTCATCTTTGCCAGTCTTGGCAAAGGTGAAAAACAACTGCATCATGCTCCTGGGGCAGCCTATCACAGTTACTAACCATGGAGAGACTAAAGCAGAGAACGTTGTCTTCCTCTCAGCAACAGCTGCCCTCAAATTTCTACACATTACCAAAACAATACCATAAACTATGACTGTAAAATAAGAAAAAAATATTGTAAGATTGTAAAACATCACCACCAGGTAACTCTTCCCATTATAATACTGCCAACCTTTAAGGCAGCTGGCAGCTGAGTGCTTCCCAGATCCTTCTCACTGAAAAATAATTTTGGAAATAGTAGAGTTGAAGGAGATGGCTGCATGGGATACAAATCAAAATCAGATTGAAAACAACATCTTGAAGTAAATTATTCATTTCCATACAGAGCAGAAACTTATTAATAGAAAACACAGTATGATCTATGCAGGCAAGCAATGGTTTCTGGTACTCTGTGTAATTGGATTCAATCTTAAATTCTAGGTGAGAATTAAGAGCAGCAGAAGAGTGAGATACGCAATCTGCTTACACAAACTCAAAAGCAACAGGAGAGAGTTCCAAGCACCTGTTCCAAAGGCAGGTGACAGTGAAGCATGGACCAGTGTCTCTCTGTGACCCTTGCTAATGCACAGTGTCAGCCAGCAAGCACTGGCAAGTCACTTCCAAACACAGGTCCTGGCAGAGAACAGACAGTGGCTCTGCAGTCAAAGGAACTCAGTCAAGTGAGCTACAACACAAGCATGGCTGACAGGCTGGGTTTGTGCTCCCAAAGCAGAAATCACGAACCCCTACAACCATGCAATGCTGAGAATAGTAGGCAATTCATGACAATATGTCTGAGATGTAGAAAGATGCACTTCTCCACCTCCTGCCCTGTCCATGTGTTACAAGAAGCAGTTAAAACCACAACTTTCTTGCACTCCAGTCAGGTATCCAGTGTCATGAGCAAGGCACCCAGCACAGACTGAGGAATACATGGTGCTTCTTACTCCTGCTCTGAGAGTAGATCCCCTCTTCCCCACCTAAGGCAGGAAACTGGACCTGCCTAGATCTGTAATAGTTCAGGGTGAATTAAACCATGGCAGCTGAGCTCTGCTCTGCCCAAGGCTGGCAGAGGGGCACACTGCACTGTTGTTCTGAGACAGCAGAGTGTGAGACTGCAGCCTTCCGCATGGGCTGCAAACAGAACAGAGAACCTCTGGCTCGCTCCCTTCTCCATGGCAGTGGACTAAAGGTGCCAACCACCTGCAGACACACAGCCTCCATAAAGCTGAGGCCCGTGCAAGAGAGACCGGAATGCGCTAAGACACAGGTGAGCCTGAAATAGTTTGTGTGATTGCTAGACCCCAGATCACCTTAACTCCTCAAAGAACCGGGCAGGTAAGCCAAGGGCCATGTTTCCTGCCAAGGGCAGTCCTCCTACTAATATGATGTCACAAACTGCATTTCAGTACCTTGCTGAAGAGAATGAAAACCTTAAAATCTCTTGAAGAAGAGAATACAGGGCTATGTTCTGTCTCCAAACTTTCCACATCCCTAGGAACTAGAACTGCATTGAATTAAACCTGGTAGTACAGCTACTCGTCAATCGCTGTGAAATACCATTAATGGATGTTGCATAATGGATGAAAACAGCTCAGCTTAAAGCACATATATATGCTTTGTTCAAAAAACTCACTCACAAGAGCATAAAAAGTACAGGAACTTCAAGTATTACAAATGCATAATCACCCCTTTGGCACACTGTTGTCACAGAATAGAGAAAGCAAAACTAATGTTTAAGTAAACCCCAGGGAAGGACTGTGCACATACATTTAGAAGTAAGAGTCATGTTTCAGTCCAAGTCCAGCTAGCTAAAACCTTCCAGAACTCAACACTGCAGTTTTACAAAAAAATGAGCTTTTAGATAGAAACTGGATGGGAAGAATTACAAGAAAAGCTTCCCAAGAAACAATGCAAAAGAAAGGCCAAAATAAAATTCTATTTTAATAATTGTTATTTTTACAGTGTTTTTTGCTGTGATGTCCAAAGTCAAAACCAGTACTTTAGTGGTAATGCTAGTTTTAATAAGATTAGGAGCAGCATTAATCTAGCAGGTATTAAATGGACTTGCTTTTTAGATCAAAACATCTTATGTGTTCTAAATAATTTCACTCTAGGACTTTAAACAAAAGAACTCATTGTACAAATCAGAGGAACAACAGTCATCAATATCCCAGACAAAATGTTTCAATAGGGCTGATAAGAGCTTCCATTATTCATGCACAGAAAGCAACTCCTTCCTTAAAAGTGCTAACGTTCTATTTTATTCAGCACAGTAAACAGAAGACACCTTAAACATCTTGTATTCAATGCCACTGGGTAGCACTCACAAACTGTCTTAAATAAAAAATAAACACAGTTTCAAAAAATGAGCACAGTTTCAATTCAACATCTCCAACATCAGAAAATGCACAGAATGGAATATGTGAATAACCTCTCAGCAGCACATTCCCCCTCTGACAGCAGAGCAAGTAAAAATAAAGATACTAGGCAAGGATAAGCAAACTTTTAAAAACGCAGATTAAAAAAGCTTCAAACTACTTTTAAGTTTTACATACTTGCAAAAGAACTTTTCCAAAACTGAATCAGTAAAAACTTGGGTTTATTGAAAAGTGACACTTTCAGTAAAAGTAAGTGGCAAAAAATTCCTTATCAAGGTCTGACATTAACTTTACAAACATTGTGCTGTGTTTTACTCTGGGCACAGGCAACTGAGTAACTCCACATTTTCCATTAATGCCAGTAAGACAGCACATTTTTATACCAGAAAATTTCTTTTTTTCAAGGGTTTGTGCATGCCTTGTCCTTTCTGTTTCAGATGCAGCCTTCGTGTCCTGGACTTACTTACTCCCACCTCCTCCTCCTTGAAAGCTTTCAGTCAAAACCCACACCACCTCAACACTCCAAGCCCCCTTCTTCTGCATGGTGTGTGCTGAAAGCCAAACACTTCTCTACCTTCCTGTTGGTGGGAGGCAGCAGAGGGGAAGTGTCAGCTCAAATGATCAAATCAGCTCATCAGATCAAATGCCAGCTTATTTCAGATTGAAACATAACACAGGTTTAGTTGGATAGTTTTACAAATATATCAGTATATTCCTTCATTTCTATTTAGAACAAATCATCTGGAAAAGAAGAGAGAGATGTAGGCTGAGACAGAACACCTACTTCTGAAAGCTGCAGAGGGTCTGCAGAGTATAATAAAAGCACAGGCACAGCTCTATTAACAGTGCAGGTCACCACACCATCCGTCCATCAGCATTTCAACCATTTATTCAACCATCTGCCCATGGATCTTGGGAAAAGCCAAGCCTAGAGCTCATTAGGGTTCATACTGCTTTCAAGTAAAATGTAGGTCTCAGGTTAATACTTCTTAGTTCTGAGAATAACCTAAATTCATATTGATAAAGACTGCTAAGCCCCCATGCTAGTTCTCCATCTCCACTGCAATTACCAGATTATGTGGGGTTGTTTAACTGACGCCCAGGCAATCTGTTGTGCATCAGGGTTAGCTTTGGTTGCATGCATATGAACAGTTTAAGAAAACCAGGACAGCTGTATCTGGAAGACGGCTGTACCAGAAAAGCTAAAAGCTTCCTCACACGCATTTACCCCAGAGTAACAAATTTCAGAAGCAGGAAGAAGCAGGAACTTGTGCTGTTGACTTTGCCTAGATCTGATCCTGACAAGTTACTCAAAGATAAAACCAAACATACAGGGAAATTAATAGAAATTCACAATGTCATTGCCCCTTTTCACCTAAGAAAGATCTTACAAACCTTAAATATACATGTTATATTGAAAAGTATAACATGCCAAATATACAGAAAACAGTGTGGGGAACCTGTGTGCCTGGCCCTACAAACATCCTAGAGTCAAGTGACAGTGCTAATGACATGTTCCTGAGATGGAATTAAACTAAAAACTTCTCCCATTCATAAACATGGCCCAGCTACAGGGAATATTTTGAAATTCCAGATTTCAGACAGCAGGAGGTCTAAAGACCACAGAACTAACACTGAGGGTGGCTGTTACTGCAGCTGTATCCAAAAAGAAGCTAGGGCAGGGACATCAGCCAGTCCTGGAAGGAGCTGGGACCCTGAGGTTAGTCCAGGTGATTAGAGCATGGTGCTAATAACACCAGAGATGGTAGGTTCAATATGGGCCATTCACTTAAGAGTTAGACTCGGTGATCCTTGTGGGTCCCTTCCAACTCAGCATACTCTGTGAAATTCTGGATCGACTTACAGCAAATGACCTCATGGCCAAGGGCACAGAATAACACAGGGAAATAAAACAGGACTTGTTACAACATGTCAATGTCTTTTACTGGGGAGCACAAACTGGACCTCCCAACAGGGTTATCAACAGTGCTAACAGAGCCTCACTTTTCCCTCACCACCCCCTTCCCTCATCACACTGCCTGCAGCCCTGCAAGCACAGCTCAGGATGTGGTCAGCTCTAGTCAAAGCTACAGCTTTAACTCCATTTAAAACAGCTTTCTTTGAACTATTAGAAAAATGAAAACGTCTGAAATGCAGGTCTTGCATCACTGATGCTCTGGTCTCATATTACACTACACTACACTGTATAAGATAATAAAATCCATCTCACAAATTCTTTAATTTTTGCCTTAAAACCCACCAGGTCTCTTGCAGATGTTGCTGCTGTTGGAGGCTGATTGCGAACTTCACTGCACTGTAACTGGAAACCATCTTCCAGTTATCAGCCTTCACCAATCTGTGGCCAGTTTGTGCCTGTTCTTGTCAAACTGAGATTTTTCCCAAGGTTCTTCCTCCTTGTGAAACTCAGGACAAATTAAAACACTGCCCCAGCCTAAGTGCTTTTAAATCTTTCTCTGCACAAGAGGATCTTCCTTCCTCTGAAAGTCCTGGCAACCTTCTTCACTTCAAATTCCCCTGACACCAGTAAAGTCACACAAGTTTCACAGAGGTCTGGATGCGGCAGCCAGATGTGCTTTGCTAGATTAAAAAGCAGCAGTAATTTTTCACAGGACACGAGCTCAGTCTCCAAGTGTAAGCACAGTTCCTGGTACTAGCAACTGAGACAGAAAACCCAAGGATCCAACACACAATCCATCCTCTCTGGCAGATTTCAGAGACTTAAATCAGCCCTTGGGGCACTTTCCAGGTATGATGTGGGGGAATGCCAAGCCAGATGTGCCCTGAAACCACACCTTGTAGGGAGAGATGCTGGAGGAAGGTGAGGCTGGGACAGTATTTACAGTCATGAGAGACATCATGTTAACATCTTGTTAAAAAAACCGGCATTCTGCATTAATTATATGGTTTCCTGGAAAGAACATCCTGCCTCCTGCCCAATTGTTGCCATGGCCACCAGCTCACTGGTAATCTACAGCAAAGCACAGAAGCAACAAGTCCGTCCTTCCTGGCCTAATACTCCCAAGAGCACCACTCCCTGGCTGCAGACCACTCAGCTTTTCCCAAAGCTCAGCCCTGGAGAGGACAACCACAGCATGCCAAGTGCCCAGGTTGGTGGCTGCAGTGCCAGATTTCTGTAGGGGTTGCCCAGCTTCAGATCTGGGGCTCTATTTAAACAAAAATGCAAAGAGGCTTTGCTTGTTGAGGAAAAAGTGTAGAGCCAAAAGGCAGCAGCTCTGTGACGGGGCCTCTTTCCCACCTTCCCATTCTGCTCCAGCTCCCAAGAGCACGCCACTCACAGCCAGGCAAGGCATGGCCACACCCAGAGCTTTGGTGGGTCACTACAGGACTGGCAGTGGAGGCCAATACACAATATATTCATATTCTTCCCAATCCTGGCACACAGAGCACAGCAGTAAGTGCCTCTGCTGTCTACACATACTCAAAGGCATTGCACTTATTTTTACCCATTACCCACTGACATGGAAGCACACTTTACCTTTAAAGGTAACAGAGAAGATACAGATAGATGGAGACATGACAGTACAGCAAAGTATTTTAAAACCCATTATTTAATTTTATTTCAAAAGAAAAACCATTGCTTAACACTATTGCTGCCTTCCAGATCAGACACTAATCCACTATAATGTGGCAAGATTAGTGATTTTTTTAAACTTTAGGCTTTAAGATACCAAAACTCACAATTAATTGAGCTAAAGTAGTACAGTGATGTGTACCTGCCCACATGGCATGAACACTATCTGTGTCTGATATTAAGAGAAGGAAAAAATTATGGACTACCTCCATAGGACTGTATTTACTACATTCCTGCTGTGCATAAGCTTGCAAATATTTTTCTGGAATCACCTACATCAGCACACTTCTATTAAATTTATCACATGATGTTGCGAGCCCCTGGTGTGCTACAGCAGTGCTGTATGACCTGCCTCATGCTGAGCAGAGCACTACAGACACAGCAGCCTCCAACTGCTAGAGAGAAACAACAGCCACTAGCTGCATACCCACAAGCTCAGTGAGAAGGCAGCAGGATAATCTGGTATGAGAAATGAGCCTGTGCTCCACAAAATGCCCCACAGAATCTCAGTGCTCTGCTCTGACTATCACAGAGCATGTCCTCGGTCTTGGATGCTGGTGGAGCAACCACTTCTACAAAAGGATTATTTCTATGGCAACTAGAGCCATTGGGCTCACCTCTGTACCATCAATAAACTGGAAAACAACAATGGCTGTGTCAAAACAGGCCCAGCAAAGCAGTGTGCTGTATCTGGGGCAGCTCTCTCACTTACATCTCCTCTCAAGACAAACAGGTAGAACATGCAAGCTTCTCCTTTCCCTGCAAGGGAACCAGACAGGACATGAAAGAGCTGCAGTTCTTCAGCCTGCTGCATTTTTCCAAGAAACTGTTATTCAGGAAACCAGACATCCTGCAAGATGTTGCATAGCCTTGGCAGAGCAGCCTGCACCTCATAACTCAGAACTTCCATGCTACTTGGCATTATAAGGGTGAACGGCAATTTCTGTCACTGGATATATTCCAGTTCTTATTGATTAAACCTTAATAGGAACTAAAATTAAAATACAGATTTTTTTTCATCTTTCTCAACATTACTGCTGAGCTATGGGGAGTTACCAACCAATCCTTGTCTCTTGCGCATGGTCTTACCTGACAGTCAAAGTCCTGGAAGTTGCGAGCTGCATTCTGTTAACAAAAAATGAAAAAAGGAGATCAGCACAATGCCACAGAACACCCCCAACAACATCATGAAAGTTTCCCATAGAGACCTCTGTTATAGCACAGTTGAGACTGTCTGCAGTCAGGTAAGCAGTGAAATGCAAGACCTGTGCAAGTAAACTCCATTCAAGATCTGCCCATTCTTATACAACAAGGTTATAGAGCTGTAAGGAGGCTACCAGCTAAGGAAAGTGAGTACCTATGTGCACAGCTGAGAGTCCTCAAGTTGGGACAGATGCACAGAGGAAGGACACTGGCCACAGCTGGGCTGCATATGGGTCTGGATTTTGTCTACTCCTGGTGTCCATTAACAATTTGGATGCAAAACTCCTAAATGACTACCCCTACTGAATACAAGAAAAGAAGCCATGCAGCCAGCTCCTGTGCAGCCACTGCTGCAGGTATGGGATCATTTTACAACATGGGGACCTGCAAGCTCCTGAAACCCGAGGACATGGGAACTGCACCCAGTAGCTCACCACTGACTCATCCCAGAGAGAGACCCCATGCTTGCAGGTGAACACAGTCAGTACAGCACCCACTTGGCATCCTGCAGGTTGGAAGGTCTGCAGGAGCTGGTCTGTGTGCCCATGTACCTTATGAAACACTATCTCTAACTACACAGTAGGTTACATCACTGAGAGCTGTCAGCAAAAAGCTGAGCAAACCACTTGAGATGGAATTCCAGCTTATGTGTTTTAGGCATAGTATCTGTTGTGGTTTGATACTGGCCAAATGCCAGGCACCCACTAAAGCTGTTCATTCACCCTTTTTTGCTCTCATCTGGGCAGAGGAGAGGGAAAAAAAATTAACAAACGGCTCATGAGTTGAGATGAGGACTGGGAGAAAACACTCAAAAGGGCAAAACAGATTCAAATTTAAAGATGCAAAGTGAATTTATTATTAACAGAGTCAGAGGAGGATAATGAGAAGTAAAACAAGCCTTTAAAACACCTTAGTTTTCCCCCTCATCCCTTCCTCCTTCCCACTGACAGTGCAAGGAGACAGCACGTGTGGGTTTTGGTCAGTTCATCATTCAAGATCTTCTGTTTGCTCAGGGAGAGGAGTCTTTTCTCTGCTATGCCACGGGGCCCGTCCCACGGGAGACAGTTCTCCATGAACTTCTCCAGCCTGGCTCTAATCTCATGAGCAGCAGTCCTGCCAAAACTGCTGTAACATGCATCACTCCCAATCCTGCTGCAGGGTGGGTCACTTGTCCATGGGGTACAGTCCTCCAAGGATAGGTTGCTCTAGTTTAGAAGCAAAGGCCCTCTCTCTGCCTCTGGAAGAAGGGACTCTCTCTCCATTTGGGTCTCCCACTGGATTACACCTTTCTTTGGCATCCACCTGCCCTGGGTCTCCCATGGGCTGCAAGTGAATCTCTGCCTCCTCCATGGACCTCATGGACTGCAGGGGCACAGCCTGCTTCACCATGGTGCTCACCATGACCTGCAGAGGAATCTTGGCTTTGACACTTCGAGCAACTCCTCCCCCTCTTTTTCCAGTGACCTTGGTGTCATCTTGTTGTTCTCCCTCATGTTCTCACCTCCTCCTCTGACTAGAAGAAAAACTGCTGCTTGTAGATACCATTGCCAACAAGTTCTGTTAATTCAAAGATTCTTGCAGGATCCTGCAGCTCCAAGAGGTCGATCTCATCTAGGTTCTGTGCCAGAGAATCTCTCACCGTATTTCTGCTGCCGGCCATGTGGCCCCTCTACCACCAAGCAGACAGTGGTAGCTGCCATGGCGCTGGCGATGTTTAATACCTCTCTTGATGCAGGGCGCTGGGAAGGAGAAGCTGCTGCCGCTGCCCCTGCCCTGCTTCCTGTGGCGCGGCTGGCTAGGGGCGGCCAGGCAGGCAAGGCTTGCCACCCTCTGCGCCGGGAGGGCAGCAGCTGTGGTGCCTCACCACCCCTGTAAAAACCTGCCTGCACACTCTTTTGATTTTCTTCTTAAGTCATCACAGAGGCATTACCAACCTCTCTAATTGGCCCAGCAGCATGTCCATCTTCAGAGCCCTTGGAGATTGGCTGTCGGACATGGTGGAAGCTTCTACCAGCTTCTCACAGAAGCTACTCCTGTGGCCTCCCTCGCTACCAAAAACCAGGCTGTGCCAAATCAACACAACACCTTAGTACTAAGATTACTAGGAGAAAACTAGGATCACATATGGACAACAGAAAACACTCAAAACATTTCTTCTAGCTGAGCACCCTCATTCATCTCCATGTGTAAACATACAGCCATGTTTTCCTCCTTGCAGAGCCTTGTCTTGTTAGCAAGAACAAGGGTTGCTATCTACATTCTGCACTTTGAGACATTTAAGTTGAGATATCTACAAATCTGTTTTAAGAATCCATTCCCCTCTTTCCTCCTCTGTGTTACGTATTGAACTGCAGCAATGTTTTGAGTGGGACATAGCAAAACCCACTAAATCCTCAGGATTGAGGAAAGGAAAAAAAAGAAGCAATCTCCTCTTATTTCAGTTTGTGACTCTGGAATTACTTGAGATTTCTGACACCACCACCAGCTCATGAAGCAGTTCAGTTCAGTCATCCCTTTCTTTATGGAGAAATGAGAAACTTCTGTATACAGCACTGGATTTGGATGATGCATGCTAAGTAAAAAAGAAGGTGATCTGAATTTGTACTTAGAAAAGTCTGAGATTCCCCCAAGAGAGTGGGGAGGGAATGATACAAAGCAAGGAATGAGACTCTGAATTGAGCTTGTTGTCAAGGCATACCATGAGGAAAAAGAAGCTAACATGCTGACATGCCTTGACTCCCACATACTTGATTTTAATACACTGAAAATCTGAGTTTAAACCATTTATTCATTGTCTTAGCTTGAAAAACTTACAGGGAAGTTTTTCAGGCCTCTGAATGTGCCATGGCTGCACCTCAAAGCACAGAGCTGGTTGGGCTGACCCAACCCAGCCTATGGGCTGCCTATTTCACTTCCTGAATCCAGCTCTGGTATTTCAGTAACTTTTCATTGAGCCTGAATTAACAGGAATCAAAGGTGCCAGAATAATAAAGTGTCACTGGGCCAGTTCTTCTGATAAGACAATACTCTCTTTTTCTCTCTCTTTCAACTAAATGGGAACATTTGAAGTTTCTTTGCTTCCCCAGTAAAATGTCACTGCATTTTAGTGAGTCTGAATTAGGTGAACAAACATAATGTATTTTACTTCTCTGCACTTGATATTAGGCTTACACACAAACAAAATAGTGTTTATATTCTTTAAAAGTCAAGCTTGTAACTTTTTGCTGATCTCAGGCAGAACAAAGCCAGGACTCAGTGGTCCACAGTGGCATTATCTACAGTTCAGACAAGTGAACAAGCTACAACCCATTTCCACTTCCACTGGTAATTCCATTGGTTTCAGAGTTTGAGACACTAGAGCTCCTTCTCTGTGTACAGTACCGTTTGTTTCTGAGGAGTTCATGAGCATTCACTCATTAGTACCTTATGAGTGTTACTGTATTATTTCTGGCCATTAATCCATGCTGGCTCAAACTCCTACATCTAAAATGGGTTGGTCAGTAGAAACCTTAGTAAACTGCCAGCTCAATAGATTTTGGACTCTGATATGTTGCAGAGAATGGCAGGTTATTGCACCACACCCTCATGCTCCATAAACTATATTTAAAAACGACACATGTATTATCTCAAGCTTGAGAGCCTCACTAAGGGCCAGACCTTGGAGGTGGCTGCTCCCTGAGGCCCTCATTTTGTTGAAACAAAGTGTGAAAAGGAGAGCCACAGCATACTTCTCTTCCCACGCAGTACTGAGGATGATTCCGGAGCTACCCTTTGTATTTCTCTCTACTGAGATACTGTATATTTCTTGTAACTTCAGCACTGAGTCAAGCAAAGAAATAATCACTCTCTATGTGCTCTTCTGCACCCTGGTTAACACCACTTGGTATTTCTGTTTGGGTGAGCACTCTACATTTGAACCACAACTGGCACCACAGCAAGGACTGGATGGGGCTGACCAGGCAACACTTGACAGAAAGACTGGAAACTTATAAAGTGAAAAACACTTTCATTTGGCATGCTTCAATGCCTCCTACTTAGGTCAGCTGACTGAAGCAAGGGCAATCTACCCAGCTGAATTTAAACACAGAAAATCCCAGGAGAATCATGAGCAAGGTCTTGGCCACTGCATTTAGGGAGCTTGTCTTCTGTAACTGCTTATCTCTTGTTTTGAAACTACAAACTGCCCTGAAAGCCTGTATTCCGTATTTTTATTTGATCTATGCTGATTTTGTACTTCCAAGACTCATCCTTCCAGGAAACATTTTTTAAAAAATGGTGGAAGCCCAGTAGTCAGCACTAGTCTGTCAGAACAGGCAGCTGGACTGCAAATTTCAGCTGAGCTTTTAGACTTCACAGATACTAAACAGATATGCTAAAACACTAAAGAAATGAACAAAAAACTAATCAGTACAGACTGAAACATAGCAGAATTCCAGAGATTTTACCCAATTTGTTGAGGGACAATGCAGTCTTCTGCAAGCACACAGTGAGTGGACAAAGCGCCACAGACAGCCCTTTGGCACCACAAGCCAGTTCTTGATCATCAGCCATCAAACAGCAAAGCCTTAGGAATTCCTTCCCATGCTATTAGACTTGTCTGTGAGCTATGGAAAGTGACCAAACCACATTGATCATAATCACAATTTGCAGATGCAAGATGCTAGATCTTGTTGGGATGCCTGTAACGAACTTAAGTGCTCTCAACAACAGTTTGTGGCAGAATCCAGTGATGCTCTTCTTCCAGTGAGCCCAGATGGCTCTTCTCCAGCCCACAGAAGACAGAGTGAAAGACTTAACCAGCTACTGCGATACAATGATTTTCCAAAGTCTCAGTATTGCATAAATCCGGACTGCTCTAACTGAGCTCTGCAGACATTAAAAGGAAATGTCTCTCCATTACTAAATCCAGGGAGACAGGGCTGTTTTAGGGGTCAAAATACTAAAGGACCATTTAAGACAGAATATTTTAAACAAAAAAAGTAAAAAAAACCCAAACCAAACAACAAAACAACACAACAACAACCCAAAACCAACTAAACAACAAACAGGATACAATCCAGCATTTCCCTAAAAAGGACAAATTTATTAGAGGTTCTACAGCTACACCAGGTCAGGAATGGGATCACCTTTCCAACTGCTGCCCAGCCTTTGCAAAACCTCAGTACAGGCATGACGTACTGTTTGTACGTACTTGTTTGGTCAAGACTCCAAAATTACCTGAATTGTGGTGGTCTGTCTTTCCCTGAGACTTTGGAAGAGTGGGTGGTAGTAGATTATAAGCATGGGGAAGAATTTACTGGGTTTCAGTACTTAAGGTACTTCAATCTGTAGACAGATTCTGGCAGCTAGGGCTCCTTGCCAGACGCAAAGTCATCCTGAGTACACCTGTGAGGATAAAGCAGCAGCCAGCATTACCTTGTCATTCAGGAGTGGTTTGATCTCTGTCAGCTGAACATCCTGCAGTTCATCCATTGTGCTGGAAGTAGAGCCAATTAATCCTCAAAGCAGCAAACAGGGATTCTGAAACAAAGGCATATTGTTAGAAATAGCATTACAAGATATGCTAATCAAAGAACGCTTAGAGATTTTTCATTAGACTTGTCTGTGTTTCAAATTAAGGCTGCAAGAAGCTGGTTCTTAGTGCAACACAAAGCACCTGTAAGTGGAGAAGGCAAACCCAGCGCTGCTGCCACTGCGTCAGTCTGGTTACTCTTTGCCTTGCCCATTGAATGCTACCCCTGGAAGCTCAGGCCTTTCAAGTGAGAAACTGCATCTACTTCCACGCATTGCTGGTATTTCAGCCATAGCATGTCTGGAAACAAACTGGAAATTACTTGATCAGCAGAGTGAAATACTGTTTAGTATGAGGTAATACTGACTTCCCCTGCCATGCCCTACATACCCAAACCCCAGCATTCTGCCACCGAAGGCAAGGCTGTGCTGTATCCCTGAGACATATAGCCAACACCACATCCACACAAAGGAGATGGAGGTGTAGAGATCCACACTTGTTGCTGGCAGAACATAAGAGGGTCCAGAACTCAGGGCTGTACAAGGTTAGATATAAGAATGACCCTAGATAGTGCAGATTCAGTGGAACATATGCAGACAACACTGTTAGCTTGGCAAAGTAAAGAAAAAAAATGTAATCAAGAGTATAAGAAGCTGCCATATGTCTGTGGGAAATTGCTCCTGCCACGGAGCCAGAGGAGAAACCTTTGAGTATAAATACAGTGGCGAAGATGCAGGAACAATATGGCTGAGTTTACAAGGCATTTAATTTTTACTCTAGACACTAGCTATGTTTCTAGACAGAAGAATATGTAGTGCAAGCACCTGCAGCAACCTGAAAAGGGCTCTGGCAAGAGATGATCACACCTGATGGTGCAGACTACCTGGTTGTTCAAGAAAATTGTACCTATTACTGGAGATGAAATAAAGTCATAAACTTCATTTGATGGAACAGAAATGAGCATGTGGTGGACTTCCTGGGCATCAGCTGAGCATGCTAGGAAAATACTTTTGCATACTATCACAAATAAAATTCTTCGTCTAAGATATTATAGGCTACTAACCACAGAAGAAAAAGAGTGGAAAAAGAACAGTTGTGTCCACCATCCACCTTAATTCAACACAAACATGCAGTGGGGAGGAGGGGTCCTCCCCTCATCCCAAATGCTGTGCAAAGCTGCATCGTTTGTGCCAGGACTAACACTGGTGTAGCTGAAGCCAGTCTGTCAAGAAACAAATCAAAACAAAATGCCTTTCCCTCTGAAAATCAGCCATAAGAACATCCGTCTCTTTTAGCTCCTTTGCTTTGGGAAACTCAATTATTTTTCTTTTTCAGATTTATTTTTGATGTAAAACATACCAGTTGTGAGAATTCCAATAAATCAGTTAATCTATAGGCAACAACCCCCTTACTCCACAATGAATTTTTATTCAGAAGAGAAGTAAGAGCCATTATGTAGTGCACTGTAAGCCCCAGAGGAAAGCTCGTTACTGTCATACTGCTAAGATATTATGGAAAAAAAAAATACTTCTACTAAGGAAGTACAACTTCCATATACACTGGGACTAATCAAGAGCTCAACATCTACCAGGTTGTCTCCAAAACAGCATCAAATGAGGTTACAGACTCAAAAGGAATTTCAAACAAGCATCATAAAGCTTATCTGCAGATAAGGTGCAGACAGGTGACACGGTACTAGAATGACCACCTTCACCTTATTTAGTTGGAAAGCATATCCTTGCTCTTATGCTCCTTTGAAAAGACACCCACTGGTGGCAGGCAAGAAAGTCATACTTATTCTTGGGGTCACCCACGAGACAAAGAAGTTGTTCACTCTACCCAAAGCATTAAAAAACTGTGCACACACCAGCCACCTTTCTCTGTGCATATTTATACACATGGGAGTTTCTCTGAGTCTTGGGTTTACACCTTAGATTTTTGCCTAAACCACAGTCTACAGAGAAGGGGGGCACCAATATAATAACCCCTCTCTACTGAGCTGTGGCTGACCAAAGAACACCTCAGAGCACCAATTGCTCTATATTAGATTGCTGAAAGAAACTTTTGCTATAACCTTGCAGATATTTTTTTCTAGTTTCCCCCGAACTATACAATGTCCCAGAGAGGCCTGAAATGCATCCTATACAAACCTGCCCAGGTACACAGTTTGCTGTCAATACAAGCATGTCCGTGAAGTGTGCAAAGTCTAGAGAAGGGGAGACAACATTTTGTACCCATGCACTACACTGTTAATTATTTATTATAGGAGAAGAATAAAAACCTAGTAGGGATTCAAAACAAGGATTATCAAATGCATTTATCTCATCAACTTTGGTTTAATACTTGGTCTCTAGATGCAACTACAGTGTACACAATACACAATATTGAAACAACTCTGAAATTAATCTGATGTTTATCTTCCTGGTCCACTATTGCTCCAAATGCTGACTCAAGGGAAGAGGGGTAGTCTCTAGGGCAAACTGCTGTAAGTCATAATGTGCACTACATGGCCCTTCCCTAAAGCAAGCTGGGTAGCAACAAAAAATAACTGCTGATTTGGGTGCTGAGAATTATGCGAAACTTCTTTGAGACAGAAGAGACAACCTTCTTTAACACCAGCTGGGTTCAAATAGCTGTGAAAACCTCTGTAAGGAAGAAGAGTAAGAGACATGCTCTGCAGTGAGTCTGCAGCACATTCAGCCTGGAATGCTCCTCAGCTCATAGCACATTCTCACCCAGAAGTAAGACCTATGAAGGATCCCTCCAGTGGGAACCAAATACTAAGGTGAGCCAGGAAGTTACTGAGAACTGCTCAACTGAGAGCAAAATCACACAGGAAAGATTAAACCTGCACAGCCTCAGATGACGGATTATTTTCTAAACATTTTGATTCTATATCTATTCACCTGGCTTGTTAAGTTTTTTGAAGGCTTTTTGAAGGAAAAGGCACAGGGGGTCCCCACCACTACTTGCAAGTGATGAACCAGCTCTTCCCAATCTGCTTGCTAGTGAGCTCTTCTGAAAATGGCTGACACAGCCTCAGGACTTCATTTTAATCTGGTCAAAGGATATTCCATTGGCAGATGCATGTACTTTTCCCAAGGTCTTAGCAAGCTCAGTGTGACTGGCTTAGATTCAATCTGGGTAATTTGTCATTACAGCATAAAATCTACTAGCTCTACATGACTATTTGCCACAACTTCACCTGAGCACCCTGCTATACTAACAGCAACATGTTTTGGTTAGAAATATGGCAAATGGGCACATTTGAGCAAAAAAGGCCACAAAAAAATTCTTAAAAGAGGATGCTTTGTAGTAGAGAGACCTTTGTAGAGCACATCTCCAAGTGCAGAGGTGAAGGAAAGGGTGGGGTGTTGGTGAGCTGGGCTAGCCTCTGTTCCTACCATGCTAAAGAGTCCTCATAAAAGCTCTGCAGACTTTGTCTGCCCAGGAAACAATTTTCTCCCACCGTTCTTCCTGTTATTTAAAGAGATGAACATGTCATTTCATAAGCTGAAGGCAAGTTTAAAATACCACAACAAAGCAGCATAAATATTCATAACACTGAAAAGATTTTTGTAGAAGACAGGCCACAGGCATAGCAAAAGGTTTGCCTGAAACAATCCATGTATAAATCATACATTATTTCTATAAATGGCCCAGTACCACCTGCTTTGCAAGTATTCCTCTTTTCTCTATTTATATATTACTATAAATACACTCAAATCCCCCAACACAAACTATCCATCCCTTTCCAAAGGTTTCCTAAAGGCTGAAGTAGATTCTATGCGCTTTGAAAACCAGTAAGACAAGAATCCAGGAAAGATGTGGTAAATCATTAAGCACAGAGACTAGAATCGGGGTAGAAAACAGACGGCTACATAAAAACGAGGCAGGCGAGACCCAGAAAGAAATCATCTACCTATAAATAAGATCTTAAATACATATTTGCATGTTTACTCTAAGACCAGAATGCTCTCATTTTGTATCATTTCAATATACAAAGAAAGAAATTGAAGTAAAGTTTAGTAGTCAAGAGCATGAGCATGTGCACTATTACTTGGACCCACCAAGTGTGAACTGCAATATCTGTAGGTTCTGAGGCTCACTTTCTGGTCATTGAAGCTCTGCCACAACTGCTTCCTGCAGGGTTAAGAGCTGCAAGAGCTGCATCTTGAATTTAGATCTGTTTTCTTATGGAGGTACAATCTCTCCACATTATTTAGGAACTCGGTGCAACAAAACCTTGCATTCAGAGGCTAAAGTTTCTTGGTTTTTCACTTCAATTTGACTACAGCTTACAATGTGTTACCTTCATAGCTACTTACACCCTTGCTTTGTATGTTAACCACAGTGAGGCAAACTTACACACATCAGTTGTCAAGCTATGCTACAAAATATGGCATTAAATGTTCCTAAACATACGCTCACTCATTTGGCAGACAACAGAGGCAAGCTGAAGAAGTTCCTCTCTAGGGGCTTACAGCCATGACAATCTGGGTAAGGTTCCTGAGAACCACTCTCTGACGAGCCAGCTATATTTTACAAGATGGAAAGCAGAAATGTTGCTCCCAGGTATGCAAAGAAAGATGGGAACAAACACACTATTTGCAACCCATACCAGAACCAAAGTACACTACCCATGGTCTGCAGGTTTGCTGCTCAGGCGCTGTGTAGCTCTCCACTGCAACTTCTCCCTTTCTTTATAAGGGCATTCCTACTTCCTGTGCCTTCTGTGCTGCTCTCCCACAGATGGGAAAACCACCTGCCTGGCAGGGCTATCCAGCCTGGCTGGGCAGACCAGAGTCTTGGCATACAGATCTCAGCTACTTTTCATGTATGGGACTTGAGACCCTTGAGTATTCCTGTTCCATTGTTCCTCTGCCCTGTGCAAGCCTCTGGACAGCAGAGGCTACTCTGTTTTCTCTACTGAAATGCTGGCTGACATGGTAAACTTCAGAGAAACAGGAAAAGGGCCCAAATTCAGTTTCAAAATATTTTCCAAGGTTACTCACTTTGCATTCCAGTTCATGTATTTTTGGGAACATGCTACATGGTGCTCCACCTTCAAAACAAACTGTATGCCTACAGAAAGTGTGTTCTGCTTCACCAGTGCAATCCCAGCTTCTGCTGTTGCCAAAATGATTTTTGCTTTTATATTTCCTTCATATATATATTCGTAGCTCTGTAGACTATTGTTGCATAGTTATATAGTTCCTAGCTAACTCCAGTACTTTTCCCTACCCTGATAGGCAGAAAGACAAAACACATTCCAGAGGCTCCAAGCCCTGGGGGCCCAAGGTTAGGCTCTCTGGGAGCCAAGGCTGAAACCAGCTCTTCAAGACACATTTTCATAAACAAAGTTTAGTTCTTATCCAAGAGAGGAGGAAGAATTCAGAAAAAGGTAGAACCAGGGAGGAATTACCTCATCACTTGTGTTTCTAATTGGAGATTCTTGTCAATTATGCTAATTTGCTAAACTTACAAAACTGCATTCACCCTATGCAGAGGTGGCCATTTTTCCATGTCTGCCCCTAGAGGCCCCCAATAAAGACCAGCCTTTATATTATCTCCTATACTAATATTGTCTTGAAAGTATGTTGTTTTATTCCTAGCTCTTTAAGGCATCACTGCACTTCAGCAAATCAATAGCAGCTTCCTAAACTGCTATGATTTTACATTCCTGGAATCTGAGCTACACCTAGGACAGAAATGTCAGATATAATAAGGTGTTTAAACAACACCTACATTTAACAATGCTTTTGTAAGGAAAAGGTCTGCGCCCAGCTTTCCATAATTCTGGATGAATCCAATTTTAATTAAAAGCACTGTAATACTGTCATGGGTTTAACTGAGCTCAGCAAGCAGGACAGTGTCCTGCCAATCACCTGAACTAACAGGCATTGACTATAGGGCTGATTAAGCAAGAATGCCGTAAAAGTCTTTAAAGTGTTTTACATTACCTGGACCAGTGCCCAGGAAAACAATGAACTATGCTGAGCTCCCCTATACAGGACAGTTTGTGTGTAGTTTTAGAGTGGGGACACCCAGGATATAAACTGGACTGACAAATTTCTCTGATGAAAATTGTGCAAATGATAATCTTTGAAAGAGTCTCTTCCAGTCATGGTATCTCTCTCAAACAGCTTTGCAGCATTTCCCTTCTCCTCAAGGCAAAAGAAAAAAGCAGTGACTGTTACCACCAGCCATGCTACTCACATCATGTTCTACGTCCTTTTGTGCCCAGTGGTGTTGCACCTTTTTTGGGGTGCAGCAAATGTTTTTCGGGGTTTGGAAAGGACTAGGCAGACAGTCCGAGGTCAGCATGCAATAATCTCTTTATTCTGATTTTCTGACTCCATTTATATACACTGTACAAAGGTGGCCAGTTATTGGCCAAAGCAGGTCAACCCATCACTTGGATTGGTGACCATACCAATCACTCAAATATTCTATCAGAATTAAAGAATGTAAACATTTCTTATTTACATGAAAGAGCTTGGGAACAGAGCTCAGAGTTTCAAAACATCAGAAGGCTTTTTGCTTTAATATCAAGCACAAGTCTGAGACATATAAAAATCAGAGCTACACAGTGGCATCACTCTAAAACAACACCTGTGTTAGCCAGCGTCAGAGCTCACATAGCTCAGACTAAACCACAGAGCCCTTCTTGCCAGTTTCATGGTGACGGACATGTTCAAATGGATCTGTTCCAAGATGCTTTCACATCTACTGAGTCACCTACTTCCACTAGCCCTGTAGCTCAGCAGGTCCCACCCAGGCATCGGTGAGGGCTCTTGAGGGTTTTGGCTAGTTGTTTGTCCAAACCGAAACACGTGTAGCTCTTCACCAGCACTGTCACCATCAAGGCATCCACCTTCTCCTCCTGCCATCTCCTCCCTGTCCTGCGCCCTCACCCTTCAGCACTCACTGTGTGTAGCCGACCTCAATTGCTCTCCAGCACACACCCGCCCATGTGACACCAGGCAAGTAGGGAAGATGCTGTCTTCAGCAGGAACATGCTCTTAAGCAGCTTATGATGAAATTGGACTGGTTTTGACCAGATTCTTCAGTTTCCTCTGCAGTTTTATCTTCAAGCTTGTTTCTGCTTCATTTCAGCTATGCTTCCTACTAACTGACTGTGTTTTCACACTTTAAGTAAAAAAAATTTTAAAAAAAATCAAATGTGAATACATATTGCATTGGGCAAAGTAAAGCATTCCAGAGCAAGGTGAACTGGAAATCTGTTTAAATGAGTTTTGAACAATGATTTTTATCATTAAATATCACATTTCAACTTACTGAAATTTAATGCTGGTTTTGCATTTTATCTTATTGAAAAAATTGCATTTTCACCAGTTACTAAACATTAAATTGCAGTGATTCAAGGCCAGGTTAGACAGGGCTTGGAGCAACATGTCTAGTGGAAGGCAGACCCTCAAGGGCCCTTTCAACCTAAACCATTTCATAATATAACCACTACACCAAATTGGGCCTTCCTGCTGTGAGGAATTTATTGTGTAGCTAAACAAAGAATTAGTCAGACCTCAGTTTTCATACTTCCTAATGCAATTTGACTGCTATTTTTTAGTTCATTTTTGTATGGGGTGCTACTGGGACAGAAGAAAAATACTGAAATCAAATGGATAAGAAAAAATTTGTAGAGTAACTTTTATTTAAACTTTGTGTTTGCTCGAATATATAAATTGTACAACCTAAACCCAATGTGGTAACATGTTCACTGGTGAAGGTGATCTCTTGGCATGTACAGTGTTATATATATATATATACACAAATTTATGTGCAGTCTGGATAAACCAAACTTAAAAATCATCACAGACATGTGCAAAGTTCAGGAAAAACAAATAGCTCTGCTCCTCAGCAGCTAAGACACAAATGTTTCTGGTTCAGCTCATTCAGGTAAAGAGTCTTTCACTGTGCTGTATATGTATATACATCTAAATCACTTCTAGTGTCTTCACAGAGCAACCCCAAGCTTTTCTTCTTCACTCAAACTTGAAAAAAATGGATTTTGGCCATCAGAAAGTAGTATACTTCTAGGCAAAAGCTGATCAAGTACTTCAACAGCTCCAATTCCAAGTTATCCACCATGGACAAGGGAGAGATTCTAAGTTTTATCAAAGCAAATAGATATTGTTCAATATTAAATATTGATGGTTAATACGAATATCAAAGTACATACAAGACAGACATTAAGTCTCAGGATGCAGTTTCACTATCTTAATCTGTTCTAGCAACGGACTGCTTGTAAAAAGGGCATTCACAGAACTGACACAAATTTTAAGAACACATTGTAGGAAAAAAAAATTGCTAAGGTGAGATTTTTATTATAAACTTTTTGCTTCTTCTTCTTCTTTAATGAAATATTCCTCTTATGCATGTAGTACTGCCCCTTGAGCTTCCCAGAACAAGCTCTTTTATTTTGGTCCAGCCTGCGTCATTGAAGTAACAACCTCTTTTTAAGTATCAGCGCCAATACTTAAGACCCACTGTGACTGCCACACAGCTGTCCCTTGCATAATTTCCAGTCTGTGAATTTGCTTCCAAGCAGAAAACATCCTTATGTGTGTCAGGCTGAACTGCATGTTCCTCCTGAGGCAGCTGGACAAGAGAGGCAACTCCACTTAGCACAGTTAAAACCAGTAATGGATACAGGACAGACAATTCAGGACCAATTCAGGAGGTAATTTCATTACTCATTTAATACAATTGTCAATTTCTGCCAAAAGGGATGCTCCTGTCCTCCCTCCCTATACCAGACAGAATTTCCTTCCTCTCCTTCCCTTGTACTGGGCTGATGATTATGCAGTAACATGGCAAATTAGATCTCACTACCCTCTCCCTCAAGTGTTTTTTCCAGGATCACCTTTCACTTGGATCAGTGAACTGACTGATGAAAATGCTCCTTGTGTGCCATCTTTTTTCTAAATATGTCAAGTATCTCGATTTGAGGTTGGAATGTAAGAAACCAGGTATCTGGGCAGCGTTAGCTCTTCAGCTGAATCAGGGAGCAGATAATGTTACATGCTCAGGACACTACCAGATGATATGTAGGGGCCTGCACTTAGCTTCAAGGTATGACAAATCTAATCCATCTAAATAGAGTGCATACAGAATATAGCACAGAACTCAAATTTTGCTAATTTGAGTTGCCTTGTTTGTAGGATATTATTTCAGGACATATAGAGGAACTAGAGTTTCACCTCACAGCCTCTGAAAGAAAACCCAGACCCTGAAACTCTCTCCTTTGCTCCGTCCCCTTGCAACCAGGACCCAAACCTTGCCTTGGGGAGTGTCTGGCATGCTTGACTGCAACATGAGCAGATGTAATGCAGACTTTTTGCCAGGCTAGCTTTCTGCTGGTTTAGTGAGCTGAAGGAGCCTATCAGACAGTCACATAAACATTACAACCAACTCACGTAATGAGGAGCAGACACGCAGTGACCTCTGGAACTGCCTCCAAACCCTGCAGTCTAAGTTGAGGATCACATAAAAAAGGGTAGGGAAATATACTCACAAACTCACTGGAGTCTTCATGGTGCACTGTGGATACAAATAACCAGGGCTATAAATGAATACCTGAGTACCCATCAGCATGGACATTCATGTTATAAGTTTCTGAAATGGATAGAAGCTTTTTGATAAAACAGGTAATAATGTCTTATTTCAGAGAGGGTAGAAATACTCTGGAAGTGCCCAAGGCCAGGCTGGATGGGACTTTGAACCACCTGGTCTAGTAAAAGGTGTCCATGACACAGGGGTTGAAATGAGGTATTTGAGGTCTCTTCCAACCCATACTAGTCTGTGGTTCTGTGATGCAGCAATGGACCACATTTTCTTTCAGCCACTGTAAGCATCCTCCCTTACAAATTAAAGGGCCAGTTTACAAACACCTGCATGAATATGACAGAGACATAGGACACAAAACACCAACTTACTTAAGCCAAATACCACTCATGACTTGTGTTTGAAGTCAGTTATAAAACTGTATATAAAACAAATACGTAAACTACCATTAGAAGGTAAGTGATGTTTTTTATAGAATTAGGAATGTTTTTCTGCAAGCAGCTGGAAGCCAAAGGCAGATGGCACTCTGTACCAAACATGCCTTCCCAAATTTTGTCAGATAGGCCTAAGGAGGAAACTGACCTACTCACCAGGTTCCATGTTCACCCAAACCCAATTTGCTCTCTACAGATTTCTAGTGGATGTTCTTGGTTCTGGCTGCTTGTGAGTTTAGCACTTCCTGCAAAAGCTCTGGTCACTACTGCCTGAGATCTGCAGAAGTCCAGCAGGCACATCCTCCAAGACTTGTGTAAGATCGAAGCCCTTCCCTTCCTAAAATGCCAATAGAACTTCTGTTTCCCTTTTTCTCCATCCTTCTTTCCCTCCCTTTCCTCATTCACCCCCACACTGATTCCTGAAAATCTGAGTGATCAAAATCAGAAATCAAAGCTATCTACTGTGTGAACTGGACTGGGTAAACAACTTATACCAAGAAAAAGAGCAGTTTTTAGAAAGGTAGGCTGAATCTGCATAGCTTTTGCTTGTAGTATCTACCAGGTAAAAGCAATAGCTTCTTTTTTCCTCACCCAAACTTCTCCATGCCAAAGTCCATGGGTTATATCAATTCAAAGTTTAATTTTCTTAAGAAATAACAGTGCAAGTTAAGATGGTTCCTATTAAGTGAAATCCAGTTTTGTACATTTGGGATATAGCAAACATTCACAAGCTTAAGACAGTTTAACATTACACATCTTACGATGGAAATCCATGATCCCAAGGACAATTGTCAACTAGGACACACAGTTATTGTAAACAGACTCCTGAAGATGTTAAAACACAAAGATTTTACTTCTTTCAAAACGAACCTCAATACAATTGATTTAGTTCTAATACTCTAGTCCTGAATAAAGCTGAACCATCACATAGGTCTCATGTTTAACCCCTCCATGTTTAGAATTACATGGTTACAGATCAATTTCTGATTTCATTCCCTAGAAATCTGTATGAGATGAGGATGTACCACACCAAAGCAACAGTGAAGGAAAAGGCTGACTACACCAAAGTCTAAAATTAATTCCTCAATTAAGAATTAAGAGGAAGTTTTCTCAGAATCCTGTTCACAGCCTCTTTCCAGGTAAGGACAGCACAGCAGGAACATGGCAAGGTTTCTGTTTATGGGACCTGGATGCAATTCCAGAACCATGCAGACTGGAAGAGATTTCTGGAGGAGAGATTATTCTCTAAGCAAGAGTAATTTCAAAGCTGGATCCAGTTGTTCAGGGCCTTACAGATTTGAAAATCTCAAAAGATGTAGATTCTAGCATTACATACCGTTCTCATTGCAAAAGTAGTTTCCTTTTATCCAGTGGGAATTTCCCTTGCTGCAAGTGGTATAAACAATGAGATTTTTAACCCGGTGATATCACAGGCCAGAATAAAAAGAAAAATTAAAATGAACACATCAGAACTATTTAAAAATTCCCTTTCTAAAACTGTTTTATAATGAATAAGGAGTCGACTTAGATACTTCACATTAAAGGCATAGTTGGAGCAGAAATTCATCTCCTGGTAAATTTTTCAGGGCAGATGTTGATATATCAAAATAACAGGCTTAATATTAAACTGATTGCCAACTCTGAAAAATGTTCAATGTTTTCCAGAAAAAGAACACATAAAGAACTGTGCAAGATCTGAGTAGTGTATCATCCAGTCTGATTCAGTTCAAGAGCAAATGTCTAGGTTACGGCAAAAGAGCACCTGACAATAATTGCCCTTTACCTGTACAGCCATGTCTACTTCAGGCAGCATCTGTCTCTCCCAAGTCCTGTAGAAGCTTTTTCCCCAGTGCACTGAAACACTGCTGTTCCTTGTGAACAAGAAGTTATTTATTCTCACACTTATGTGCTGCAGAAAAACAAGGCAGCCTCGCCCATGAAATCTTGGTGCCTCTCTCCTTCCTTCAGTCACAAAAATTATCAAGAGCTTGACCTATTACATACAGACTACTCTTCCATCCCACTATTACAAAGTCCCCCCAAAATATGCAATATAAAGTAACACACCCTGGAGCTTTTATCAAAGTCTAACTCTTTGTGACAGCCCATTTGAACAGCTCTGAGCAGTCACAACTCTGATTGCCCATGCATGCTGTCCAGATAAGGAACTTGGCCAATGCTGTTGACAAACAGCAAGGATTAGAACACCAGCCTCAACCCTACAAAAGCCTGACCACACCTTCTCTAAAGACAGGCTGGTTTGCCAACACTCATCTGGAGAGAAATTATCAAATACTTTTACTTGGTGTATTATTTCCTTTCCGTAACATTACTTGCACATTTCTCCCACGTTAACCTTTAAGCAGAATTTAAGCTGATGCAGGCATCTCAGACATAAAATGAAAGCCCTAGTTACTTCTGTATTGATTTTATTCACTCCAACATTACTCTTTTTTCCTCCCTTTCCAAGCTTCATAGCCATATCCTTTTGGAAAATGGTAGTTGTATTACATACCCCATGTCCAGTATTGCAATGTTATAGCAATGTGGTACATAAAAAAATCCTCAGAAAATATTTTAAATGTTCTGAAGAAGGGTAGTCATACCACAAGTTGTAGGAAAGACAGTATTAGTCCAGGTGAGTTGTGGTACAATCAGGCACCAAACCCAATTGTAAAGAATATCATATTTGTTTAAGCCACCATGAGAGAACCAAAGCATGGATATCCTTTTGAGCCTTATCCACAGCAATTTCAGCTAATGAGTTTTAGCTGACTAGTGGAGAGGTGTGAAAGCACCCATGGAGCACTGGAAATTTAGTTATCTGTGAAATCTCAGCAGTACAATTACTCTGGATCATAATAACACTTTAAAAGTAAAATGATAGTAACTCACCACCGAACACTTCCTCAGCATCTCAAGAATTTCATTCAGTCTTGGGCACAGCTGTGCCCTGCTCAGGAGCAAGGTGTCTGCAGGGAGACACAAGGTCCTTGAGACCACGCACTCATACAAGCGACCATGAGGAGTTAGCTCAGCAATACCAGCAGACTCCACCACTCCACTCCCTACTCTTTCAAACTCCAAATATCTCAAGGGTTTGCAGATTAAGGTCATAGCTTTTATTTAATGAACTGGAAATAATTACATGCTTCTGTGACCAGATGCCCTTGTGCAGGTCAGGAGCAGATGTTAAACACAACTCAAAAGTACAGTTCACTTGAGTAGTTTATGAATTTAAGTTAGTGAAGTTTGTATTTACAATTCAGTACAGAAACGTTTAGCAAGGTGCAAAATCAGCCTAAAATGGCAAAAAATTATTCTGTCAATAAATAGGCAAAAATAACAAAGCACAGGTAACAAATCACAAATAAATAGTATCTGTACACTGAAACCATACCCATTTTCCATGAATCCAAAAACCACCTGCTTTTCTAACTCCTCTGGAGCAATCCCAAACCAACACTATTGCAACAGCTTGGTATTTTAATGTCGTATTATTTCTCTAGTAGGTGTGGCTGGAACCACCCCCACAGCATAAGAAAATGCCAACATCCCAGCTAATGGTCAGACAAAGAAAGTGTATTAGGTCTTGCTATCAGAAAAGTTTTAATACTCCAATCACAACCTGAAAACACATGATACAAGACAAGGCTGTATGTCCTGAGCTGCAGGAACTGTATTTGACTTTATCAGGTATTTCTACTATAATATTTTGTTGAGAAGTTGAACTGATTTTCCCAATGAAAATTGATCAGAGGGCCCATTTTAGCCTGCCAGGCTGCATATACCTGCTCCACCATTTGAAAGGATTTCTCTTGTGAACAGAGCTCTAGAGCTAAGCTTACAAAGCCCCATGAACAGCATTCTGATGAAGTGTTAACTGCAGAATAAATCAGCTTAAATCCGGGGAATTGTTCCAACAGATTAAAACCTCAGTGCCAAAGAGAAAGGAGGAGGTCCTGCTCCCACTTTAGAAATATCTCACTTTGTTTTGAGCCTGCCACCCACTATTTCCATTTGGTAATCTTAGTCCTTTTATCAAAAGAGACAGTGAATAATGGGTTCACATTATTCACACCACGTTACTAAGACTGTGCTTCTATCATATCCTCTTCAAAGATATCTTTTTGAAACTGAAGAGCTTTGATCTATTTATCATTCTTTACAAGGATCTCACTGTACATCTTTGATCATTCACATCAGCCTTTTCAGAATCTCTCCCAGTTTCACTGGGTCTTTGAGAGCAATGGGACCAGAACTCATGCAGCACTCACAACACAGGTGCACTGTGAGCTTGCACACCACTGTTTCCTAGTTTGATCACTATTATTTTTTCACAAGCATCTAACCTTCAATTTGCTTTTCTAAACAATGAGATATTTTGACAGAGCTCCCTATTATAACCCCCAGTTCTGCCTCTGACTGGAAGAGCAATTCAGAGCTCATGTATGTACACATACAGTGGGGGCTGTTCTCCAGCTTCATTGCTTCACTCTGCTGAATTTAAAATGCCACTTTATCATTAGTGCCACAGGATTTTTTTCATGTTTCCTCAAAGCTAACTATGATTATGTTTGTTGATACAAATAAATGTCACCTATCTTCGGTTTAATTTTCTAACTTTGACATGTCTGGGCTTTTGGCTTCCCCATCATTCTCTGGCAATGGTTAATATTGTGAAAACACTGTATAAAATAAATCTTCCATCTGTCTGATTTATAGCTATATTTTACTGGATGTCCCAACAGTCCTCATGGTCTCAGAAATGCCGGTTATTCTTCACTCACCTCCTGCACCAGTCATCCTTTCATAAAGCTTTATTACTTCCCTTTGTCTTCACAGTGGCTTCTTTCCAAGGTGCAAAGTCCTAAACTGTTTAATGTTCCCTTCTCTCTTCTATGCCTTAGCTCTCTCGTCACCTCTCTTTTCTAGTTCTCTTCTACTCAAGAGTTTGCCAGATTATGCTGATAATGAGCTCCACTGTTAATTATTCTGCTTAAAAATTATGATTTTACTGCTTTATAGAACTTTTACACTTCCTCAGGGAGATATAACAGTTTCTCTTCACAAGTGTGCCTTAATACTACCACAAACCTTCATTAATGTGGATGCAACCTTTGACATAATATCCTGCTTCCCCCACCATTCTCAGAGTTGAGAATTTCATTAAAATATTTTATTACATAATTTTTAATCTAAGATGCTCATATGTTTCTCTTTTGACCTCAAGTTGACTTCAACTTTGATTTTTTTTTTAATTAGCCTTTTATGTACATTTGCTCCATTTGTGTATGAGCTACACTAGGAGCTGCAAAGAGAAAAAGTGTCCATCCACTGCAGAGAAGTCCTACACTCCTCTCTCTTTGTTCAAGAGCTTTTATGAAACAAAGGGGGCACAGGGAATCATCACAGGTGCAGGCATTCATTTCTTTCCAAAACAATGGCTTGATCTGGTTTAGTTAAGCAAGTTCACCATGATCTCTTTCTAGGATGTACTCTTGGTCTTCTTCGACCCTTCAGGCAATGATTCGTATGTCAATGTTACTTAATACAGTGAAGTCAGAGATCAGTTTCTTTGATCTAGCTAAACCTCCTGTTCAGAATAGGAATACAAATTTTTCTCCACAATTCCTTCACCAAACCATACACTGGAATGAAGTAGTCTTGTATCTCTTTGGGTCTTTTGAGTCAGCATGGAATAATTTTGCATTTAATGAAGAGACCAACACTTTCCATTGCTGCCCAATACACTGACACCTGATACACTCCTGTTAAATATTCACCTCAGTTAGAGATTAAATGTTTTGATTTTCCTTCAAATGAAGACGAAATCAGGGGAGAAACCAAGAAAGAGGTAAAAGCTCCAAGGCTCCTTCTCCTCTGCAGCCAGTTTGGAGGAAAATAGAACCCTCACCATCATTGATTGAAAGCTGTTTTCTACCTTCTACTATGCAATCAGCAGTAATAAAAGTCATTGCTCTTTATCTAGCCACTGCATGAGAGAGACAGCACAGCATTGCTCAACCAAGCTTCTTACCAGGTCAGTGGTGACTGTGTTAATGGAGCTGCTCAGAGGAAGAAGCAGCAGCTGTCAATGTTAAGATGTGACCATTCATCCCTTAAAAATGAGGAGTATACAGGCATGCCAGTAAAATAAGGATGGAACTTTCTAACAGCTACCCAGAAACCACTGCAGGCCTTGTCCATTTGGCCAGACAAGAGAAAGAGATCCCCCTCCTACTGTAACTGCACCTAGGAGTTTGGAGGTACCAAAAGACACTAGGAGGAAGGCACCTCTGCTCCCCACAACCTGGTTTTCCCAGTACCTCTGATCCACACAGATTACTGAACCCTGCTGCAGGGAAGCAGAGACCAAGGGCATGGAACAAGTCCCTTGATGGATGGAAAGGTGAGTCCCAGTCTTGAAAGCTGAGGTCCCAGACCCTGGAATCACTGCTTGTCAGAAACCTTAGTGTTTTCTTAAAAACACAGAAGAAAATTTGAGTCTAGTGATTTAGGATAGGATAAAAATACTTCAGACTTCACTAAATGAAATATTTAAGGATCAGGATTAAAACTCTGTGAGCCTTTCCTTACTGAATGTTTTGACACTACAAAAACTGTATTTGCTTAAGTCATTTTTAAACCAACAAGGTGACTAATGATATCTTCTACATAAGCAGTTCATTTTAACAGGGAGACAGGATAAAAATAGTAGCATAAGTGCCATGTTTATAATCAATCCATAGCCCAGAACAGTTGAAGGCTAGAGATCTGAGAAAACCTTAATACATCACATCAAGGAATAAAACTATTGAAAAGCAAGATATCTGCATTACAACACTTCTCAGTTCAGACAATTAATGCTCAGGTAACAAATTAGGCTTTCTGGTGCAATATGTTTCAAGCCATTTCAATTTTTTTTCCCAAACAACTGCTACCTACCAATGAGAGAAAGCACAGAGATTCATATTCTGGAAACCTCCCTAAATGGCTGAATAATACGAGCCTAAACACTTCTTATTTTATGACAATGAAGTACTGGCAGTATTTGTCTTGCATTTATACAGAGTTTTAAATTCATATTTCTATTCTACTATGAATTTCTTCAAAGGTTACTATTACATTACTGTCATTGGTTGGAGACAAACATATGACAGGACTCACTGAGGGTCAGCAACAAACAGACTGGTTTATTGTTTGGGGTCTCCTTTTATAGGGGGTTCAAACTCCCGGGTTTAGACAACTGATTGGTTAGCGTTTCAGCACCACTCAGGTCTCTGGCCAGTGATATATTGCATACAGGGTTGAAAAGGACTGGCTGGTGTTCTCTGTGTAACTTCAAATCCATCCTATCATTGCTTACCCAGGGACTTGTTCAAGAACAAACTAGGCTTGGCCAAACTGGATTTTCTGTTATGTCCAGATTTATTTGTCCAGCTACAGACCAGCTGTGCTATGACAACTCCCCCTTTTTGTTTTATTTAAAAATTTAAAGTGTTCTCTGTTATCCCATCTGCAAGTGCCCTTTGCAGGCAGGATGACAAAAGACAGCATGGGCCTAGATCAAATGAAGCTTTCCATCCAACTCAACCTAGCTCCCCTAGCCAGCAACGTATCCCATGTACCACTGGAGCTGCAGCACTCACTTCCAGAAGCCGTCAGGTGAGACCATGAGCAATACCATCCTTCAGGGCAGCATGTCACAGGCTAACTGCGTAGAAGTTACAAGTGCAACTTAACACTACAAACAAGAAACCATTCAAGTTTTAGAACTGTCAGAAAAACCCAACTAACAGAAAAAAAAAAATTGTAAACAAACAAAATCCTTAAATAAACTGTCACTTCAAGACATATTTCCATGAAGTAGATGCAGAAGTCGTTTTTTTCCCTGTTCCATGTATGGCTCCATGACATCTGTTGAGGGGGCACCAAGCGGGTGCTGCTTGTGGTCCCGAGCAGGACGTAGTGCAGGCGGACACATCTGGAGGTATCCAACATGTCCCAGTGTCCACGGAGACACAAGTCCCCTGTCCCCAGGTAATGAGATCCCAAAGACCCTTCCACGTATTGGTGATAAGGTCTCGCACCTTTACCTTGAGTTTGGGCGACTGAGCATCACGGGATGATTGTAATGATAGAAAGTGTGATTTAAGATTACTGGGTTCTGGGAATTTTCTAACACTGTCAAATGATTTAGGGTGTATATATAGCTTTAGCTACCCTGTTTTGACCCTGTAGTGGGGTCTCACTACACATTCCTCCTTTTTGTTTATTAAGTATATATTTTAAAGTGCCATGTGCACGTTCCATGTTGGCTTGTTCTGTTCCTGAGAGGGCAATACCAATGTGGTGAGACTCATCTCAGAGCTGTAGGAATTGTCTTATATTTTGTGAAATGTTAGCAGGGCCATTGTCTGTTTTAATGGCATGGGGGATACCTAAAGCAGCAAAGGCTGATCGCCAATGTGCAATGGCATCCCAACCTTTTTCTCCTGTGTCAACTGAAGCCCATATTGCTAATGAAAAGGTATCAATGGATACACATACATATTTCAGATATTTGAACTCAGGAATGTATGGCATCGGTTTGCCAGAATTGTAAAGCACATAGTCCATGAGGGTTTGCCCCCATCTGTAGTGGTGCAGTGTGGCCTTGGCAGTCAGCACAGGTGTTAACTATATAACGAGCCTCTGTGTTTGACAGCTTGAATTGTCATTGTAAGGCTTAAACATCTTGGTGGAAAAAATTGTGTGATGCCTCTGCCTGGGTAACCATCTCTGGCTGTGGTGCTAAGATTAATACAGAGTAAAATTTCATTAATCAGTCTCATTGATAAAATTTCAGTGGATTATGGTATCTTGGTTAATCCTTTAAGAAGCTTTAACTTTATCCTTAGGATAAATGCCAGCTGTCAAGCTGAGGGCACAATAATTTTTTTAAGGATTCCTTAAAAATGTGAATATGAGTGAATTATTACAAACATCAGTGTATGATGGGTTGGACAGAGCTGTTTAAAGGATTTCAGTGTTCATGCAGGCTTTGAACTGGTGAGCACTAGTTAATCATTGTGCATATTTGTCACTTCACTGTATGGTACTAGTTAGATGTGTTTACATGAAGGCAATTAAGTTTTGTTTGCTGCGGTAGCTGAATAGGTTATGAGAACTCACCTCTGTTTTCAGCCGTAACAACTATAAACATGAGCAGAGTTTAACTTATTAAATTCAGAAAACACACACTTATCTTATTATGAAGAGTAAGACAATACACCCAATAAAACAATAAGCACTACTAAACAAAATTATTTACAAGTATTTAAATGCTTACCTTCACCCAGGGTCTGCTACAGCTAGACTTAGATAGCATTTTCCAGAACAAGGCTTCTAAGTCTACCTCAAAAGGAAGGGTTCAGCTTTTATAAAGCCAAATTTACAAGTCAAAGTGACTTGATTTCATCATTTTAGGACAGAAACACCTGGGATTTATGGCATACTTCCCTTACCAGCCAGGTCTAGGGCTTGATCAGGGCCGGGGACTTGGTTGGAAAGGTTTCCCCCTAACATATTTTAAAAACAAACTTTTATTAATTTACTGAAAAAGTTCCCCTGTTGCTCTGCTTCTGCATGTTTTAAACTTGCCTTCTGATAATTTGACTAAGCCTTCTGATGTTTATAGAACTCAGAGAGAGTTCTCACAGTTTTCATGTAAACAAGAAGATGTTTTTGCATTCTTCTGCTCCAGGAGGAGCTTTTGAGTGATAGTGATGTTCACCAACCCGACTGATGGGGTGATCATCTCTCTGACCAATAATTGGTCACTTATGTACAGTGTATATATGGAGTCAGATTTTGAAATAAGGAGGACACTCCCTGCTGACCTCAGATCTGTCCCTGCCTCATCATTCGTGGCACCAGGAACTACTGGTGCCCTGCATCGTTCCACAATGACAAGTGGCGTGTGAACAACGACAGTTCCCCAGCATAAACAACTTACAACCAACTAAATAAATACATACAAGTAACATCAAGTAATATCTTATGGCTAGATTCCTGTTTGTGCTAGACATTGAGATGGCACTTTTTAAAACCATAGCTTATTTTAAAGTGGGTAAGTGTTAAAATTAGTTAGCAGAATTAAATACCAGAGGTTATTTCTGTGTGTAGCCAAATGCTGCAGGCAGCTGCTTGGGACTTCCCCAGGATGGTGGCTTTCAGCATGACGCGCTCCGTGGCCTCAGGGATAACACAGTGGTATTGTTTAATCACAACAATTTGTGGGTGGTTAAGCAATAGGTAACTTGCCCAGTATAGTTATGTAAAGCAATTCGTATTGGTATGCTATTTTCAAAGCACCATTCAAAGAATTTTTGTTGCACTGGTATAATGATTTTTGAGGGGTCTCTACCACTTAACTGCACACACCTTAGACAGCATTCGATAATTAATTGCAGTTAATCTAAAAACAGTAGATGCTCTCCTTTTAGGTTGGTGGGGCAGAAAGATCCATCTCAAGATAGGAAGCAGGTTAGACTACTGTGTGTCCCATTGACCAATAATTCCTGTAGAGTGCGAATTAATAATGATAATAAACACTGTAATACAAACTTTAGGGCATACCCAGTAAACTTGTCTGTCTGTTATGGCTCACTCTACTGTTTCTAGAACAGTTTTCATCTTTGGAATTAATCTTCTCAGGGATGAGATTCAGGGTTACCTCTGCTCATATTGAATAGGGCTGATAACTGTGAAGTGATTCATTCTATACAGGGTTTTACCCAGTTTATGATACTTCAAAGCTTTTGTGCACATACATATAAAAGTTTTTGTGCATATAACTCTTTGGGGTTTTGTTTCAAGTTTGAGTGCCTGTGGGTTGGAATAGACATGTTTCCAATTTCTCTTAGGGCTCATAGTCTCCAGTTAACATGTGCTGTAATGGTATCTGGTAGGAGTATGGATGGAGCTGGTGCTGGTAGGATTGCAAGGGTTTCCTCTCCCAGGCTGGCAGTAGAGTGGTGACTTGTGTTCTCTCTGTGGGGGCCTTGTCTATTCACCAGTGATGTGGGTCTTTGGGGCTGTTCAAGCCTTGGCTGCTGGCTCGGTGGGGCTGTGGCAGCAGTGGGAGCGGGGCTGGGAGCAGGAGTGGGATCAGTGCCATGGCTCTGGGATTTCCTAGTCCAGGTGCACTTCCAGTCATCACATTGGCTATACACCCGGGCACCCATAGTGATGTATCCTCGGGACGCACCCACAAATTGCAGCATCAGGTGGCTGTGGCCAACAGAGGTGGAATCATAGGCATGGCTTCACAGTGAAGCCAATTGGCTTCAGGTAGAGGGGGTCTGAGGGTTTCTGTGGCAATGACGGGCGTGTGCAGTCTCAGCATGGGTGGCCCAGATAACTGCACAGGCACACTTGGTGCAGTAGGTGAGGGGCCATCCTGAGGGTTATGTGACACTGCAGCATGGTTACAGGAGGCCCACCCAACATGGTGGCGGGTTCCAACCCGGCACAACAGCTCCCTGCGGCCACACACCACCCGGGTGCAGCCACGCCTCCACTGCTTGCCGCCGGGGTGGTGCTGCTGCTGAGGCTGGGCCACCCCGCCTCCTGCTGGGAGTTTGCTGCGTGGCAGAACTCCTCCACCCCCCATGGTGTGGCCGTCCCTCCAGCTCTGCTGCTGGCCACCACTCAGCTCCAGCCAAATATCACATTGCACGGGGCGGTGCGAGTAGTTTCGTGATACTGTTCGGGTCCCTTCTAGGATTATACAGATCAGGGGACCAGGGGCCATCCTTGGTTCTCCTCCCCCACCCCCAGCAGATTTGCAGCTGTTTGCTGAGGGCTTAGAAGCGCTTGACAGGCTGCTGCAGTTGCTGCTAGGTAAAGCTGACACATTTGTCAGTGGCAGGGGGTGACCCCACCCCCCTTTGCTGGTTTCTGGAGCCACTTTGCAGCCACTATGATGCAATGTCTTGCAGTCTTGGGCATCGCTTATGTTGGCTGGGTCTCCCAGCCTCTTGGGCACTGATAGCAGCATTGGCTGCCATGGTGTTTCTCAAGCTTTTCAAGTCCCGACTGTGAATGCAGTGCTACGTAACATTCTGTGGTTCCAGGTGCTGGGGGCTCTATGCATGGCACAGGCATGGGGATGCACAGCGCTGGAAGGGCTCCGGCAGCAGGGCTGCCCGTTTGTCTTCTGGCATTGTGATGCTTCCAGAAGCTGATGGGCACACCGGAGGGCGTCCCCAGTGCCAATGCGGGGGTGATGTCAGCCCCTGCCCCCATGTGCCCAGTGTGGCATCTTCTCTCCCATGGGCTGCCTCCCACGCTTTGCCATTCTGGGATGTTTCAATGGGCTGCACTTGTGGCACACAGGCTCCACCATCTTGAGCGGGCAGTTCCTGCACCACACACAGACCACCATCTTGAGGTTCCTCGGCAGGCTGTGCCTGTGGCATTTCCACTGCTGTTCCTGCATTCCACCCAGCTTCTAATTACCCCAGCAAGCTTGAAACAAGCTTCCACGGCTTTACAACATCTACTGCATCCATAGTGGGTTCTAAAGCCTGTTGCTCATGTTTTACTCTCCATTGTAGTAATAAAAGAGTTCATATCTTCATAACTGGGTGTTCCAGCAAGACCCACCCACCCGTGTCCTCAGCAGGGTTTTTCTTCCATTTTCAGGGGTAGGTAATTCTGGATTTAAGTGGTTTTTTACTGAAGAAGGCTTTATTTGCCTCTTGGTTTTTCATCCTTTGTGCTTCCAGTCAGGCTCTGTTTGCCTTTTGGTTTTTCAGCTTTCTGCTTCTGGTCAGGCTCTGTTCACTTTTGTCTGTCTCCCCAGCTCTTGCATGCAGAAACAGCTGCGCCGACCACATCAAGGTTCACCACATACTATGTTATTGTCATTGGTTGGAGACAAACATATGACAGGACTCACTGAGGGTCAGCAACAAACAGACTGGTTTATTGTTTGGGGTCTCCTTTTATAGGGGGTTCAAACTCCCAGGTTTAGACAACTGATTGGCTGGTGTTTCAGCACCACCCAGCTCTCTGGCCAGTGATATATCGCATACAGGGTTGAAAAGGACTGGCTGGTGTTCTCTGTGTAACTTCAAATCCATCCTATCATTGCTTACCCAGGGACTTGTTCAAGAACGAACTAGGCTTGGCCAAACTGGATTTTCTGTTATGTCCAGATTTATTTGTCCAGCTACAGGCCTGCTGAGCTGTAACAGCTTACTATACCACACAATGGACTTCATCCTATTTCTTCTTTCTTTAAAGAGAGCACAGGCTTTTCTGGCTGTTTTATTGCTTTTATTGTTAAGAAATTCCTGTCTTTATTAAAGAAAAATGAAACAAAGTCAAGGGGAAAAAAACAGTTATCTTTTGTAAGGCCCAAGGAAAAACCTGTATTACTCTTCTACATTACTCTTCTATTGCTGACAAAAAAAAAAACAAAAAACCAAAAACAAAACAAAAAAAAAACCTCTCAGTGAATGTCTCCTCCATCTGTCTGAGAAATCCTATGCAACGCAATTTCCAAAGCTGGCATTTGAAGGCTGTCTTGGGCTTGTTTCCCAACCTCAACAAAATATTTTTTAAACAAGGAAAAAAGAAGGTTTTTCCCCAGATCAAACCATCTCTTGAAGACACTTCCTGAATGTCAGCCCCAAGTGACACAAGCAATCAGCTCACTGTCCCTTCCCAAAAGCTGCTTCTGCTCTACCTTGCAGTGCTGCACATTCCCATCTGCTCTTCATTGCTGACGCTGGAATTCCTACAGAATTTCTGCTTCCTTCAGGATATCACAGTTAATTAAAAAAAAAAAAAAGGCAGAATTACTGACTTCTTAAGACATTTTTAGAAGTTACTGCACATCCAAGGAGAACAATGTTCAGTAAGGAAATATAATTTTCTAACACCTAAATCCACTGCCAGAAATGGAACGCAGTCATGTGGAACAGGCACAGGACCTCCTCCCAAGAAACCAACTGGTAAGCTCTGCAGATCGTTTTACAGACATTTTTATTCTGGTGTGAGTGCAGCATAAATATAATTATAGGTCTAGAATTCCCCTTGAAAAAAATTTATTTAGGCAATTACTACCAAATGTCAAACAAAAGCCACTTCTCACAGTGTAAGCTCAATCACTATCCAAAGGACTTGATAGGTTCATTATCCCTGTGAAGCTTCTGGAGTACACATGACCAGGCAGCTCTGGTGCTGACACTGTTGTTTCCCAGATTTCAAGAACTGCTCAAATACCTGGGTACAGGACTGTCAGGCTACCTAAAATTTGGAATGGTTGCCAACATTCTTATGTATTTACAAAGAATTAATGAAGACATACTCAACATCAACAGTTGAAACCAGAAAACAAACAAAACAAACCCAGCAAAAAACATTTGGTAAAAAAGAAGTCTCTATTACTGCTTTGGTATGACCCTCTCAGGCCAGAGAGGGACCTGAAAGTTGGCATGACATTTAGATTCAAAAAGATCTAAGATCATTCAGTGCAATCATTAAAATACTAAATCAGAAAAAAACCTTCCATTTACCACTCAAAGTATAGATATATCAGAAATTAAGATGGAGGCTGGTGGGGGTGTCAGCAAAGATGACAGCATTTCTTATCCCTGCACCTCCATCTCTATGCTTCCCAGCATGGCACCACAGAAGTTCAGAAGAACCAGGATAGGCCCCAAGGAAATCAGATCAACAAAGGTTTGGAACTTCATTGCAGGTCTGGAGTGGGAACTGGAACAGTGACTGAGTGACAGGGAGTGCTGCAGTACCACTTCTAAGGCAAGTAACACCTCTGAGTAATGATCACAGATCTCAGACAGCTCCTTCTCTTGGAGCACAGCCACAGAGGAATCAGTCAGCAACTACTGTCACAAAAGAGTCTGGTCACAGATCTTTTGACCACATCCAGACAAGCACATATTCAAATACCACAACAACAAAAATCAACCTGGCTTGAAGTTTTTTTAAAAAGCTTCTCCAACTCGAGTATCACACTTTGCAAATCCACATCAGTAACTCTTTCGCATGTTGGAAACAAGAGAATGGTCATGGTTTCTACTTCTTAAAATTTGAACTGCTGCTGAAGAGATCAGAGAAAAAACCTTTTGGTGAGCAACAGAGCTCGCACACATGTGGAGGTGCTTCCTGAAGCTTGGCTGGCACCAGGACAGATTTTGAGTTGTTTGAGGCATTTTAGTAGAAGCTTAGAAAACCAAAGGCGAATTGTCTCTGGCTCCTGCCTCATGTTTTCAGCCCCACAACTGAGTCTAGGGGCAGGATAGCCATGAGCTTCAAGTCCATTTAAAACAGTTACAAATACAGAAATTAAGTGTCCAAAAGGTATTGAATACCTGGGCAATTGTTCTGCTCAGTGTGGCCACAAAAATATTTTAAACCTTTACTCTCCTATGTCAAGACCCTCCATGTGACAGCATTCCCAGGCTGGGGTACACCTGAATCTCTACAGCACATAGCCCATATTGCTCCTCTCTGTAGTGGAGGCCTTGCTTTTTTCTTCAGCATGGCACCAGGAAAAAACAAAATGACACTTAAGCAGAGATCATCTGAATTTCATTAGCTTTTTTGTACAAACAAAGCTACAGCTCCCTCTGTGCTTTTGTATTCACTTTGCTGGACAAGTCCAGCCCTTTTGCATGTTTGGGCTGAAATCTTGAGAATGACAGGTCAGGAACTGAAAAATGTCAGTTGAGAGCCCCAGATTATACCAGCTCTTCAGTTACAACAATTCAGTTCTATAGCACAGCAGCACAAATGAGTACGGTGCCTGACACTACCAAATCACATTGTGGCCATGGAGACAACCCATGGCTACAGCCCAGCACTACAGGATAACACAGGCAAGCCAAGGATTCACCAAGGCGATATCCTGACGGATAATTTTCTAACCAACAATTCTTTCCTTATGTCTCTTACAACACCAGAGCAACAGCTACAGTGGCTGTATTATATAGGCATTCCACAGTTTAAAATGTTGAATAATATCTCTCGTCTTAAAGCAATGTCCTCACTGTGAACCAGTAGCCCTGCAGTCCCATAGTCCTGCTCTCAACTCCAAAGCACTCCTGGACCCCCACAGGTACTGGAACCTCACAGCAGTGTGATCATGCTCACTTGCGTGTGGATGAAACAGAGGCCACTCACTGACAGGTAACCTCACAGCCCATGTAATAGACATGAATTGGCAGGAATACCTGGTGAGTGTTCCCTCCACCTACTAGAAGCAACATTTTTTTTTTCCCCAATACTGAATGTTTCCAAATAACCACTTGAAAAAGTCAGGAAAGCATAGTTTTATTCTGTGGTTGAGCTAATCTGTATGAAGATTTTCACCAAGCTCTGTGCCTTTCTTTAGGTCAGCTGACAGATAAAGCCCAGTTGCATTGTAAAATGAGAAAAAAAATCTTCACTGGCTTTCCTGAGGGCCATATGATATGTATTTGATAACCTTTTCATCCAAGCTAAACTGAAAAATAAGTTTGATTTATAACAAAGGCCATTTCTTTCTGGATAACTGTATCAGAATGAACTATATAAGCAAAACAACAAATGCAGAGTTCTTATACAATGATTAAAAAACACTTCTTTGTCAGCTGAGCAGCCTTTCCTTGCCCAAGACTCCCATCACTGTTATATTAGTTCTCCACCAAGGCAGAGACAAGCCATGCAGCACATCAGCTGGCAGCACAGAAGAGCAGGCTTAAACTCCTCCCCAAGTTACATATTCTACCATCTGGGCAAAAGCCCTCCTTTTCTAATCTAAATCATAAAACTACACACTTACACAAATCAAGATTTTCTTTCTGCCTATGCAAAGGTAGAAATACCCTTCACAACCTGAACCCATCCCACCACCCCCAGATTTTACTGGCTAAGTAATAAATTTCAAAACTACCACAGCCAAAAGAAACCGATAAAAACATAAGCACCTAACTTCAGTTTCCACACAAAGACAGTCCAAAAAAATCCTCAGCAGAAAACCACTATGTGTGACAACAGTACAGGAGAATCCAAGCAAACTTTCAAAAACAGATCTGAAAAATCAATTTAGTGAACAGAAATTTCAGTAAAGATCTATATCCTTTTGTCCTAGGGTGACATTATGATGTTTGTATCCCCCATCGTCTGTTGGGTTCATTCTGGATATTACACTCTGTACCTTTCATATTGAGTCTGAAGGGGAATGCAGAGTTTGTTTCCAGAAACTCTCCTCCTCCTCCTGTCCTTGAGACGGATGCAGGACAGAGAGGGGTTTTTTTTGTTGTTTTTTTCCTAAGCCTTGCTCTCTTTGCTTTTCGCTTTCTTGCTAGTTAGTTAGTTAGCTAGAGAAGCTTCGCTTTTTTTCTTTTTTCCCCCTCTTTCCTCGGAACTGTTCAAGTCTCCCTGGACTGAGGACCCGAGGGAGTGCCGGGGGGCCTGGCCCATCAAGATCTACCCTGTGCAGCAACTTTTCCAAGCACCAGAGGGACTGAGAACAGAGCAACCATCTACAGGAGAGACTCCCTTCCTAAAGCTGGCATTTCTTCAGAGCGGCACGAAGTTCTTGTTATTGGGTATTGTTCAACTTATTGTGTTTGGGGAGTGCTGTTAATAAACAGGTTTCTTTCCACTTCTCTCTGAGGGAGTCTTTCCCGAACCAGTTTGGGGGAGGGGAGGGAGGGCCCCTTAGGAGGTTTCCTCCAAAATTTGCCTTAAACCACTACACCTTTGTATTTAGAAATCCTCAATGTAAACAGACCTCAAATAATTCAAGAATTTACAAAACATTATAAGGGCATCAGTAGCAAAATTTGTGAGTTTCTAGTTATATTTTTAAGCATTTATGATGCTTATAAATAAATTAGAATAAAGTCCATATACAGGATAAAAAGTATTACTAGATCCTTATTAATTTACATAAATGCACTAAACGCCCTCCTTAATCACTGCTTTTGTTTAAGGAATTCCAGAGGTTAATCCAGAATCAGACTGTTTATCTGCCTCAGCACAGGGAAACCACCCAAGACGCAGTCACAAAATCGACTGAATTAGTACCTAGGTGTAATTCATACCAAGCCATGCTAATTTAACTACAGCATCAAATGGGACCATTTGAAATAGGAAGTGCATGCACTGACACATGGCCTCAGTCTAGACTACAGTTCAGCCTGTAAGGTTGCAGTTTCAATCAGCAGCAGCAAGCACAGATATATGCAGTTTACCTGACTGATTCTAATTAAACCCCCACATTTGTATACTCCCAGTACAACACCACTAAATCAGCATTAATTTCTAATTTGTTGGGCTCATTTCCAGTCCGACCTGCTTGCAGACTGGGCTCTCCGTGGGGCAGCAGGAGTGCCAGAGAGGCACAGGACACACAGAGCCTCTCCCTGAGCAGTATTCACAGCAGATGGAACTGCTGCACAGTCAACATCCAGAGAATTTCAGAAAACCCTGACTAGGAAAAGCCCCACCTAAACTAACACACAGCTAAAAGCAGACCACAGAGGGTGGCCATAAGTAGTCAATTTTCCCAGGGAGAGAGACTGCAAGGAGCTTTTTGCAGCACTGTACTATACACTGTATTCATAAAGTCTGGAAAAAGGGGCAAGGAGCAGAGTCAAGGTCTCCTGAAGATAAGATACAAGTTATTCTGAGAGCAAAGAGAAAGGCTGGCTGAAGAGCTGCATAAAAACCCTCTGAGAGTAATGATGGAGAAATAAAATAACAGATTAAATTCAGTGCAAATAAAGTTGCAGTCTGAAGATAAATGGTCCTTATCTCACATATCAAGTGTTGTGCTCCAAACTGATCATTAACACTCAGAAAATCTTGCTGGAATCACAACAGATTGATTAAAGCATCAGTTCAAAGTCATTCAACACATGAAAAAATAATGTTAGAAAGTCATTACTAATAAAATCACCATATAAAAATATAGAATGGCTGCATCTTAAATCGTGGATGCAGTGCCTGCTCCTTCCTTTCAAGAGAACATAATGGAAGGGAAGTATTTTTTAAAAGGAAACAAGGTTTGAAAATACGAATGAGGAATAATCAATCAAGCTAGGGTTTGTCTGCCTGGAAACAGAGATTGTTGCAGTGACATACAACAGAAACCTGTAAAATCATGAATTGAATGGAGAAGGCAAATTGAGATCAGTTCTTCACTGTGTCCAAATAAAACAGCTAAGGGATAGGAAATTAAGCCAGCAGCTGTCAAATTCAAAACAAAACAAACAGAGGTAGTCAGCACCTACAAAGTGATTCTGTGCTCTGGAAAATCTCCCCTGGGATGTGGCAGTGCCTTACATTTAAGTGGATGGGAGATACGGGCTAGTTCACAGAAGAAAAATGCATTAATCATTAACAAAATAAAAGCAAACATCTACCTCTTGACATCCTACAAATGACAAGAGACAAGAAGGTTATCAGGTAAAGATTAATATTATACATCCTGACGTTATGCTCATCTCTTTTTGGTCACTGTTAGAAAACAACAGCGTTCTTACACGACAAAAGTCAATTACATATCTGGTACTCCTCAGACCTTTTTTTAACTCACTCAGCTTACTTACCTGGCAAAAGCTGGTCTTCCGGGGAGATGAGGACACAGAGGGGCTGGATTAGTATTCTGATTATTCAGCACATTGAACAGGATCAGGAAAACCTCCAATAAATGCTGAAGGTGGTACCAGAGAGAGTAAGAATATGACCAGCCCTTTTGCATAGCAGCCAGTCTTTAGATCAGTTTAAGGTGTAACACGAAGCTTCATTACCAAAACAGAAGTGAAAAGGAAGCAGCTGATTGCCTATCTCCTCTCTTCAAACCCACAGGTAAAAGCCACAATTCCAGCTCTTGTTGGGGGGAAAAAAGTGCCGTTTCACATCTTTAGTCCATCTGGTAACTACAAAGAGAGTCTGGTTTATACATGACCAGACAGTAAAGGTTACTTTAAAATTAAACATTACATTTATAACCTCTCCTGGTTTTATACTACGTAAAATAAGGAACATCCCTTTGGGGAACTAAGCCCATCGTAAATACAGAAATGCATCCAAGTCTGGAAAGGACAATAGCGAAATGAAAACAGAGCTATTCCTTCCATGCTTCCAACAGCCCCCACTGAATTACTGCAATAAAGGGTGCTATACCAGTCACAAAATACAATAGGATATGACTATGCTCAGTAAGATCATTAAAAATCCAGCACATTCAATTTATAATTCAGAATTTGCAAGAACAGAACTGAAAACCAAGTGAGGTTATTGAAGCCTCTCATCAACTCTGCTTTGCACAGTAGTAGGCAGTCACCCACCCCTTTACACAGCAGGACCAAATCACAACTGCTCTGCTTAATAACTGACCTGACCGACCAGAACACTGAGAATTCTCAGGGAAAAGCAATTATTCCTCCCAAACCACATTCACATAAACATGAAACCACTGAGGAGCACTGAGATACCTATCAGGAACACTGTCTTCAACATTACACAGAGAAACTACCAAACCACTCCTCTGATCCTGGAACCATCACAGGTTAAACCAGGCCATAATACTCACAGACTCAAACAGCCTGAGCCAGCACCGCACAGTGCCCAACACGCGCTTAAGCAGCATAGACATATTTACTTATATCCGAGACACAGCTGACATGATGAGCACAAGATAAGCCCTGCTCAGGAAGGGTTATAGTGTTAGCACTGCCTGTGGAAACAGAACTGAGGGTTTGGCTTCACCATTTTCCAGGAAGCAACTAAGCTACTGTTTGTGAGAATGGCAATAAAGTAATTAAAAATTAAAATCCCTAGTCTCTTCTTACACATAAGAAACAACTCCCTCAAAAATTTAAAGCTGAGTTGCTTTCTCTTTTGTATTTATTTTTGTCCTTAAACTACACTATGATTATAAATGTTTGTGCTTCTTACTGAAGTACATATATATTACTATTTTGCTGTAATGCTTACTTTGAGCACAAAATACAAGAAGGTTTAAAATAAAAGTATCTTTAAAAAGATTTTCTAGTACATCTTTTAAGCAACCAAAATACATGTTGTACATAATAACACTTCTGAAATCTAAAGGCACTGCTACACTTACACTTTCCAGTGAAAAACACTGAGGACTGTGTATGACCAATGTGAAATAAGAGCTGCAAATGGGAGCATTGGAGGGTTTCTGAAGGTGATCTGAAATTAGAAAAATCCAAATCAAATACGTTTATTTATTTCAATTAATTTTTAACCTCAGATACAGAATGAGTAGGTAGGAATATAGTTACAGGTTTCAATAATGCTGCTTCCAGCAGTTGTGTAATTTTAACTGTATAATATTGTTTAGTTTGCATTGTGTAACATTTCCAGCGTCTGCCTTTGCAAACATCTTGACACAAAGCAAATATAAGGCACATGAAGCTGCTGCCCTATGACACAGTGCTTTGTGTGTCACACAAGGGTCAAAAACCCAAACAAATAATTGAAATTGAACAGTCATTGCTCATCTTGAGCCCCCTCAGTAATCCCCAGTCCAGTGGCCAATAATCCAGATGAATCCTACTGATCACCTTGCTTCTTCAGGATTCTGCCCAGTTCACTAAGTGAGACATCTGGTAAGCTCTGCTCGCCTAGCCCGAGAAAATTATTGTGCTAGAAAACCTTCATGCTAATTTTAAATTGTGCTCCCTGACTTTACACCGCCTTTCTGCTTTTTTCCACAGACTGATACGCTGCTGCTAAACCTGGGCTGCCAGGCTCCATAGTTTGGAAGACTGTTGTTTCTACAGTCAAGGCAAAGCAGAAGCTAAAGCAGTGAGCCTCCAAGTCCTCTGAACATGGGAGACTCACAAGCATGCTTGACACACGTAGCAGAAGCAGTTTGTTCATAGAATGGCCTGAGTTGGGAGGGACCTCAAAGCTCCCTCAATTCCAACCCCCTGCCATGGGCATGGACACCTTCCACTAGACCGGGCTGCTTCAAACCCTGTACAACCCAGCCGTGCACCCTCGTATTCCATTCTTCTCCACGTGTAACCATCTTTCTCATCACCTCAGTATTCAAGCACAAAAAATCTTTTGGATTTCCCAGACACAACCCCCTGACCCCTACCAGACAGTTCCTGTTCTCTGGAGCAAACACGCATGTGACCAAGTCACAACCTCACGGCAATTCATGCTGTGACCGCACCTTATCGCGACACGATCGCACACTGGCTCCAACCTCAGACTCATGAGCCGTGAAGGACAGTACAGACCCCAGGCTCTCCATCAGCAATGCAATATCTCGAGGCAGTGCCACGAGCCACCAGCCTCCCAGGGTCAGGGCTCACAGCCTCACTTGTTTTTGTAATACCCCGTCTTCTGTACGGCCGTTTATAATAATGCTCTTTAAGATAGCAGAAGCCTCTGACTTCGCAACAATGTTTTGAATTACTCCTTGTGAGTTACACTAAACACAAAAAAAATTATTAAACAGAAAAAAGAAACATAATGTTTCAAATCAACGAAAATCTTTAAAAGCTTTTCCCTTCCCATTCACATTCCGACAAGGCTGGGCCGAACTGAAAAAGATAAACACCTACGAGTTTGCGTTGTATGAAGTAAATAATACAAACAAGAATTCTGAGATCTGAATACCAGAAAGAAAAGCTATAAATGAGAGNGGCGGGGGTGGGGGGGGGTCCCGGAGGGGACGGCCCGGGGCTCACCTGGACCGCGGTAGCTCCGCACTCCGCCCGCGGCATGGAGCGCCCTGCGCCTGCGCGGCGGCCGCCTCTGCGCGGAGTCGGGACTACAAACAACATGGCGCCGCCCCCCGCCGCCCTCGGGCGGTGCCTCTCGCAGCNTGTGACCGCACCTTATCGCGACACGATCGCACACTGGCTCCAACCTCAGACTCATGAGCCATGAAGGACAGTACAGACCCCAGGCTCTCCATCAGCAATGCAATATCTCGAGGCAGTGCCACGAGCCACCAGCCTCCCAGGCAGCCTGGTCAGGGCTCACAGCCTCACTTGTTTTTGTAATACCCCGTCTTCTGTACGGCCGTTTATAATAATGCTCTTTAAGATAGCAGAAGCCTCTGACTTCGCAACAATGTTTTGAATTACTCCTTGTGAGTTACACTAAACACAAAAAAATTATTAAACAGAAAAAAGAAACATAATGTTTCAAATCAACGAAAATCTTTAAAAGCTTTTCCCTTCCCATTCACATTCCGACAAGGCTGGGCCGAACTGAAAAAGATAAACACCTACGAGTTTGCGTTGTATGAAGTAAATAATACAAACAAGAATTCTGAGATCTGAATACCAGAAAGAAAAGCTATAAATGAGAGAAAGCAGAACGCCCGACGCAGTCCTGTCCGTTATTTACATGAAAAAACCATCTCCGCAATAACCTCGGACACTTCCGAGGCGTTTCCCCCACTCCCAGCGCAGCCGGGTGTGACGAGGGTCATTTCCCACTCCCAGCGGGGGGCGCAGGTCTATCGGCCGGCACCTCAGCGGAGCTGGGCTGCGCTGAAGCACCCCTCAGTGGCGCGTCTAGACGGGCGACAGCGGCGGCACCAACTCCCTTGGCGGCGCAATCACCCCCGCCGGCGCTGGGGCCGGGGCGCGGCGGGACACACGGCGCCCGCGGGCGCGGCTGCCATTTACTCCGGCCCGCTCGCCGTTGCCGCGAGAAATCTGCTCCCCAGGGGCAGCCGCGCGTCCCGGAGCCGCGACGGTTCCGCGAGTGTGCCGCGGAGGACGGAGATCATNCTCCCCCTCTCGCCGCCAGAGGGCGCCGCCTACTTGTGGGCCCCCGCCGGGCCCCGCCCCGGACGTGAGCGCACCGCGGGCGGAGCCGTGATGCCGGGGCAGGGCCGGCACAGAGTCGTGCTGCCGTGGTTCGAGACAGCGCCAGTGTTGGAGCGGCTGCATAAGGTGACCTCCTCTGAGCACGACTGTTCCTCCGTCTCCGCTCAAGTGTCGCAGCCAAACCCGTCCTATAGCAAGCTCGCTGCCTGTCTGGCGTCCCGGGCAGCGCTTCGCGGAGGGCACGTGCTACCCTCCCCCTCTCTAAGAACCTCTCCAGCTGCAAACACTTCTCGGAGTAGTGTGGCATCCCCAAGGCCTCTCGCCTTACCCTCGGTAGGGCCGTACCCTAAATACTTGGATCGAGATACTTCCCAAACCTAACCCATGCCCTGGTTTCTGGTGCCACCCTGTGGTCCTGCGAAAGGCCTTTATCTTGGGTCTTCAGTAATTAAAGGCTGAATAGCTGTGGAGTTGGCGAGATAGAATTGAGGTGTGTGTAGGTAAATCATTCCTGAGCGTGTTCTCAGTAGACCAAGATGGGAGTCAGGCTCTTCTCCCAGGGAACAAGTGTCAGGAGGAGAAGAAATGGCTTCAAGTTGTGCCACGAGAATTTCATATTGATGCTGGAGAAAATTTCTTCATTGAAATAGTGGTCAGACATTGGAACCTGCTGCCTAGTGGAGTGAGAGGCGGAGTGGTGGCGTCACTGCCATTAGAAAAGATCAAATGGCATGTGGATGTGGCACTTGGGGACATGGTTTAGTGAACACAGTGGCACTGGGTTAATGATGGCTTAAGAAGGATTTTCCAAATGTAATGATTCTGTAATTAGAAAAGAAAGAGGACTGAATACATCATGTGGATGGGTGTAAGCCTCAGCCTGGTTAGGGCCACTAAGGTCTATTACTGCACCATGGACTTCAGAAGTACCTCCTGAAAGTCCTCACACCTGGAATTGGCAGATTCCCCTTATACCACTTCCTACTGGTGCCCTTGAACAAATCTTAGAGCAGATAGCAGTTCAGGCAGACCACACCAGCTGTACTGGCTGTGCCTCCTTACGAGGACCAGGATCTTCTTTGAGATCCCTCTTCATAAGTGCGCAGTAAGTGATCACTGGGTACAAGCCAGCCCCTGAAGATGCTGACTGAGATGGCCCCACAGTGGACCTGAGCATACCCATAGAGGCCTGACCTGTCACAGCACAGCCAGTCTGTAGCTGGACAAGATAAATCTGGCCGTAACATAAATCAAATTTGACTAGCCTGGCTCATTCTAGAAAAGAAGTAGAACAAGTCTTTGGGTGAGCAATGATAGGACGGATTTGAACTCAAACCAGGACCTCAGCTAATCAAGTTCAATCTGGAATGCAGACATATCACTGGCTAAAGAGCTGGGCGGTGTCAAGACCCCAGCCAATCATCTGTCCAAGCCCCAAAAAATTTGAACCCCTTATATAAGAGGGTTCCCAACAATAAAACACGTTGTTTGTTGATGACCTGGTGAATCTTGTAGTTTCTGTCTCTGACCAAGGACCCCACGATCCCAGCCTCACCTGGAAGCCCCACCCTCGGGAAGTCTCATTCCCCCTCAGCCCAGTGCCCTCCTCCCTGCCTCACTTACAGGAAGGTGCCTGTCTCCAGCTGTGCTTTCTCAGCTTGGCTCTGGATGGACCTTGGCTTTTAAGTAGCTTGTCCCTTAGGCAGACCCCTACAATGTGTATTACACCCCACCAACTTTATTCCAATTGAACAATTAAATTTTTAATTACATCTTTTAAACTTTTGTTTCATATAGATACTTTTTCATATAAAAGCCATTAAGGAGTAACATGCAAGTACTGTCTGCCCCTTTTTGCACAAGACCAAGCATAATTCCAGCTCTTCATAATACCTTTGGGCTTGCCTGGGCTGCCAAGAGGTAGAGGGGAAGAGGGGTAAGTGTGGACTTGTGTAGGTACTATAAGCAGAGGCATCAATACTTCTGCTTAAATTTTTAGGGATTATGTAAACTAGACCAGCTGTTGAACAGAGGTAGAAAGAGGGGAATTTCCTGCCACAAGACTGTAAATCATTGCAATGGCTCTCCCACCCAGGAAGCTGCTTTTAGGCTCTCTGGTGTGGCTGGTCCCCACAGTTCTTGCTGTTGTCCACATGCATTAGATGCTGGAGTGTATCCAGAGAAGGGCAACGCAGCTGAAAAGGGGTTTGCAGCACAAGATCCTGAGGAGTGGCTGAGGGAGCTGGAGGGGGTCAGCCTGGAGAAAAGGAGGCTCAGGTGAGACTGCAACTTCCTCCCAAAGGAGGGTGGAGCCAGGCTCTTCTCTCCAGCAAAAACTGACAGGATAAGAAGAAATGGCCTCAAGTTTCTACCAAGGCAGGATTAGATTGGATATCAAGGAAGAATTCTTCACTAAAAGGATAATCAGGCATTGGAATGGGCTGCCCAGGGCAGTGCTGGAGTCACCACTCCTGGAAGTGTTCAAAAAAATGTGTGGATGTGGCAGCTGGGTGTTAAGGAAACTTCCCAGTCTGACCAATTCCCAAGACTCTCTGGCAGTCACTCTTCCACCACCAGTGACTTTAGCTGCTGGCACTGAAGCCCCTTTACAGCACCAGCTCCAGTGAGTCTAGGAGTGCCCTGCTTGACTCCTTGCACGCCCCACTCTCACAGGCAGACCAGCTTTCCTCACCAGTTTGACCCCAGGTTTCCTGTGGGAGTCTCAGATGTCTTGTTCCATAAAGCCCTTTATTCCTGGCACAGTAACACAGAAACAGCTTGAGCTGGTGCCTCCAAGGGGCAGCCCCAACAAAAGACTCCTGGGCTTTTATCCCCTCACAGTCCAAGCTCATGCAAGTCTCTTCCTCCCTAGCCCTCAGCTCTTGCAGTTCTGAGCACCTGGCTGGGCCACAGGTCCAGTGCCCTTTGTTGTGCACAGGGTCAGCTTTCAAGCTCAATTTGGAGCTGTTACTGCAGCTGCACCACCAGCTGCTGCACTGAATGGGTTCCTCGACAGGGGAACATGGTTCAGTGGTGGCCCAGGCAGTGCTGAGTTAATGACTGGACTCAGTGGTGTCAGAGGACTTTTCCAACCTTAGGGATTCTGTGGTAATTCCATGATTATTTCATCTGTGGCCATGCTGCATAACAGCAGTCCAGGACCCTACAAAGGGCAGCAGCATTTGCCCTAACACCACCACCTCCCCATGTGTTTTTGACTGACCTGTGTCTTTTTTTTCTGCAGTTCTCCCAGAAAGTGTTAGTTTCTTTTTTTCTCCAGGAAGACACTGAAGAATGTCACAGTTTGGGAGACAGACAAGCGACAAGACACACCAGGTTCATGCACAACAGCCAACTTTTATTGAGTCTTCTTCTCCTTACATGGATTTGTAGGTCTGTGCGGTCAATCTGTTGGCCAAACCAGTTGCCACCTGGCCAACCTGCCAATGGCTGCTCGCATCCCCAATGGCCTAGACCTGCTCTCCAACAGTTCATACATGTCAAGTAATATAATCAAGGTACTTATATAATTAGTTAGCTTTCAGTTATAAAAAGGAGATTAATTGTAATTGTGAAGTCTTCAGGCCAGCTGTTGGTCACCACAGAAGAAAAGTGGTGGTGCTGTTGGCAATGACATTCAGAACTATACACGGAGGTGCTGAGCATCCAATGTAGCAATAACCAACACGTGGGCATGGGTGAGAGCTAGGAAGCAGATTGCTTTCTGGCTGTATAGACACTTTAGTCTGAGATTCCTCAGTGTTTTTGGAGGCATTCAGTCGAGCCGAGTGTCTTCAGTGTGGGTCTGGGCCAAAGCTCCAAGTGGATGGGGCTACAGAGGCTCTGGATGGGCCAGCTGGCTCCACACTGATACTGAAATGTGCTGGATAGAAACTTTGTAACATAGTTTTGAGTGTTAGAAGCAGGCATTCTTTATTGTAGGACACTGGTCACTTGTGGGATCCTTCTTCCAGTTTGAAGAGTGTTGAGTAAACAGGGATTTTATCATGCACACTGATTACATATTCTTTAGCTATCCCCACTTCCTTGGCTTTATTTTAGATAGTTGCACATCTTATCAGAATTCTTATATGGTTCTTTGGGGTCCATCTTCAACTTCTGGTATCCATTTTAAGTGGTTGTTCCTCAACTCCCACTTTTGAGTAAGTGCAATATTGTTGTTTTGGTAGCTTCTGTTTTGTCAGCCTTGTAGGCCTGAACTGGCATCCTGCTTGCAATTAGTTGCCTGCTTAACTTCTGTTTGCCTGATTTACATCTTTTATTTTGTTTCTCCAAAGCTGTGCTGTTGTGTTCCACTGTCCTTGATAAGTGTAAAGGCTGTTCTGTTCTACTGCCCTTATCAACATCAGGAGAGCACAGGTTTTTGTTTGTTTCTGTACAAGCAAGATCTAGCTGCAAAGTTCTCATGTCAGCCTAAAATCCTTCACAAAGCTTTGGCTAAACACTCCTTCTTGTCAGAATCTACAGTTTACACAAGTTGATCTAGGAGATCAGTAGCAATGAAGCAATTACTCCCTCCATTCAGGTCTGTAGTTCAAAATACTAAGACAATATAGAAACAATATTGTATTTTAATTAAATTAATTATTTTTCAAGATTTATAGAAAAATCAATTGTTCACTACAAAGTAATAAAACTGTCTTAAGCCAACATAACCCTCACCCATAACTTGCACAATGTGCACATTTAGTGCAGCTAAACAGAGTGTTTGCGTTCAGAGGAAAGTTGAATTTGGAACAGCTAGAATTCAGTCTGTTTCTGCCATATTCTCTTCTAACTAATCCAAGTCAGATTTTCCAAAACACGATTGGTTTTTGTCTTAGGGTGACATTATAATGTTTGTATCCCTCACTGTCTGTTGTGTTTATGCTGCATATGCATTATGCATTATGCTCTGTACCTTTAATATTGAGTCTGAATGGAAGCACGCAGTTTGTTTTCAGAAACTCTCCTCCTCCTGCTGGCCTTGAGACGGACGTGGGACAGAGAGGTTTCTTTTTTTTCCACTCTCTCCTTTCTTGCTAGTTAGTTAGTGTACCTAGCTGAAGCTTTGTTGGGGTTTTTCTTCTCCTTTTTTGCTTTTCCTTGAAACTGCTTGAATCTCTCTAGACTGAGGACCCAGAGAGCACCAGAGGGCTTGGCCCACCAAGATCTACACTGCGCAGCAACTTTTCCAAGCACCAGAGGGACTGAGAACTGAGAACAGAGCAAACACCTACAGGAGAGACTTCTTTCCTAAAGTTGTCATTTCTCCAGAGTGGCACAAAGCTTTTGTCATTGAGTATTGTTCAATTTATTGTGCTTTGGGGAGTGCTGTTAATAAACAGGTTTCTTTCCACTTCTCTCTTGAGGAAGTCTGTCCTGGTTTGGGGGAGGAGAGGGAGGGCCCCTTAGGAGGTTTCCTCCCAAATTTGCCTTAAGCCAGTACAACTTTTCTGGCACCTGAACGAGGGGCCCAAGAGAGTGGGGAAAAAACACTGTACTGATTTTGGTTTTGGCTGCAAGTACTCTGTATTGGTATAAAGCAGTCAATAGCTACGTTGTTTGTGTCGCCCTTGCTTCTACATGTTTTAAAATTTCCTTCTGATGTGTTACTTAGCCTTCTGATATTTGTAGAACTCTAAGCAGAGTTCTCACACTTTTTATGTAAACAAGGAGATGTTTACACGTTCTTCTCCTCAAAGAGGAGCTCTTTGAGTGATGGTAATAGTCACCAACACAACTGATGGGGTGGTGAAACCCTTGACCAATAATTGTCACTTCTGTACAGTTGCATATATGGAGTCAGATTTTGAAATAAAGAGGACATTCCCTGCTGACCTCAGTCCTGTCCCTGCCTCATCATTTTCGTGGCATCAGGAACAACTGGTGCCTGTGTGACTGCAATTACAACAAGTGGTCACCTGTGGCGTGTGAGTAACGACAGTTTGAATTCATGTCTCTCGTGGGGGCCTTGATGTGTTTTCGGTCCCTAGGCTTCTTTGAGGTCTTAATACCTTTGTGGTCCCTAGGTTTATTTTCCTATCCAGAAATAGCTCCGGAATTGTCCCTAATATGTAGTTTTTACAGCAGAGGTGCCGCGGAGGATGGAGATCATGGCAGGAGGCGGGGAGGGATCAGAGCAGAGGGACACAGATTAGAGTAGCTATTGGCCTTGGCTTGGTGATAACAATTTGTAGAAAGTTGATAAAGGTGCCAGAATCTACTCCTGGTATGTATGGTTCATGGTTATGGTTATTCACCCAGTTTGTTGGAGGAGGAGCAGGGGATGAAGTGTTGCAGTCTTTCGTTTCCTTCTTCTCCTCTAAATCTGTTACATCACTATTGGAGAATGTTCAGTTTCCCCTGAGTGTTAAAGAGACCATCTTTCTGGTATTTAATCTGGTAAGCTTCCTCTATACAGTCTGCAACTTCTCTAGAATGAGGGTTGAGATTTCTAGAGGGGCTGATGAAACCCCTGACCCAAGAGTAGACCCAGGTGAAGAATATCCTGAGTGGTGTGGAATGGGAGGATATCGGCCAACTCCTGAAGGAATTTTCTGACCCTATAGTCTGGGACTTTCCACAGGAACAAATTCAGAATCCAACTGAGGTGGGGAAATACCTGAAAAAGAAGTCCCATGATGACTCTAAGGGGGAAAAGATCATTGCAGTAAGCTGGGCCCTGGCATATGCTTATCGCACACTGCTAGATACTGTAGGGCAGCAGACAAAGGCAGGGAGGCAGGGATACAAATCAACAGCTACCTCAGTCACTCAGACAACACCCCAATTATGAAGCCGGCAGCTAAACAAGAACCTGAGCCTGAGTCAGCAGTTAAACCAGACAGTAAGCCTAAGCCCCTGGCAGTTGCTCCAGCAAAGAAGCACACACACAAAACCGATCGACCAGTGGACGATGATGAACCAGGTGAAGGACCCTCAGTGCCTCTTGACACACAGGCAGAGGATGAACCAACTGATGCACAGGCAGAGGATGAACCAACTGATGCACAGGTAGAAGCTGAACCAACTGATCCTCAGGCAGAGGCTGAACCAACTAG
>VWYP01015620.1:0-18276 GCA_013400435.1 Pycnonotus jocosus | reverse complement strand
CCCTATTGGGGACACTGTGGGCAGTGGCAATGTCACCGTCCCTGTTGGGGACAGTGCAGTCAGTGACAATGTCACCGTCCCTGTTGGGGACAGTGTGGTCAATGGCAATGTCCCTGTCCCTGTTGGGGACAGTGTGGGCAGTAACAATGTCACCACCCCTATTGGGGACAGTGTGGTCAATGGCAATGTCACTGTCCCTGTTGGGGACAGTGTGGGCATTGACAATGTCACCGTCCCTGTTGGGGACAGTGTGGTTAGTGGCAATGTCACCATCCCTGTTGGGAACAGTGTGGTTAGTGGCAATGTCACCGTCCCTGTTGGGGACAGTGTGGGCAGTGACAATGTCACTGTCCCTGTTGGGGACAGTGTGGGCAGTGACAATGTCACCATCCCACTTACGGACAGCCCAGGTGAGGGAACTGTCACTGTTCCCCTTGGGGACAGCTTGGTCAGTGGCATTGCCACCATCTCCCTTGGGGACACCCCAGTCAGCAGCAGTGCCGCCATCCCCAGTGGTGGCTCTCCTGGTGGTGGCAGTGCCACTGTCCCTGTCAGGGACAGCTCACCCATGGCCAGTGACATTGGGGACAGGCCGGTCACTGGCAGTGCCACCATTGAGGACAGAGCAGTTGCTGGCAGTGCCACCACCCCCGTTAAGGACAGCCCGGCCAGGGACAGTGACCCTGGGGACAGGCCAGTCCCCATCAGTGCCACCGGCCCCGTTAAGGACAGCCCGGCCAGGGACAGTGACCCTGGGGACAGGCCAGTCCCCATCAGTGCCACCGGCCCCGTTAAGGACAGCCCGGCCAGGGACAGTGACCCTGGGGACAGGCCAGTCCCCATCAGTGCCACCGGCCCCGTTAAGGACAGCCCGGCCAGGGACAGTGACCCTGGGGACAGGCCAGTCCCCATCAGTGCCACCGCCCCCGTTAAGGACAGCCCGGCCAGGGACAGTGACACTAGGGAGGGGCCAGTCCCCATCAGTGCCACCATCCCCGTTAAGGACAGCCCAGCCAGGGTCAGTGTCACTGGGGACAGGCCAGTCCCCATCAGTGCCACCATCCCCGTTAAGGACANNNNCACCACTGGGGACAGGCCGGTCACCAGGAGTGCCACTGTCCCCACAGCTGGTGGCAGTGCCACCATCCCTGTTAAGGGCAGTCCATCCAATAGCAGTGCCACCACTGGGGACAGGCCAGTCACCAGGAGTGCCACCATCCCCATTAGGGACAGCCGAGGTGGTGACAGTGCCACTGTCCCCAGTAAGGACAGCTCATCCCAGGGCAGGGCCACCACTGGGGACAGGCCGGTAACCAGGAGTGCCACTGTCCCCATCAAGGACATCCCAGCTGGTGGCAGTGCCACTGTCCCAGTCAGGGACAGCTCATCCAGGGACAGTGGCACCACTGGGGACAGGCCGGTCACCAGGCGTGCCACTGTCCCCACAGCTGGTGGCAGTGCCACTGTCCCTGTCAAGAGTAGTCCATCCAGTAGCAGTGCCAACACTGGGGACAGGCCGGTCACCAGGAGTGCCACTGTCCCCATCAGGGACAGCTCATCCAGGGCTGGTGGCACTGCTGGGGACAGGCCGGTCACCAGGAGTGTCACTGTCCCTGTTAAGGACAGGCCGGTCACCAGGAGTGCCACTGTCCCTGTCAGGGAGAGCCGAGGTGGTGGCAGTGCCACTGTCCCTGCCAAGGACAGCTCATCCCAGGGTAGTGCCACCATTGGGGACAGGCCGGTCACCAGGAGTGCCACTGTCCCTGTCAGGGACAGCCCAGCTGGTGGCAGTGCCACTGTCCCAGTCAGGGACAGTGCAGGCAGGGGCAGTGGCACTGTTGGGGACAGGTCGGTCACTGGCAGTGCCACCATTCCTGTCAAGGACAGCTCACCCAGGGCCAGTGACACTGGGGACAGGCCGGTCACCAGGAGTGCCACCATTCCCACCAGGGACAGCCCAGCTGGTGGCAGTGCCACTGTCCCTGTCAAGGACAATCTGGCCAGTGGCACTGCCACCACTGGGGACAGGCCAGTCCCCGGCAGTGCCACTGTCCCCACTCAGGACAGCTCATCCTGGAGCAGTGGCACTGTTGGGGACAGGCTGGTCACCAGGACTGCCACCATTCCCATCAGGGACAAGCCAGTCCCTGGCAGTGCCACTGTCCCTGTCAAGGACAGCTCATCCAGGGCCAGTGGCTCTGGGGACAGGCCGGTCACTGGTGCCACCCTTCCTGTTAGGGACAGCGCAGCTGGTGGCAGTGCCACTGTCCCTGTTAAGGACAGCTCATCAAGGGACAGTGGCTCTGGGGACAGGCTGGTCACTGGCAGTGCCACTGTCCCCAGTGCCACTGTCCCCAGTGAGGAGAGCTCATCCAGGAACAGTGGCACTGTTGGGGACAGGCCGGTCACCAGGAGTGCCACCGTTCCCATCAAGGACATCCCAGCTGGTGGCAGTGCCACTGTCCCTGTCAAGGACAGCCCAGCTGGTGGCAGTGCCACCATTCCCATCAAGGATGTCCCAGCTGGTGGTAGTGCCACTGTCCCTGTCAAGGAGAGGCCAATCAGTGATGACACTCTTCCTGTCAAGGACAGCTCACCCAGGGCCAGTGACACTACTGGGGACAGGCCAGTCACCAGGAGTGCCACCATTCCCATTAGGGACAGCCCAGCTGGTGGCNCATTCCCATCAAGGATGTCCCAGCTGGTGGTAGTGCCACTGTCCCTGTCAAGGAGAGGCCAATCAGTGATGACACTCTTCCTGTCAAGGACAGCTCACCCAGGGCCAGTGACACTACTGGGGACAGGCCAGTCACCAGGAGTGCCACCATTCCCATTAGGGACAGCCCAGCTGGTGGCAGTGCCACTGTCCCTGTCAAGGAAAAGCCAGTCAGTGGCAGTGACACCATCCCGGTCAGGGACAGTTCATCCACAGGCAGTGGCACTGGGGACAGGCCGGTCACCAGGAGTGCCACTGTCCCTATCAGGGACAGCCCAGCTGGTGGCAGTGCCACTGTTCCCACTCAGGAGAGCTCATTCAGGGGCAGTGCCAGCACTGGAGACAGGCCTGTAACCAGGAGTGCCACTGTCCCTGTTAAGGACAGCTCATCAAGGGACAGTGCCACCCTCCCTGTCAAGGACAGCTCACCCAGGGCCAGTGACACTATTGGGGACAGGCCAATCACCAGGAGTGCCACCATTCCCACCAGGGACAGCCCGGCTGGTGGCAGTGCCACTGTCCCTGTCAAGGACAGCACAGCCAGTGGCACTGACACCACCAGGGACAGGCCAATCAGTGGAGCCACAGTCCCTGTCAAGGACAAGCCAGTCACCGACAGTGCCACCATCCCTGTCAGGGACAGCTCATCCACGGTCCCTGGCACTGTTGGGGACAGGCCGGTAACCAGAAGTGCCACTGTCCCCACAGCTGGTGACAGTACCACCCTCCCTGTCAAGGACAGTCCATCCAGTGACACCACTGGGGACAGGCCAGTCACCAGGAGTGCCACCATTCCCACCAGGGACAGCCCAGCTGGTGGCAGTGCCACTGTCCCTGTCAAGGACAGCTCATCCCAGGGCAGTGCCACCATTGGGGACAGGCCGGTCAGTGGAAGTGCCACCATCCCTGTCAGGGACAAGCCAGTCCCAGGCAGTGCCACCATTCCAGTCAAGGACAGCTCATCCAGTGACACTGCTGAGGACAGGCTGGTCACCAGGAGTGCCACTGTCCCAGTCAGGGACAGCTCATCCCAGGGCAGTGCCACCACTGGGGACAGGCCAATCAATGGCACTGCCACCATCCCTGTCAGGGACAAGCCAGTCCCTGGCAATGCCACTGTCCCAGTCAGGGACAGCCCATCCAGGAGCAGTGTCACCACTGCGGACAGGCAGGGCAGGGGCAGTGGTAGTGGCAGTGTCCCCATCAGGGACAGGTCACGCAGGGACAGTGGCACTGGGGACAGGTCGGTCACCAGCAGTGCAGCCGTCTCTGTCAGGGACAGCCCAGCTGGTGGCAGTGGCAGTGCCACCATCCCTGTCAGGGACAGCTCCTCCAGAAGCAGTGGCACTATTGGGGACAGGGCAGTCAGGGGCAGTGTCACTGTCCCCATCAGGGACAGGTCACCCAGGGACAGTGCCATCACTGGGGACAGATCGGTCAGGGGCAGTGTCACCGCCCCTGTCAGGGACAGGTCACCCAGGGACAGTGCCACCACTGGGGACAGGGCAGTTAGGGGCGGTGTCACCCCCCCTGTCAGGGACAGCACAGCCAGGGCCACTGCTGTTGGGGACAGGCCAGTCAGGAGCAGTGCCACCACTGAGGACAGGACGGGCGGTGGCAGTGCCACTGTCCCCATTAGGGACAGGTCACACAGAGACAGTGGCAGTGGAGACAGGCCAGGCAGGGATAGTGGCAGTGTCACCTTCAGGGACAGGTCACCCAGAGACAGTGGCAGTAAGGACAGGCCAGGCAGTGTCACCATCAGGGACAAGCTGGTCAGGAGCAGCACCACTGTCCCCATCAGGGACAGCCCAGCTGGTGGCAGTGCCACTGTCCCCATCAGGGACAGGTCAGCCAGAGCCAGTGCCACCACTGTGGATAGGCCAGTGCCTGGCAGTGCCACTGTCCCTGTCAGGGACAAGGCAGTGTCTGGCAGTGCCACCATCCCCGTCAGGGACGCGTCACCCAGGGCCACTTCTGTTGGGGACAGGATGTGCAGGAGCAGTGCCACCCCTGGGGACAGGCCAGGTAGTGGTAGTGCCACCTTCCGTGTCAGAGACAGGTCACCCAGGGCCGGTGGTAGTGGGGACAGGCTGGTCAGGGACAGTGCCACCACTGGGGGCAGGCAGGGCAGGGGCAGTGGCAGTGTCCCCATCAGGGACAGGTCACCCAGGGCCAGTGGCACTGAGGACAGGCCAGGTAGTGGCGGTGCCACTGTCCCCATCAGGGACAGGTCACCCAGGGCCACTGGTATTGGGGGCAGGAGCAGTGGCACTCCTGGGGACAGGCCGGGCAGTGTCACCATCCCCATCAGGGACAGGTCACCCAGGACCAGTGGCAGTGGGGACAGGAGCAGTGGCACTCCTGGGGACAGGCCGGGCAGTGTCACCATCCCCATCAGGGACAGGTCACCCAGGACCAGTGGCAGTGGGGACAGGAGCAGTGGCACCCCTGGGGACAGGCCAGGCAGTGTCACCATCAGAGACAGGTCACCCAGGGCCAGTGCCACCATGCCTGTCAGGGACAGGTCACCCAGGACCAGTGGGAGTGGGGACAGGAGCAGTGGCACCGCCGGGGACAGGCCAGGAAGTGTCACCATGCCTATCAGGGACAGGTCACCCAGGGCCGGTGGCAGTGAGGACAGGCCAGGCAGTGTCACCATCCCTATCAGTGACAGGTCACCCAGGGCCACTGGTATTGTGGACAGGAGCAGTGCCACCACTGGGGACAGGCCAGGAAGTGTCACCATCCCTGTCAGGGACAGGTCACCCAGGGCTGTTGGTATTGGGGACAGGAGCAGTGGCACTCCTGAGGACAGGCCAGGCAGTGTCACCATGCCCATCAGGGACAGGTCACCCAGAGCCAGCGGCAGTGGGGACAGGCTGGTCAGGGACAGTGCCACCGTCCCCCTCCGGGACAGGTCACCCAGAGCCAGTGCCACCATGGCCGTCAGGGACAGGTCACCCAGGCCCACCGACGCTGGGGACAAGCCAGTCAGGAGCAGTGCCACTGTTCCCATCAGGGACAGCCCAGCTGGGGGCAGTGGCACTGTCAGGGACATGCCAGCATCTGGCAGTGCCATCATCCCTGTCAGGGACATGCCAGTGTCTCGCAGTGCCACCATCCCTGTCAGGGACATGCCAGTGTCTTGCAGTGTCACTGTCCCCAATGAAGACAGGCCAGTGAGGGGCAGTGGCACCATTGGGGACAGGCTGGTCACTGACAATGGCACCGTTGGGGACAGGCTGGTCACTGACAATGGCACTGTCCCCAGTGAGGACAGGCCAGTCAGGGGCAGTGGCACCGTTGGGGACAGGCTGGTCACTGACGGTGGCACCCCTCCTGTCAGAGACTCCCCCTGCAGGGACAATGGCACTCCTGGGGACACGCCAGCCGCTGGCAGTGCCACTGTCCCCGTCAGGGACAGCCTGTCTAGGGGTATTGCCACCATTGTGGACGTGCCAGTCCCCAGCAGTGCCACCGTCCCTGTCAGGGACACCCCATTCTGGGGCAGTGACACTGCTGGGGACAGCGCCACGGCTGGCAGTGCCACCGTCCCCATCAGGGACTGCCCGTCCAGGGGCACTGCCACCATCGTGGACGCTCTGGTCACCCTGAGTGGCACCGTGATGGACAGGAGGCTCCTGGGCAGTGTCACCGTCCCCGTCAGGGCCAGCCTGTCCAGGGGCACTGCCACCATCGTAGACACGCCGGTGTTTGTCAGTGCCACCGTCCTGGTCGGGGAGTCCATCCCCAGGGTGACCGCCACCATCGTGGAGTCCAGGGTGACCGGCCATGCCATCCCCCCCCTCGGGGACACGCTGGCGTGTGGCAGTGCCACCATGCCCGTCAGGGAGTGCCCGCCCAGGGGCAGTGCCAGCTTCCCTGGTAGAGACAGTGGCACTGTCACCATCGGGGACTGGTCAGGCAGGGATGGTGTCACCATCCCTCGAGGGGACTGGTCAGGCAGGGACAGTGCCACCATCCCTAGAGGGGACTGGCCAGGCAGGGATGGTGGCACTGTCCCCATCAGAGAGTGCCCATCCAGGGGCAGTGGCACTGTTGGTGACAGGGACAGTGGCACTGATGGTGACAGGGACTGGCCAGGCACGGACAGTGCCACTGTCCCCATCAGAGAGTGCCCATCCAGGGGTGGTGGCACCATCAGGGACGGGCCCGGCGGTGACAGTGCCACCATCCCTGTCAGAGAATGCCCATCCCGGGACGGTGCCACCACCCCTGGGGACAGGCCTGGCAGTGTCACCGCGCCCTCCAGGCCGGTCACCCTCGCCCGTGTCAGCGTCATCAGGGACGGCAGGACGGGCACCAGGGTGGCACCGGAGGCGCTGGCACCGCGGGCTCACGGCCACGCCGGGTCCTCCCTTGGGGACACGCGGGGACACGCGAGGGCGGGCACAGGGACGGGGTCCCCCGCGTCACACCAGTGAAAACCAATAAAACCCAGTAAAAAACAGTAAAAACTGGCGTGTGTGTGAGCTCGGGCACGGGGAGGGGACACTGGGAGGGGGAAAAGGGACATTGGGAGTGGGGAGGGGACACTGGCACTGGGATGGGACACTGGGAGTGGGACATTGGGAGGGGACACTGGGAGTGGGGACGGGACACTGGGAGGGGGAAAAGGGACATCGGGAGTGGGGAGGAGACACTGGGAGTGGGACATTGGGAGGGGGCACTGGGTGTGGGGAGGGGACACTGGCACTGGCATGGGACACCGGCAGTAGAAGAGGACACGGACACGGAGCAGCACAACCCGTGCCACCCTTCTGGCCTAGTGACAGCGACAACCGAGGCGATTTCCCCCATCCCAAAATCGCCGATTTTCGTCAAACGCGGAACCCGCGGGGACGCTGGGTCCGTGCCGAGACCACACCCCTAATCATCATAAACCGCGCCCCTGATTACCATAAACCACGCCCTTATGTCATATATGCCCATAGACACACCCTTTTCCGCATCCGGTGGGATGACCACGCCCATTGACTGCATAAACCACGCCCCTTGTTAAATAAAGCCTCCAGACCGCGCCCCCTCAGTCCATATTAGCATTCAACCCACGCCCATCTATGTATAAAGCCACGCCCCCATAGAGCAGCCCCCGCCCCTTCCCCGCTCCTCCGCGCCGCCAGGGGGCGCTGTGGCCGCCGCTCAGCCCCGTGAGGCGGCGCCGGGCCGGGCCTGGCTCGGCTCCCCCCGGCCCCGCTGCTCCGGCCCCGCTCCGCTCCTCTCCGCCGCCTCCCTCCCGCTCCACCGGCTCCTTCCTACCCTCCCGCTGCTCTCCCCGCTCCTCCCCGAGGTAATCCCGGCCTCTCCAGCCTCCCCTCAGCCCGGTTCCCCCCGGCGCTTCCGCGGCCGCTCCGTGTCCGGCCTCTCCTCCCCCTCCTCCTCCTCCTCCTCTCGCTTCCCCCCCGCGGCCTCCTTCCAGCGCTTCGTGGCGCAGGAGCTGCCCAGGAAATCCCCTGGCCGGGAAAGGTTTCGGTGGTGATTTTTGAGGTGTTTTTATTTTTTTTTTTTCCACTTTTCCTCCCGCAGCAGCCGCAGGGCCGGGATGAGCCGCCCGCGCCGGCCGCAGGGCCGGGCTGGCCGAGCGGAGCCTCGCGGGATGGGATCGCTGCAGGTACCGAACCGCCCGCCCCGGATCCTTTTCCTCTCGCCTTTTCCCAGCGATTTATTCCCAAAACCTTTCTCCCTGCGGAGGGAAGTAGCGCGATTCTCCTTGCAGAGCCTTTTCCAGCCGCTTTTTCCTCGGGAGGGTTCGCCAACCTTTGCCCCCCTTCCCCTCTCCCGGGGCCATCTGGTGCCTCTGGAATCGCCCCAAATCCCCCCTTAAATCCCGTGGGTTCCGTAAAATCGGGACTGGCGAGGGTCACTCATCCCCCTCGGCAATGATTGCTCTGAAAAACTTCGCCTGGAGTTGGTGGGAAGTTGAATAATGAGAAATAATTCTCTGCTTCTCCGTAATCCAGGAGGGAATAATTGGGTTATTTTCTATTTTTTTTTTCCAATTTTTTTTGTCCCAGTGCTGGATGAGTTTTTGAGGTTTTGGAGTCGTTCCCGGTGTGGATCTCGTGGATCTGCTTGTGAAATCTGGCCCTGATTTCTTTCCTTGGAATTCCGAGTGGGATTTCAGGGCTCTGCTCCTGGAATTCCTGGGAGATTTCTGCTCCTGCAATTCCTGGGTGATCCCTGCTCCAGGGATTCCTCAATGATTTTGGTTCCAGGAATTATTCCTGAATAATTCCTGCTCCAGGAATTCCTGGATGATCCCTGCTCCTGAAACTCTGGGTGATCTCTGCTCCTGGAATTCCTGGACAATTATTTCTGGATTTCCTGGTTGATTTTTTTTCTCCTGGAATTCATTGGGTGATCCCTGCTCCAGATTTCCTGGATAATTTATGATCCCACAGTTCAGGGTCCGCACTTGAATCATCCCAGGAGCTGCCCTTGGGATCCAAGTGGAAATGTGATTTCCTGCTTTTTTTTTTCCTGCTTTTTTCCATTTTTTTTTCCAACATCTGGGGGGAAAAAAGCAACCAACCAAACAAAAAAAACCCACCAAAAAGAAACCCACAAAAAAACCCCACAACCAACTTGGGAAACCTCAAAAAATGAGAATTTTTATATGGAATATGATGCACGGGAGGAGGGAATTCCAGGATTGTGGGATTGCTTTGGAATCCTGGAATTTAGGATTTCTGGCAAGAGTGAAAAGCTTTGGATGTGGATTTTTTTGGGGAAGGGAGGTAATCCCTGGAATTTTTGGGTTGGAGCCACGTCCTTGGATTTGGGGTTGGGATGGAAGAGGAAAATCCAGGATATGTGGAAAAAACAGCGATGGGAATTTTGGGAAAGCGCAAAATCCTGAGTTTCCACCCCTATTTTTTGGGGATTCGTTGAAAAATGGGATTTTTTTTTCTGCCTCTCAGGGGGTTTTTAGGATCTAAGAGGCACAAAAATTTCAGCAATGTGGGATTTGGAGTGAATGGAGCGAAACTCTCAGACTTTGATCAGGATTTGGGTGTCTGGGATTTCTTGGGGAAAAAAAATGAGGAAAAAAAAAGAGAAAAAAAAGAAGGAAAAATGGTTTCTGGGAGGTGACCTTGGTTTGACTCACTTGGAATATTTAGGGAGAATTCCTGAGGGGTTTTTTCTTCCTCTTTTCTTTGGGAATTGGAAAAATAAAGTGATGAAGCAAATCCTTAAATTAACAAAGGAAAAATCTGAAATTAACAGGGAAAAATCCCGAATTAACAGGGAACAAAATTCGCATCATCCCTAATCACAATTTTTTCCCAAATTCATCCCAGTTTTTCCCAGTTTTTCCCACCTCTGAGCCCCACTGTTCCCCTTGAATCCCAATTTCAACCCATTTCTTTCCCATTTTTTTTCCCAATTTCATCCCAATTTCATCTCAAATTTTTTCCCAATTTTGCCCCAATTTTTTCTCAGTTTCACCCCAATTTTTCCCCAACTCCACCCCAATCCTCCCCGATTTCACCCCGACTCCACTCCAATTTTTTCCCGTTTTCTCCCCAGCTCTGAGCCTCTCTGCCCTCCCTCCACCATGGGCGACTCTCCGGCCATCGGGACCATCCCGCCGGAGCCGGGCAATCCCCAGGCAGGAAACTCCTCCTCCTCCTCCTCGTCCTCCTCGTCCTCCCTGAGCGTCATCACGGAGGGCGTGGGCGAGCTGCCCCTCATCGACCCCGAGGTGGCCAAGAAAGCCTGCGAGGAGGTCCTGGAGAAGGTCAAGCAGCTCCACCACGGCTCCGACCCCGTCCCCAACGGGCAGAGCTGCCAGATCCGCTGCCTGGACGACCCTCCCGGCATCCAGGAGGAAGAGGAGGATCCTTCGGCCTCCTCCAGGACGGCGAGGAAGCGCCAGCACCAAGCCAAGCAGTCGTGGCTGCTGCGCCTCTTCGAGTCCAAGCTCTTCGACATCTCCATGGCCATCTCGTACCTGTACAACTCCAAGGAGCCGGGCGTGCAGGCCTACATCGGCAACCGCCTCTTCTGCTTCCGCCACGACGATGTGGATTTCTACCTCCCGCAGCTGCTCAACATGTACATCCACATGGACGAGGACGTGGGCGACGCCATCAAGCCCTACATCGTGCACCGCTGCCGCCAGAGCGTCGACTTCTCGCTGCAGTGCGCGCTGCTGCTGGGCGCCTACTCCTCGGACATGCACATCTCCACGCAGCGCCACTCGCGCGGCACCAAGCTCCGCAGGCTCATCCTCTCCGACGAGCTCAAGCCGGCGGGCAGGAGGAGGGAGGCGGGCGGGGTCGGGGTCGTGCCCCCCGTGGGCGACACGGGGCTGTCGCCCTCCAAGCGGACTCACCAGAGGTCCAAGTCGGATGCCACGGTGTCCGTCAGCCTCAGCAGCAACCTGAAGCGCACGGCCAGCAACCCCAAGGTGGAGAGCGAGGAGGAGGTAAAGGCTGGGGGTGTTCCCGGTGGGAATTCCGTGGGGATGGGGAGTTGTGGGGTCAGGGTTGTGCTCCAGGGCTCAGCCAGCAACCCCAAGGTGGAGAGCGAGGAGGAGGTAAAGGCTGGGGGTGTTCCCGGTGGGAATTCTGTGGGTTGTTCCTTGGGATTCATCCCAGAGCTCTTTTGGGGTCATGGTTGTGCCCCAAGGCTCATCTCGGAGCTGCTCCAAGGAGGTGGAAGTGCCTTGGGATTCATCCTGGAGCTCCTCTAGGATTGGGAATGGCTGGGAATGGTTTGGAATGGCTGGGAATGGTTTGGAATGGCTGGGAATGGTTTGGAATGGCTGAGAAGGGCTGGGAATGGTTTGGAATGGCTGGGAATGGTTGGGAATGGCTGGGAATTCCCGGGAATTCCCAGGAATTCCTGAGAATTTGATCGTAAATCCAGGGAAGGAAGGATTAGGAAGGAATTTTTCCGCGCCAGATTCAGGATCAAAACCAGCCCCGAAAAATCCGGGGCCGTTCCCGCCGGGATGAATTTTTAACATGGAAAAAGGAGCAGGCAGAAACCGGAGCTTTTCCCTAAATTATGGATGAGGAAACTGCTGGAAACGATCCAGAAAAAGCTGGGAAAGCACAAAAACAGGGAGAGTCCACCCAAATATCCCTCAAAAATCCCGGAATTCTTGGTGGCTTTCCCTCCAGAATCCAGGAATTCCTTGGAAAAAGCTGGGGAAATGATCCCAAAATTCACCAGGGGAGGGAAAATTGGTGAGAAATGATCCCAGAATTCATCAGAGGAGGGAAAATTTGGGATGATTTTCCACTGATTTTCCCTTCCCTGATGAAATCTGGGATTATTTCCCATCAGTTTTCCCTTCAGACCCATTTTTCCCTTTCTGGGGGGGAATTTTAGCCCCAAAATTCCCAGGTTTTTTGAGAAATCCAAAATCATGGATTCACGGACTCCAAGCACCGGAATTTCGAGATATTTGGGATGGAACTTGGAGGGAAATGTGGGAATGGCAGGAAAACCTGGGCATAAATCAGGAATTTATTGATGGAAACGGCCTCAAAAATCAGGATTTTGGGGAATTGCTGGGGATTCGTTTGATTTGCTGAAATTGGGGATAAACAGGAATCCAGGGAAAGGAAAAAAATGGGAATTTGGTGATGGAAAAGGTCAAAAATCCAAGGACTTCGGAGCTGGATCCATCCTTGTCCTTCCAAGGTGGGAAAATGAATCCCAGAGAGGAGAAAAATAAGGAAAATCCTGAAAGTTCATCTCCACTTTGGTCTCATCCTGCTTGAGATCCGTGGAATTTTCCTTCCCGGAAGTTTTTGCCAGGAAAAATCCTCCAGGAATTCCGAGGGGATGGGACCAAAAAAACCCAAAAACCTTGGGAATTGCTGGAAGCGGACCCGGAGCTAAACTTTGCTTTTTCTCCCCCTTTTCCCCTTCTCCTTCCTCTCTTTCCTTTGGGAAAAAAAATTCCCAAAAACTCCCCAAATCCCCTTTTTTCCCCCCGCTTTTCCCAGGAATTCTCCTCGAGTACGGAAAGCCTGGATAAATTCTTGGCTCCCGTAAGTTCCGATCCCGTTTTTTTCTGGAGGTTCCCTCTTCCCTCCGCAGCATTTCCTCCATTTCCACCCCCTCTGGAATTTCCCAGCGTTCCCCAAAATATTCCCAAAAAATAAAAAAAATCCCGGGATCGCCACCTCAACGTTTCCTTGGGAAAATTTGTTCTGGTTGAATCAAACCAAGGAAATTCCCATTTTTCCCACCAAAAATCCACGTGGGAATGAGGAAATTCCCATTTTTCCCGCTTTTCCCTCGCGGGTGGCAGAGGAAATGCTGTTTTTCCTTTTGGAATTTGGCTCCCAAAATTTTGGCTGGGATTAATTTGCTTTTTTTTTCCCCCCATGTTGTTTTTTTTTCTCGCCAATCATTCCTCGATTTCTTTTAATTCCTTTTTTTTTCCACTCATGAAAATTCCAATCGAATCCCGGCATTTTCCCTGATTTTTCTCTCCGGAATGAACCCTTTTCCCTTTTTTTTCTGATTTTTTTTTTTTTTTTTAATATTTCCCTCTTTTCCTGCCGGGATTCCCGGTGGGAATGTGTAGTCCTGCTGCTTTTTAGGGATAAGGGGATGAGCTCTGATCCCCGAATTCCCACCCGAAATTCCTGGAATTCCTCAATTTCCACCCATTCCTGCTCCTCCCAACCCAATGAACGGCTCCTCTCCGGGGTTTCCTTCCGGGAATCAAACGGAAAATCGGGCTAATTCCTCATTCCCCTATGGAACGTTCTGCTGGAATGGGAAGGATCCTTGGGAATGCCGGGATGAGGAATGGCATGAAGAGGAAAATTCCTGCTGAAATTTGCCTTTGGAATGGGAAGAAGAGGAATTTTCCCTTTGGAATGGGGTGAAGAGGAAATTTTCCAATGGAATGGGAAGAAAGGGAAAATTCCCTCTGGAATTTCCCTTTGGAATGGGATGAGGAAGAAATTCCCACTTGGAAAAAGGATGGGATGAAGAGGAATTTTCCTTCGGGAATGGGATGAAGAGGAAGATTCCCAACGGAATTTCCCTTTGGAATGGAATGAAGAGGAAATTCCCCTCTGGAATGGGATGGAATTTCCCAACCCCTCTGACTGGAAGATCCAAAATTTCAGAATTTCCCACCGGACCCAGAATTCCAGAGGCTCCCACTGGATCCTGGAAAACTTCCACCAGATCCAGGCAGGGCCAATCCAAATGAATCCCTGGATTGAACCCAGATTCCCAAATTCCTCGGGCTATTCCACTGGGAAAAGCTTTTCCTGGTATTCCAAGGGGAAAACATCCACAAAAAACCAGGATGGGAGGATCAGGAATATCAGAAAAAAACGGGAATTATCCATGGGATATCCTGGCTTTTTACAGGAATGGGATTCAATCCTTGGAATTTTCAGGATCCAACCGAGATTTGGGAACCTCTGGAATATTTCTCCCATGCCTGGATCCAGGCTGGGGGGCAGGAAATGATCCCGGAATTCCTGAGGGAATTTTTGGACGTGGACTACAAAACCAACGGATTCCCAGGCGGGAATTCCCATCCCAATCCTTCTTTCCTTGATTTTTCCTTGATTTTTCCTTGATTTTTCCTGATATTTTTCCTTTTTGCTCTGTGATATTCCCGATTTTTCTGGCGTTTCCCGTTGCTTTCCTCTCCCTGTGCCTTTCTTGCATGCACCTTTTCCGGCATGATCCCAAAAAATTGCTTATTCCCGAAATTTTTTGGAGGGGGGGGAATGTGGAGTGGAAATTTGGTGTGGGGCTGCTGCATCCAAAGGGAAATCCCAAACCTTTGTGGGATTTTTGGGATTGGGATATCAAGGAGGGGCTGGAGGAGGATTCTCCCAAATCCCAAGGATCTGGATAGCCCCAAATCCTGGGAATCTGGAGGGATGGGAGGGAGGATCCCCCCCCACATCCTGGGAATTTGGAGGGATGGGAGGGAGGATCCCCCCCAAATCCTGGGAATTTGGAGGGATGAGAGGGAGGATCCTCCCCAAATCCTGGGAATTTGGATAATCCCAAATCCCAGCAGTCCAGTGGAACTGGGAATGTTGGTTCTGGAATTCTGGGGGGGAAGGAAAAATCTGCTGGGGGATGGATGGGATTCCCAAATTCCCAGGATCTGGGAAGAGGGAAAAGTGGGAACAGGGAAAAGTGGGAAGAGGGAAGGGCAGGAATTTTCTCCCGCTAAAAAACCATTGACATCGCCTCAGTTTTCATCCTTTTTTCCCCAAAACTTTTTCCTTTGGATTCAGATCCTTTCCCAGCTGGCTCCGGAGCAGGCAAAGGGAAAAGCAGGAAAAGGGAAGAGCAGAAAAAGGGAAAGATCAGGAAAAGGGAAAGATCAGGAAAAGGGAAAATCAGGGAAAGATCAGGAAAAGGGAAAAATCAGGAAAGGGAGGATCAGGAAAAGAGAAAGATCAGGAAATTCTCCCATTAAAAAAACCATTGCTCACCTCCATTTTCCTTTTTTTCCCCCACCTTTTTCCCTGGGATTCCAACCTTTTTCCCGGGAACGCCGACCCTGCTGCAGCCGGCCCGGCTGGCCCCGGAGCGGGAGTTCATCAAGTCCCTGATGGCCATCGGGAAGCGCCTGGCCACGCTGCCCACCAAGGAGCAGAAGACGCAGCGCCTGATCTCGGAGCTGTCCCTGCTCAACCACAAACTGCCCGCGCGCGCCTGGCTGCCCACGGCCGCCTTCCCGCACCACGTGGTCAGGGTGCCGCACTCGCAGGCCGTGGTGCTCAACTCCAAGGATAAGGTGAGAGAAAATGGGGATTTGGGATGGAAAATGGGGATTTGGGATGGAAAACGAGGATTTTGTTCAAAAATTGGGGTTTGGGCTGGGTTGGGAATGTTGGGAAAGACCTGGAGGTGCCACTTCCAGGATTGGGAATGTCAGGACAACTGGAATTGGGAGATGGGAGTTGGGATGGGTTGAGAATCGGGCACAAACCCCCTGGAGAACCTCCAGCCTTCATCCAGCCCCTCTGGAATCCCCTCGTTTTTCCCCCATATCCACCAAAACCGCGGATTTTCCCCCCAAACCGTCCCCGATCCCAGCGAGGTTCCCGATTCCCCGCAGGCTCCGTACCTGATCTACGTGGAGGTGCTGGAATGTGACAATTTCGACACGGCGAATGTCCCGGCGCGCATCCCGGAGAACCGGATCCGGAGCACGCGCTCGGCCGAGAACCTTCCGGAATGCGGCATGGGCCCCGAGCAAAGGGCCGGCAGCTTCAGCACCGTCCCCAACTACGACAACGACGACGAGGCCTGGTCCGTGGACGACATCGTGGAGCTGCAGGTCGAGGTGGGAACAAAACGTTCCAGAACGTTCTGGTCACCGAGGTGCCCCAGTGGAATGGAAATGGGGTTTTCCAGAAGGTTCTGGTCACCGAGGTGCCCCAATGGAATGGAAATGGGGTTTTCCAGAAGGTTCTGGCCACCAAGGTGGGGTTTTATGGGATTTTCCTGGGGTTTCATTGGATTTTCCCGGGATTATCCTGGGAATTTTGTGGGATTTCCCTCAGCTCCCGGAGGTGCACACCAACAGCTGTGACAACATCTCCCAGTTTTCCGTGGATTCCATCACCAGCCAGGAGAGCCGGGAGCCCGTCTTCATCGCCGCCGGAGACATCCGGTGAGATTCGGGAAACCCTGGAGCTTTGCCTCAGAAAAGATCTTGGAATTCTGGTGTTCCCCAGAGTGGAAATCTGGGAGTTTTTCCTTAAAAAAACCCTGGAATTTTGACAATCCCCAGAGCGGAAATCTGGGAATTTTCCCTGGTCAAACCCCAGAATTCTGACAATCCCCAGAGAGGAAATCTGGGAATTTTCCCTGGTCAAACCCCAGAATTCTGGCCTTGCCCGGAGCAAAAATTTGGGAATTTTCCCTCGGAGAAAACCCAGAATTCCGACATTCCCCGGGATCAAAATTCCGTGAATTTTTCCATGAACCCTTTGGAATTTTGGGAATTTCCCCCCCGCAGGCGGCGGCTGTCGGAGCAGCTGGCTCACACCCCCACGTCCTTCCGGAGGGATCCCGAGGATCCGTCGGCCGTGGCCCTCAAGGAGCCCTGGCAGGAGAAAGTCAGGTAAGGATTTGGGCAATTCCGTGGAATTCCAGAAAAATATCCCGGAAAAACATTCATAAAAATTGGTAAAAAATTTCGATAAGAGTCGTGAAAATTTTATGGGATTTCAGTGGGATTTCATGGGATTTCAGTGGAGTTTCAATGGCATTTTATGGAACTTCAAAGGGATTTGATGGAATTCGATGGAATTTCATGAGATTTAATGGGATTTAATGAGATTTAATGGGATTTCAATGGAATTTAATGGAATTACAATGGGATTTAATAGAATTTCAATGGAATTTCATGGCATTTAATGGGATTTCAATAGAATTTCAATGGGATTTCACAGAATTTCACGGGATTTTCACTGCTTTGGCTGACCCAAAAACCCCTCCAGGCCCTTGCCAGGGTTTGCAGCCCCCAGGCCGATCCCGTTTTCCCATTTTTTTCCCCCCAGGAGGATCCGGGAGGCCTCTCCCTACGGCCACCTCCCCTCGTGGCGCCTCCTCTCCGTCATCGTCAAATGCGGCGACGACCTCCGCCAGGAGCTGCTGGCCTTCCAGGTGCTCAAACAGCTCCAGGTGAGAAATTCATGGAAAAATCACAGCTCCTGAGTGATTCCCGTCATTCCCAAAAAAAATCCTGGGTTTTGGGCATTTCTTTGGATTTTTTTAGGGGTTTTTGGGAGGGGTGTGTTGATGGGGTTTTACAGGGTTTTTGTGGCCTTCCAGGTGCTCAAACAGCTCCAGGTGAGCAAATTCCTGAAAAAAAAACTCATCCTTGTGGAATTCCTGTCATTCCCCCAAAAATTCCAGTTTGGTGATCTCTGCTGACAGTCCCCTGGCTTTTCCCCCATTTCCCCCTGCTTTTTCCCCCATTTCCCCCTGCTTTTTCCCCCATTTTCCTCTGATTTTTTCCCCATTTTTTCCCATTTTCTCTCCCCTCAGTCCATCTGGGAGCAGGAGCGGGTTCCTCTCTGGATCAAACCCTACAAGATCCTGGTGATCTCAGCTGACAATTCTCTGGTTTTTTTCCCATTTTATCCCATTTTTTCACCATTTTTTCCCTGTTTAATCCCATTTTTTCCCTGTTTTATCCCATTTTTTCCCTGTTTAATCCCATTTTTTCCCATTTCTCTCCCCTCAGTCCATCTGGGAGCAGGAGCGGGTCCCCCTGTGGATCAAACCCTACAAGATCCTGGTGATCTCAGCCGACAGCGGGATGATCGAGCCGGTTCTCAGCGCCGTCTCCCTGCACCAGATCAAGAAGCAGTCGCAGCTGGCGCTGCTGGATTATTTCCTGCAGGAGCACGGCTCCTACAACACCGAGTCCTTCCTGACGGCGCAGCGCAATTTCGTCCGGAGCTGCGCCGGGTACTGCCTGGTCTGCTACCTGCTGCAGGTCAAGGACAGGTAAAAACACTCCCAGCTTTTAAAGGCCTTCGGGGATTTTTTTTTTCCCCATTTTT
>VWYP01015618.1:41232-53728 GCA_013400435.1 Pycnonotus jocosus | reverse complement strand
CACAATGTGGGACCAACAAACACTGAACCATGCATTTCTATAGGTTTTGACTGTGTAAGTACCTGAAAAATCTAGTAAAATTCATGAGTGATGGAATGTTTTTCTCTGCACTCCTGGGCTCATGTGTGGATGAAATTATTCTGGCACATCTTGTCCAGAATAAAGTAACATCTTTGATTCTCTAACACTAAAAATGCTGTTGGACAGGTTTTGATTTTTCTGCAGTTTTGGTGACAACTGGATAGTGATCATGGAAAAAAAAATGGTTTACTGCTGGCACATGACAAAACCTTCCATCTCCCTCCATCTCCTTCCATCTCCTTCCATCTCCTTCCATCTCCTTCCATCTCCTTCCATCTCCTTCCATCTCCTTCCATCTCCTTCCATCTCCTCCCAGTCCTCAGGCATGGGGAGGCTGATGAGTTGAGTCTCATTAGAGCTGGATGAGGATCCTTGCCACAATCAGAGGAGTTGTCTCATCTTTTGAAGTAGCAAAAAATGTTTTGCTGCTGAAGAAGGAAAGGGAGAGGAAGAAAAAAATGTAAATCAAAGGTAGCTTTTCCCTTGGAAGTTTAAAAGAATCTTTGCAGGGAACAGTGGATAATAAGGAAGGTGGAACATCTTTTGCAAATGCAGGAGAGCTCTTGACCTACCCAATTCTGCTGAGAAATGAAATGAGAGCCCCAGAAGGAACTTTAGATGCACTGGTTATCGGTCTTGTTAAGAAATTCAGTCCATTAAATGAACACACTTGGGCAGTGAGGAGTTTCAGCAGTGCTGAACATGCAGAGCCCTCCCCAGCGAGCTGGTGCTAATGAAATAAAGCCATTAGAGGCCCCAGTGACCACCCAGCACAGCTGGGTGACGTGTATAACTGCTCCCTGCTGCACTGACTGCACAGGCAAGGTCTCTCAGAAGTCTGTGGAGCTCAGCAGACTCTCAAGTGATGCTTTTTAAATCCTGAAGTGGCTGTCTGAAAAACAAAATAAAAATACCCCCAGACAGGAGGCTGTGCTTCACACAAATGGAAAAACTGAGCCCAAGGGGCCGCCCAGCAATTCTGCCTGACTCCTCTCCTCTCCTCTCCCAAGGTTTGCCAGCTTGTGCCTTCTCCATCTCCTCCTGCCCAGGTGCCAGGAATTCACTCCAGGGACATTTGTGGATCTCACAGAGGTGGTCAGGCAGTCCTGTGGCAGGAGCCTGTGTCCCTGCCCTGCTCTGGAGCCTCTGAGCACAGGTGACAGAGCAGGGGATCCCATCCCATCCCATTATCCCATGGGATGTGTGTCAGCAGCCCACACCACTCTGAAGGGGTAAGAACTTACCCAGAGAAGGATTTCAGCACTGAGTGAATACATATTAATGTGGCCCCATAAAATCCTCCATCAAACCTTAATGAAGGATAATTCATTTGTGTCACTGGGAGCAGCTGGGCTCTGCCTGGAGGGGACACCTGACCCAAAATGCAGGTTCCTGCAGGGCTGTGAGGTGCAAAACCAGCCCTGGGGCTCCAGGGATCAGGCAATCCTGGGGGCTGGAGCAGCCAGTCCCTTCCACCCCAGGAGGAATTGGGGCACGTGGGCAGCACCAGCTCCCAGCTGGGATGCCCAGGACAGCTCAGGTCACAGCGTTCAGCCGTGAGGCACAGCTCCCAGGACAGCCCTGGGATAACAATTCCTTGGAATAACTGGGGAAGGGCTGGCTCCTGCCAGCTGTGCTGGCCAGGCTCGAGGATTCCCTGCAGCCAGTGCTGAACACACAGGGACAGAGCAGGAGCACAGAGATGTTCCTGCAGCACAAATGCAGAAATTCCAACATCCGCCGCCAAACCTGTGAGGATGGAGCCACCCAGAGTCCCTCTCCTGCTCTGACACCCCTGCTCTGCACAGCAGCAGCTTTCCCTCTCTGCAGCGACCAGCCAGCCAAATTTTACCAGCAAGGTTGGATTTGAAGCCCCTGAGGTTGCTGCTCACTGGAACCACCCCCAAAAAGGCAGCACAAGCAGCCCCTCCCTCCCAGCACACAAGGAAAGGTATTTTTGGGGAAGCAGTAAGAATTCCCACCATTAACAGGACTGCTCCTGAACACTTAACTCAGGAGCTTCTAGTCAGGCCAGGGAAGGGATGGGCAAATTGCACATTAAGGGCAGAGTCCCACAGGGAATTCCTGTCCTGGCTGGCCTGAGGCACCCAACACTGACTCCTGAAAAACAATCACTGGGAATTCCCATTGTTTAGAATTCCAGAATGGTTTGGGCTGGAAGAGACCTTAAAGATCAACCCACCCTTGCCATGGACAGGGACACCTTCCACTGTCCCAGGCTGCTCCCAGCCCCAATGTCCAACCTGGCCTTGGGCACTGCCAGGGATCCAGGGGCAGCCACAGCTGCTCTGGGCACCCTGTGCCAGGGCCTGCCCCCCCTCCCAGGGAACAATTCCTTTCCAATATCTCCTCCAGCCCTGCCCTCTGGCAGTGGGAAACCATTCTTCCTTGTCCTGGCACTACATGCCTTTTTTTTTTTTTTTTTAAGCAAAGATGATTTCATTTAAAAAAATAGAAAAAAAATCTTCACAGGATGAAACAGGTCTGATTTTCACAGAAATTCCTGTCTCCCAGAGATCCTTTCCCAACAGACATGGCCACCTTTTGCTTGCTCAAGTGCAAAAAGAATCCCCAATTCTATCCAGTCAAAAGAAACAGCTCTTGTTTTGTGCATCATCTGAAACCTCCACAAATCCATGTCTGCTGGGAAGGGATGTCTTTTCCAAATCCAGCTTTTCAAGAATAATACCCTTGACAAACCGCTTTTCCAAACCTCTTCAGGCTCCTGTGTGCCCACAGCTGTGCCCAGGTTAGGCTTTCCTGGATGCTCCAGGCACTTCCTTGCACTTCCAGCTGCTCCTCAGCTGAGGGAGAAATTAGAGGGTTTTGAATAAAAACCGACAAATTCCTTTATTTTATTTGTTTATTTAGAAATAGAATTAGCAATTTATTTAGAAATTTATTTAGAAATTTTGAAACTTGCTTTTGTATTTACTGTAATGTATAAAAATCACAGCAATTCTCTTTATGCTGCCCTCCCCCAAAGGTGTGCAGGCACAGCCATCACAGCTAGGGGGGAGAAATAGCTTTTGCTATTAAAAATCAACAAATGTGGCTAAACTTGCCCTTGGGAGAGGAAAAAATACTAAAAAAATCTGAAACCTTTAGCATAGGATAGAACTACACCCTGTTCTGGGGAGCCCCACACATGCCACAGGCAACCAGTGCCCCCCAGTCTCCAGCCCAGGGGGTTTGAGGGCTGCCAGGCTCCCTCCCCTCATCTTCCCACTCTTCACTGTCCCTCCTTTACAAACACCAGCTGATTTCCTGCATTAGTTCATGGCTGTGGTGGGAAGAGACACAATCCTTCCAGGCAGACACGGTGAGGGGCCCTGAGGGGCATCCCCGCCCGCTGGCACCTTCCTGCTGCCAGGGCAGCCTGGCCCGGCCCCTGTGCGACACCTGCAGCTCCCTCACCGAGGGGAAACACTCCAGGGCTGTGGCTGCAGGAATCCAAAGGCTGGGAGCTGTCCCAGCACTGCTGTTAAACATTCCAGGGCTGTGGATCCAGGGCTCCAAAGGCTGGGAGCTGTCCCGGCACTGCTGTTAAACACTCCAGGGCTGTGGATCCAGGGCTCCAAAGGCTGGGAGCTGTCCCAACACTGCTGTTAAACACTCCAGGGCTGTGGATCCAGGGCTCCAAAGGCTGGGAGCTGTCCCGGCACTGCTGTTAAACACTCCAGGGCTCCAAAGGCTGGGAGCTGTCCCAGCACTGCTGTTAAACACTCCCGGGTTGTTCCATGCAGGACACGGGAGGCGCTGCCCTGGCCTGGAGCCGAGCGAAGGGAGCCTGGCTTCCCTCTGTGCCGGAGCCCAGGCCTGCCAGGGGCTGGCCCTCAGGGCTCGGTTCCCAATCCATGGTTCCCTGGGGCTGCTGGAGCCCCAGCTCAGCTCCGTGGGAAGGGGAAGGTGCCAGCCCTGCAGGATTCAGGACATTCCTGCTGCAGCCCCTCCCTCAGGAGCCCCCGGAGCCCACAGGAGCGGCAGCAGCCACCCAAAGCAGCGGCTCCATGGATTTTTCCTGCTATTGATTAACCCAGATGGGGTTTGTTAGCATCCAGGCTGCCTTGAGGCTCATTAGCGCTGTGCTAATGAGGGCCCTGTGCGGCCAATGCCTCTCCAGGCACAGCCCGTGCTCCAGAGCATCCCCCAGCCCTGTCCCTGCTCCACCCCGGGCTGTGCCACACTCGTCTCCATGGGACAGTGTTGCCCTGCTTTTGCATGTCTTAAACTTGCATTCTGATATTTTTGCTAAGTCTTCTGATGTTTATAGAGCTCAGAGAGAGTTCCCACACTTTTTCATGTAAACAAGAGAATGTTTGCATTCTTCTGCTCCAGGAGGAGCATTTGAGTGATGGAGATGTTCACCAACCCGACTGATGGGGTGATCATCTCTCTGGCCAATAATTGGCCACTTATGTACAGTGTATAGAAACGGAGTCAGAAATTTGAAATAAAGAGAGAGCACTTTCATGCCTGACCTCGCCCTGTCCTGCCTGGTCCTCTCGTGCTCCTGCAGCAAATGGTGATGACATTGCCACAGGACAGCTCCAGAGCCCAGCGCAGGGCAGGAGGTGCAGCTTGCTGGAATAGCTGGAATAGCTGAGCACAGCAGGAAGGAATGGCCAAAGACAGCTCATCCCTTTTCCAGGACCAGGGCTGCCCAATGCCCCACTGTGACTCTGTGACAATTACCAGCAGTACCAGGAGTGAATGATTTCCTTTCTCAGCGAGAGGAATCAGGGTGCTCCAGTCCATCTCTTTCCATATTCCAGGAGCTCGGTGCCAGCCAGTCCATCTGCAGCAGCTTGGGCAGGCCATGCCCAGCTGCCAGAGCAGCAGCAGATATAAACAGTGCTCCAAACAAAGCTGGTGTGTGTCTAAGAGACCCTGGAAAACCTCTCCCTCCTGGGACTTGTTGGGGGCACAAATGGATTTCTACTGTGTTATTTCTGGAGAAAAAGAAGGGTACAATAATAACAAACACCAGAAAAACCTAACAAAACCAGAAAAAGACTGCAATTGAACCACAGTGGACATAGACAGGCAGGGTTGCCACAGCAAAACACTGACCAAAGAACAGAAATTCATCTTACCATCAAGCAGGATGAGAGAAAGCCCCAAGGAAGAGTTGCTGGTTCAAAAAAGAAAATTAACCTTGAGCTGACTTCAGATTTAAAACCACAGCATTGCCAAGCTTTCCACACCTTCCCACCTGTCCCTTTTCACCTTCAGTTTGCTTCTGGAGAACAAGAACCTCCCTGGCTCACATCTGACACCCCAGTGCTGCCTGAGGGCTGCAGGCATTGCTGCCACAGAGCTGCACAAACCCAACCTGAGCTGCAGAACTCCACCAGGAGCAATTCCCAGTGCCACAACAGAATCACGGGCACCAAACCATCCAAAAAAGGACAGAAGTGGTCTGGCTGCTGCCTTGGCAGTGGGCAGGAGGTGGTGGATGTAACAGGGAAGGAACCATTGGAGCAAAAAGTGTCATTTCTCTTCCCAATGAAGAAAGGGAGCTGTGCCACACTGTGACAGGAGGGCAGCTCCCTGCAGCCCCAGGCAGCACATTCCTCAGTCTGGGTCTGCAGGGTGGATGGAACAAGAAGCAGAGGCCCCACAGCAGGAAAGTGTCCCTGAGACTGAGCTCTGGTTTGTCCAACATCACTGAGCCTGGGGGGGCTCCTGTGGGAGCAGGGGGAAGGAATGGAAGAGCAGTTTGGGAGTTGGGTACCCTCACTCTGGGCTTTGCACAGTGACTGCAGGGTCAGTGCAGCCATGGGGGTACCCAGCTCACAGCACTGCTGATTCCCAGGGGATCAGCCTCCCCTGGGCTAAGCTGGGCTTTGCTCCAGCCCAGCCTGCAGGGAAGCTCAGCTCAGAGGCAGGAATGGTGCCAATCTGCCCCCCAGCACAGCCCTGGCAGCTGGACAGCTCACCCCAGGAGCAGGAGGTGGATGGGGCTCATGCCTCAGTGCTCCTGCATAAGGCTCCTGACGGGACCAGAGCTGCAAACACATCCCAAATTCCACTTCACTGCCTTGCAGAGGGTGTATTCACCAAAGTCTCTCTTTTGCTTGTGAATAACAACACTCAGCTGGAGAAAGGTGCAGCATTATCATCACCTGAGGCTTTAGGAGGGCAAGAAAATATTCCTCTATTCTGTGTTGCCACTCACACACCCTTCTTCCTACTGACTCCCACTCTTTCTCCAAAATTCATATCCCCACCTTGTCAACATGCATCAAGCTGCTTCCTATGTGCCCACTTCCCTTCTCCCTGCCAGTGTGCAGTGGGTTAAAGCAGTGGGATAAAGCAGTTGGATTCTGAGCACCTCCAGCTGCATTTAGCTGAAGCTTTGCTGCTTGTTTCCCACCCCACACAAGGTCAGTGGCCCCATGGCCTGGCTGCCCCCCACCTGTTCCGTGGTCTAGTAAGAGATAATAATGAGATAAAAGGAGATATAAGGGAGCTTATAAAGAGGGACAGGGACATTTTACAAGGTCAGACAGTGACAGGAACAAGGAGAATGGCTTCCACTGCCAGAGGGCAGGGCTACATGGGATATTGGGAAGGAATTGTTCCCTGGGAGGGTGGGCAGGCCCTGGCACAGGGTGCCCAGAGAATCTGTGGCTGCCCCTGGATCCCTGGCAGTGCCCAAGGCTAGGTTGGACATTGGGGCTTGGAGCAGCCTGGGATGGTGGAAGGTGTCCCTGCCCTGGCAGGGGTGACACAGGATGGTCTGTAAGGTCCTTTCCAGCCCAAACCATCCTGGGATTCTATGATTAGCTGTCTCTACCTTGCAAAAAGAAAAAACCCACCACAATGCAAGGACAATTATGTTCTCTTTTCTCAGCTGCTAAAAATGCAGCTCACCATGGGAACCTGACCATTACAAACTGTTAATTTTCAGTCACTGTTTTTGAGCAAAAACATAGGATTGCCAATTAACAAAACAGAGCATCCAGTTCACGTGGAAATCTCGATCCTTTATGTCATGCTGGCTCTGTTCTTTAACACCTGGATGACTACAGTCCAGCAACTATTTCCTATCACCAAAGTGTTCACTTTTACACCAGGCAGAACAGTGTCAGCAGTAAATACAAAAGGGTTTAACAGAATGGGAGGAACAGGAATGAGACACTGAGGTATTGAGTGAATGAACTGGAGGAAATTTTGCTGTGGCTTTGAGCCACCTCCTCAACAGATAAATCACAGTGAGCACCTGACACAGCAGTGGTGACACCACTGCAACACCAGCCCAGGAAGAGCTGAACTTCAGTTCACAGCCTGGGTTTGGGCTGCCAAAACCACTCTGTGGGGTTACACCCCTTAACCACAGGTGCTCTCCAAGCAGGGCATCAGCTGCAGCAGGAGAGGGGAGCAGGGATGCAGAGGACACCAGAATGCAGGAGGATCGTGGCAGTGTTAGATTTAGGGTTGAAAAACCATCGATCAAAAGGTCTTTTGCAACTTTAATGATTCTGTGACTTTGTGTGTGGTTTGTGTTCTAGGAGGAGATGCTGCAGAAGGGCTGGGAAAACCCCAAGGTGTCCAAAGCAGCCACGTGGCAACACTCAAACTCCCCCAACACCTCTGGTGTCCTCACAAAGCTCAGCATCTTCCTGGCTTTCCCACACCTGCTTCTCCAGCAGAAAGAGCATCAGCTTCAGAAACAGCCTTTAAGAAGCTGGCAAGGCTGGAGAAGAGTAGGAAGGGGTCATTTAGAAGCTGTTAGCTCCTCAGGGGCCCTTGGGCTCAGTCCACCTGCACACCCTCAGGCAGCTCCACCACCACAGGGGCACAGTCATCAGGCTCTGCCTCGAAGTCCCACTTGAATTTCTTCGTCAGGTGAGCCTTGAACTTTTCAGCCTTCTTCCTCAGAGTCTCATCCACAGCAGAGCTGCACGTGCAGGAGAACAGCACCTGAAACAAAGAGCAGAGGTCAGGGAGAGCTCAGCCATGGCACCAGCTGGGCACCTCCTCCCTACAGAGACACCAGGGAGCACCAGGAGAGAGCCAGGTTAGGATCCACCACCCTGGGACTACTCCAGCTTTGGGGGGACCTGACCAAAGCCCACAGCCCCCACCTCACAGCCCAAGCCCATCCTGCCTTCACACCACTGAGTCAGCATCAGAATTATCTGCACTCCGGTAAGAACTTTGTCTGAAGCAGGATATGTTTGTAACTGAATTTGTACTGTGGAATTCTGAATTATGCCAAAGTGTCAGCTATGGAAAACGTCTTGACAGAAGAAACTAAAAAAAAATCAAATACTAGTAGTGTCCAAGAGGCCAGTAGATAATTGTACCCCTCATTTGCAGGGGTAGAGACCTCCCAAAGTATTTTTGTAATATGGTATTACCGAGACTTTAGGAAACAGAGGAAACTTAATGAAAATACTTTGGATGTCAGAGAAGAATGGGAGCTCTGAAAAAAGCGTGGTTATCCACACCTGGTGCACAGGGTGCTGAAGTCTGGAGGAACCTCTGCCTTCCCTCCCCAAACACAAACCCATTAATATGCCACAAATCCACAGCCTGTGCTGGCCCCCTAGAGGGAAAGCATCTTTGTGTGAGTAACAGGGCACTAAGACCCAGAGCCCAGCTCCTACCAGCCTGGTTGGCTCCTCCTGAACTTCTGATCCAGAACTAATTTCCATAAAAAGAAATCTCCTCTGGGGAAAAAGCAGCCTCTTATTTGGAGGAGACCTACTGAAAGCTGGATAAAACACTGACAATGAGCAGCAAAGTTTGCTGCTTTGTGGATGAACATTTGCCTTTTCCTTGCTCATTCGACTGGAAAACTGCCTCTAAGAGAACTCTTACACAGCAATGCTGCTGGTGGGGAAAAAAATGATTAGAAGATTATACTTCCCACTTCTTCTCAATGAACTGTACATTAAATTAATTATTTCACCAAGTTATTTTTTTTTTTTCCTTTAAGCACTGGTAGAGCTGCACAGCCACTGGTGGCTGTGCTGTGCTCTTCTTGCCTTGGATCAAACCCCAGAAATGAAGTTGCTGCTTCCAGAGCTGAGCAGGAGCTGCACAGACAATGCCCTCCCCCAGAGCTCTGAGCCCCTGCCCACGGGCAGCTGAGGCAGAGAATTCTGATGTCTGTGTGTGAAGTGAGGGTGAGGCAAGGCCCAGAGCTTCCCCAGCACCACTGTGGGGAAAACCCACGGGAGCAGAGAAATGGAGAACTCTGAGTGAGGAAGGGCTCAGTCTGCAAGGCTTTTGTCACTGGGAAGGTGTGACTCCTGCCAGGGCTTAGGGGTGATCCTGACACCAGCACAGCTCCTGCTGAGGGAGTAAAACACAGACTGATGCAGCCCAGGGGTGGACAAGACTCAGGCAGCCAGAACCAGCAATAAGGGTTTCCCAAATTCCCCTCAGGGGGAGAAAATGGCTGGTTGCCATATTCTGGATACTGCTGGGAACTGACAGCACTGCTCTGAGCATGCTGCAAACACAGCTGGGCTGTCCAGTCCTGTAGTGGGATGGAAAAAAATCTACCAACAGAAATAAAACATAAATTACAACTCTCCCAAGACTGGTAAGAATCACAGCTGAAAAATCTGAAAGACACCTAGTTAAAGCAATGCTTCCCAAAACATTTCACCCAGCAATTAAACCCAAACACCTCCACCCTCCCCAAAACTACAGCAAGAACTTGAGGTTAACAAGGAGAGGAATGGAACTGCTCTCTGGGAAAGGAGAGGGCACCAAAACCTGAGAGCAACTGCTCACAGCTTCCTGCAGGGCTGGTTCCCATTGCTCAGCTTTACCAGTCTATCTGATTTGGGGGTTTGGTTTGGGTTTTTTTTTTTTNNNNTTTTTTTTTTGGGTTGTTGTGTGGTTTTTTTTTTTTTTTTTTTTTTTTTTTTTTTTTTTGTAAAATAAGGCAGTTTTCTGCACTGCCATCAGTGGAGTTACTGGTTTCACTGGGGCTGAGCCACAGATCTGCCCCCACCTGTCTCAGCAGAAGCAGTAACTCTTTCATTTTAGAATAACCATTAATTCCCTCTGGATAAGGACTTGACTACAGGAAATCCTCAGGTGTGCTAAGGAATGGAAAAGCTTCTCAAACACTATCACTGCCCTTAGCTCAATAAGGTTTTGCTGCAGCTTCCTTGCATACTGAGCCAACCTTTCCAAAAATCATCATCAGTCTTTCATGCCAAAATTTCTCATGTTGTTTTTTGCTTTTTGAGAAAGAAGGGCATTTTGGGAAAATTAAACAGATACCATGTTGTACTAGCCCAGCTTTCTTTTAGCTGTTGAGCTGAATTTCTTGCTGAATAACAGAGGGAAAAAGTAGAAGTAAATTCCTGTGTGCTTAGACAGGCTCCCATCTCCCACACAGCTGAATTCCTTTGGCAGCTCCTCCCCAGATCCATGCCCTGTTGCCCTCCCTGCCACTCCCATTCCCAGGGAACAGCCACAAACACACCTGTAAGGTGCTGGTTAAAAAGTTGTCCTGGGAGACAATGTCCACAAAAAAATCTGCTGGGATTTCGTTGAGCTGGTGATACAGCACGGAAATGAGGTTGATGTAAAGGTCTTGGTACTTCCCCATGGCCTCCTCTGAGCGGCACAGGATGTTCAGGAGCCTTTTCCAGTGCTCAAAGGCATCGTACACGTTCCCAATCAGGAAGCAGATGAAGGCAAACTGCAACTCAGCTTTGTGGGTTCAGAGAAGGGAAGCAAAACAAAACACATAAGACTAAACAGATATCCTGGGAATGCATCCTCCCCAAAGCTCTGTAAATGATTTCCAAACCCTGGTTTGGCTTTTGCAAAGGACATTCTCACCTCAAACACCGACCCTGTGCTGCTCTTCAGCTAAAGCAAAGCAGAATGGGGCAGGTCACCTGTAACTGTGATTGTCAGCACTGGAGAGGGACTTTACAAACCACAAACAACAGCCTCTGATGTTATTCTGAGAGTTCAGCCTGCCTGTGCTGAGTGTCCAGTGCCACAAGGGACTGCAAACACCACTGTCCTGTCCTGGCATCCTGGGAGAGGTCAGCAGCACACCAACAAGTGCATTTGCCTTGCTGAATTAAGAGCCAGGGTTCATCCCACTGGATGCTTACCACTAACTGCTTTGCCACCATTCCCTAAGGTAATTTGTTCTCTCTACATCCTACAGTTGTCTTTGGTAATTTTGTAAAAAGAATAAATTGTATAACATTAATGTACAAAAAATGGAAGAAGGGACAAACAAAAGTTTATTCCAAACTTGGGTTCCAGCTGGGAAGCTGGGAGGGCTTCTCCCTCCATCCTGCAACAAAACAAAACCCTGCTCCAAGACCTCCACAGACTCAGGAGCAGTAGAGCTCTGGGAGTCTGGTGTCCCCAGAGCAGGGCTGGCACAGCCCAGACACTGCCACTGTCACCAGCAGCACATGGAGCACACAGGGAGCTGGGCCAGGGAGGGGCTGGTCACTGCACCAGGAACCACCAGCTGGGAGGCCCAACCAGAGAGGAACAAGGGCCTGGGGGTGCCCATCCCCACCTGATGCTCCCAGGACTCTGCATGATGTGTCCTCAGGAGATTCACTGAACAGGTAAAGTGCCAGACACCAAGGCCACCTGTGACCCCTGCTTTTGACTGAATCTGGGGCAATTTGGGCTGCAGCACCATGTCCTCTCACCAGAGAGTCATGGAAAACAAATACAAAATATCCTGAGGGGGAAGGGACCCACAGGGCTCATCCTGTCCAGCCCCTGTCCCTGCACAGACCCCCCAACAGCCCCACCCTGGGCATCCCTGGCAGCGCTGTCCAAAGGCTCCTGGAGCTCTGGCAGCCTCGGGGCTGGGACCATTCCCTGGGGAGCCTGGGCACTGCCAGCACCCAATGGGGAGGAACCTTGCCCTGAGATCCAACCTAAATTTCCCTTGGCAGCTCCAGCCGTTCCCTCAGGTGCTCTCCCTGGTCACACAGCACAGAGATCGCAGGTGCCCCTCGGGAGGAGCTGCAGCCCCCTCGGAGCTCTGGCCTCAGTCTCCTCCAGGCAATGGGAACAGCCCCTATGGCTGCTAAAAACTCCACTAACTTCTGTCCCGCACTGAGGAGACCCCTCGGCGCGCAGGGACAGGCACGGGTTCCACTCGGAGCCGTGTCTTCGCACAGGAACGCCATTGCTCCCGGGCGGTGCTCACCGAGCAGGCCCAGCGGCCGGCCGGGATAGCGCTGCTCCATCACCCGCTGCAGGGCGTAGCTCCGGTCCATGCTGTGCCGGGTGATCTCCTCGGGGGTGGCCCCGTCGGGGAAGGCCTGCCGGGGCAGCTCGGAGAAGCGGATCTGGGTGCCGGGCCGCGGCCGCATGCGGGGCAGCCGGGCCAGGCCCTCGGCGTAGCTGCGGCACTCTGCGCCCAGCG
>VWYP01015618.1:8906-40671 GCA_013400435.1 Pycnonotus jocosus | reverse complement strand
CCAGCCGCAAGCGGCACCGAGCGGCCCTGCCCGGATATCCGAGCCCGGCGGTTCCGGGCACAGGGCGGGAGGAGCTCCGCGCTGCCCGGCCCCGCCCGACAGCGGGGAGATGCCGAGGCCGCCCTCCTCCTCCCCGGGCCGCGCTCCTCCTCCCCGGGCCGCGCTCCTCCTCCCCGGGCCCTCCGCCCATCCGCAGCCGCTCGCCCGGCGCTGCTCCCCTTGGCCTCTCCGTGGCTGGCGGCTGTTCCCCACAGTGGGTCGCGCTGTCCCCAAAGCCGGTCCCCGGGCCCCCCTGCCCAGCATTCCCCTGAGCCCCCCGTGCTCCCAGCCCCGCCGCGGGCCAGAACGGACTGAGCCGTGCGTGGGACTGATGGACCGAAAGGTCTCCCGGGACGGACACACGGGGACCCTCACTGTGACACACAGACCCCTAAGCAGGACAGACGCTGTGCCAGCACCACGTCCTCCTTCCCAGGACGACAGAGAGTCAGGGTCCCCAGAGAGGGGCAGCTCCCACCACCTCTGTGCATCCTGAGCGTTCTCACCTTGGCTGCCCCGCGGCGTGTCCGAGGCTCAGCACCTGCCACGCGAAGCCGCTCCCGGCTCCACCAGCTGCAATTCCCGACCTGGCAACATCTTCTTCAACTGCTCTCGGTGGGGTGAGATCCTACCTCCAGAACTGCGTCCAGCTCTGAGGTCTGCAGCACTGGAGCAATGTGGAGATCTTGGAAAAAGTCCAGAGGTGGCCGTGGAGCTGCTCCCAGGGCTAGAGCCTGTCTGCTCTGGAGCCAGGCTGGGAGAGCTGGGAGTGCTCACCTGGAGAGGAGAAGGCTCCAGGGAGAGCTCAGAGCCCCTGGCAGGGCCTGAAGGGGCTCCAGGAGAGCTGGAGAGGGACTGGGGACAAGGCATGGAGGGACAGGACACAGGGAATGGCTTCCCACTGCCAGAGGGCAGGGTTAGATGGGATATTGGGCAGGAATTGTTCCCTGGGAGGGTGGGCAGGCCCTGGCGCAGGGTGCCCAGAGCAGCTGTGGCTGGCCCTGGATCCCTGGCAGTGCCCAAGGCCAGGTTGGACAGGGCTTGGAGCACCCTGTGTGTCTCTGTCTGTGACAAGGGATGGAACAGGATGAGCTTTATATTCTCTTCCAAACCATTCTGTGATTCCATGATTTCTACAATCTTCTCTTTAGACAAAGCCTGGTATTTCCATGTGCAGTGCCTGCCCCCTGTTGCAAGGTTCCCCCCTCACTTCTTCATCCTCTCAATAGGAAAGAGTCCACCAAAGCCCCAGGCTGATTTAGCATCAAACACATTTATTTCACTTTTATTGAATACAAGAACAGTGAGCACACACGCATACACCACCGAGCACTGAAAAGGAGTATGACCAAAGGGGGAGAGGGAGAACAAGGGAAGAGAAAAGGAGAGTTAGTGAAGGAACAACAGAGCGTTGCAGTTGGTTGGTAAGGTGCTTCTCAAATAAAAATAAATATTATTATTATTGTTACTGTTATTATTACTCATGCAGTTGCAGGCCAGGTTCAGAATGAATTTGTGGGATTGGGTAAAAACAGGCACTCATGTCTCCCACCCCTTTCCACAGAAAAGGCCCCTAGAAGAAAACAAGCAGTGGCCAGCTATCTGAAAGAGATCGTGGTGATGGGCAGGCTGAGGCTGAGCAGCAGAAAGCCACACCTTGCCAGGAGAACAAGCAGTGAGCTTTTTTTCTTATTTTCTTTTTTTTTTTCTCTTTTTCTTTTTTAAAAGAAAAAAAAGAGTTTTTGACACTGCCACCCATGAACACACTGCGGGAGCCAGGGGCTGCTCACTGCAAACAGAACTCATGGCAGCCCAAGCACACAGGGAGCCTAACTCTGTAAGGCTGCTCAATCCCACGGGAACCTTCGCTTCCCAGCCTGTGCACAATGCCAAAAGCAACTCTGGAGGGTCGCAGTGCTCTCGGGTGGGCTGTGGACATGCCCAAGCCAGGTGGGCTCTCCTGACCCTGAATTGTGCCATGTGCTGGTGAATGCCAGCACGGCGAGCAGACCCTGGCCCTCCACCACCCCTGGCAGTGCCACCGCTGGGCACGGCTGGCCCGGGGGCATTGGAAAAACAAACGAGAGAAAAGGAGCCTCTTTGCAATTGCCTTAATTGCTGCTAGGTTGGGGCTGTGCTCTCTGAAGGCGCGTGGCTGGAGGCTGGGGATGGGCACTGGCACTGGCAGCAGCCCCTGTGCTCTTGCCTTCCACACCTGCAGGAGAAACCTCTCTGTCAGGAGAACAGACTCACTGGTGAGCATCTAGTGAGCAGCTGCCAGGGAGCAGCTCCCTCCAGGGACAGTGAAGGTGGGAGCAGGGTCTGCCCACGGCATCCTCATGGCTCAGGCACTCCTGCTCGGGCATCCTGTGAGCCCCAGCAGGGCCTGGCAGAACACATCTGGTCCTGGGCACAGTCTGTATGAGGGGTGAGAGACTAAAGGCAAAATGGTGCAGAATTATGGGCCCTTCTGTTCCTGCAGGAGCTAGAGACAATTCCGAGAAGGAAACCCATTTCTTTCCTTTCCTTTCTGGTTTTGGTTCCGAGCCTACCCGAACTGCTTGGTTCACAGTGTATGGGGCCCTGGGCTTGGCCCACGATCCCCTTCCAAAGGCAGCCCTGGAGGGAGCCTGTGGCTGAAGGCTGAGCTGGGAGCAGCTCCACTGACACCTCCTGGGCTCTGCCATCCAGCCTGGGATGCTGGGGACACTGTGCAGGGATGGACACAGCACGGTCCCTCCAGTGCCCACCTCTAGGCAGGCCGGGGGAGCACTGCCATGACCCTGCCAGAGCTGTCCCCAGCCCTTTGCCAGCACGTCCTGGGTAATGGGGGAGGCAGGACACAAACAGCCCCTCTGCCTTTGACCCTACTACAAAACTCAAGTACCTCCATTACTGGGATCCAGAAACAAAGCAAACCCACCCCACCACTGGCACAGCTCTGCAGGCTGCAGGGGACCCCGAGCCCTGCGGCTCCCACCCGGCTCCCAGCTGATCCCATGGCACAGGGGGGCTGGGAGCCTGTCCTGCTGTTGGAGCTGGAGCCTTCCGTGCCCCTCCAGGTGACCACTGCCCCTCCAAACCTCTCCACCACACACTGCACATCAGCCAGCAGGACATTGCTGTCCCTCGCCCTCTCCCCTTCCCCCCAGCCAGCAGCAGCCAAAACCTTTCCCATTCCCTTCTTGCAGGACTCAGGGTCCCACGTGTGATCTAAGTCTCCAAGTACACCAACCACAGTCAATCCAAGAGTTAATAATTTAAAAATGTTGGCATCATCTGTACCAGCATTGTTGAATTATTTCAGCATTGTTCCCTCCCTCCCCCTCTGTTATATAGAATAATATACAGAACTGAAATGCACATCCATATGAAACCCCACAGGCTGCTCGTTAGAGATGAGAAACCATGTACATATCATCTGCTTTGTTTGAAATTAAACCCATTCCTAAATACCTTCAGAGAACAAGAGGTTGGACAAGTGCACAGAGAAGATAAGGAAGGGAAGGGGAAGAGTTAACAGAACCCCCAAAAATGCAAAAAACCAGCATGGAATGAGGAGAAGGGCGAAATGACACTTGTGAATTGGAAAATAACTCTAAGGTCATAACTTGAATGTTTTTCTCTCTTCTTTCCAGAGGTGGGGAATGGTTTTGCTTCTGCTTGTGGTGTTTTACTTCAGTTTGCTTACTTGCTTTGTTGCAAAGCAGTTTTCCTTTCCATTCAGTGTGCAACAAATGAACTCATGATTGTGTGTCCTTTCATGTAACATGCAAGATGGTGGCTTATTGTATTGTTACCGAGATTATTGTTATTATTATGACTTTTTAAATCTGATTTGATCACCAATCCAGGAAATTCTTCAATTTATCTGCAGAGGGTTGACTTTGTTTATTGGTGGTGTTTACTATTCATTTCCAGCATATAGCAGCAGTGCAAGGATGCATTTTGTTTCCTGTTTTTATATATATATATATATATGTATGTATGTATATATATATATAATATATTTGCTATTCCTTTTTTAAAAATTTTTTGTCTCTTGCCATGAACATTGCAGCTAGGATGTCTATGTCTTGCTGACAAATCCAGCATGAAGGCTCCTTCTCCCGTTCTCCAGGTTGGAATACAGGTGTTGACTTCCAGGAACATGTTGGTCAAGATTCCTGTGCAAGGCAGATGGAAAGGACCAAGTCACGGAGTGCCGATCACAGAGGCTCCTCTTTGGATGAGGGCACTGGATAGAAACTTTGCAAACACTTGGGGCCACAGTTTGCATCTAATTAGCAGGAGCTCTGGTAATTAGCAGGAATTCAGGCACTGGGCTGGTGTTGGTGTAGGGGAGTTGCTGCTCCCTCACTTTAAGCCATTCAACTAAAACTGGGGGGAATCCTATGGGATGCAGGAATGTCTGGACTTGTCTGTACTGTGGGACAGGATGAGGCAGCTCCATGAGCCTTTCCTGACCTTCCCAGCTGCATTGCTGGTCGCTTTTCCAGGCTTAAAAGGTGCCAATCAAAAACTTCATATGATAAAGAAATGGAAAATCCCAGTTCTGAGGAGCCTCTCCAAACACACCTGCAGCCTGGCTGCTGCCAGAGCCCCCAAAGCTGTTCCCTCTCCTCTCCACCTCTGCCACCACCGCTCCCACACAGGGGTCTGGTGGCTGTGCCAACCCAGAGGAGCTGCAGCTCCTGGCTGACAGGAGGGAATGGGGGCAAAAAGGGGGTTTAGGGTGGGCAGGACTGCCCAAGCCCTAGAAAAGTGTCTGGGACTGTGACAGCTTTGGAGTGTCTGCAGGGAGGTGCAAACCTTGTGTGCTGCTGCTTACACCTGTGTGTGTATAAAAACTCAACCTGGGCATCTGAGTGGGACTGAAAAACTGCATGGTTTTTGTAAAGAAATGATCATTTTTGCCAACATTGGTCTGATACTTTGGCTTTGCAGAACCTGTAGCCAAGAGCCTCATTCTCACAAACCTGAGGTCCCTTCATTCCCTCCCCACCCCAGGGGGACAAGCAGGTCCTTTCCTTTGCACAGCCAATGCCTCTGAGCCCTGTGCTGAGCAGGACAGCAGGGTGACATCACAGCACTGCTTTTGGTGGCATGGTAGTGGCTTCCTAACCACAACCAGGTGGCCATGCCCAGAGCCACCATGCCAACACCTGTGGCTGGTGGGGACCAGAGACTGTGACCTGTTACAGCCCCATTATGCAGCAGGTGTAAATCACACCTGGCAGCTTCTGCACTTACCTGAGGTTTCTTGTCCCTTTCCTCTGGAGAGGGCTCTGTTTCTCTGTACACCACAGCTTTGGTTACCAGCATGTCGGGGTGCTGGAGTTTTGCCTCTTTGATTGCTAAAGCCAGTGCCTGGAAAGCAGAAGGGTAAAAGAGAGCATTTATCCTCCCTCTCCTGCAATCAGGTACCCTAACTGCAGCCAGAAAGCAGCTGAGTAGGATTCCAGGGAGCAGAGTGGGATTCCAGGAGGATAGGAATGCTGGGGTTCAGAGCTGAACCCACAGCAGCCTGGCAGGAGCTGGAGCCCAGCATGGGAATCCAGCATGATTGGGAATTCATCCATGATGGGGAGCCATCACATGCTGCCTTTCTCTGCTGTTTGTCTGTACAGATGTGCTACTGAAACCTGGGCAAAGGAAAACGCCAGAAAAATCCACAGGAACTATTAAATTTGTTATTATAATTCTAAAAATTATTTTAGAGTTTTTTAATTACTTTATCTCTTTAATTTTTTTCTTAGGTAACAAATCCCAAAGGGTGAGGCCACAGGAAAATGACCCCGTGGTCCTAAAGACTTGTGTCAGTCTTTGTTATTTCATCACAAAAGTGTGTCACTTTTTGTCATCTGACCCTGAGGCAGAGGCAAAACACCATCACCTGGAGAGAGTCAACCTGTAGTAAGATTGTGCTGAAGAGAGAGGTGACCTGGGTCACTTTGGAGTATTTCAACAGAGAAAGGGCACCTAGAAATGTGTTTATGACCATTAAAAAATGATGCCATCACTCTGTTCTGCACTGGGATGTGACCTTTGCCATGGCTCCATGGTGGGAGATGGCCTGAGGGTCACTGCACCCAGGGGAACCTGCCCTGCTGGATAGGTCTGGGGCCTTAGTGGTCAGTTTTTGGACAAAAGGGGTAGACAGCTTCAGCCAGAAGTAGAAACTGCACAGATACAGTGCTGCATCCAGGGACAGCCAGAACTGGGCAAAGGCAGGGCATCCTGCTCCTACCTGGTCCTGGTCCACATCTTCATCTCCCGTGATGATGATGCGCTTCTCTATCCGGGTCTCGGAGAACCCCCCTTTCACAGTCTGCATGAGGAGAAGGACAGCTCTCACCCCTGCCCCAGCAGCCAGCTCCAGGCAGGGGGAGCTTTGCCATGGGAGCAGGAACAGCACCAGCATCCCCTCACGAACTGCCCTGTAATTCAGCAGAGCTCCCACTGCCCTTGACTCAGGGAGAAGTGTGACACACAGCAGCCCACAGGGGGGAAGGAGAAGAGCTGGGGGCAGGCACCAAGCACCCTCCTGCTGCTCAGCCCCCTCATAGAGCTGCTGCTGTCTTTAGAGAATCACAGAATTGCTGAGGCTGGCAAAGCTCTCTAACATCACCAAGCCCAACTGTTCCCCTTCCACTGCCAAGGCAACCACTGACCATGTCCCCAGGTGCCACAGCTACACATCTTTGAAACCCCTCCAGGGAAAGGACTCCACCACTGCCCTGGGCAGCCTGTGCCAGTGCCTCACCACCGTTTCTGTGAGGAAATTTTCCCTAATATCCAATCTAAACCTCCCCTGCTGCATCTTGAAGCCATTTCCTCTCATCCTGTCCCTTGTTCCCTGGAAGAAGAGCATGTATTTAACCTGGGGATGCAATGGCCATGGGTGAGAACCTCTGCTGCAGTCTCATCTCCACTTCCCACCTCTGGCCTGCCCCTGGCTGAATGCACACCCCTGGCTGTGTTTTCCTGCTGTGGTCACACCTGGCTGGATGGGACAGGCAGTGCCCAGGGCACTCTGTGGGATCGCCATTCCCATGGGACAGCACACAGCTCTTGGCTTGTTGGAAGGAGAGGAGCCCTTTCTGCTGTACCAAGCACAATATAAATCTACCCTTCCCCTAAGTGCAGTGGCCCTCAGGAAGCCCTGGAGCTGCTCTCACCTTGGTGACGTGGGTGGTGGTGGAAGTGGAGAGCGTTTCCGCAGTGGCACTGAATATGCTGGTGAGCACCTCCTTCCCAGCAGAGCCACCAGAGATCTGTGGGACACCAGCAGGTCAGGGGGACATCGAGGGGGACCCCCAGCCCAGCTCCCAACGAGCCAGGACCTTCCCACTGGGATGCACCCACTCAGCCAAGCACAGGAGGGAAAGCATGGCAAGGGAAAAAGCCACCGAGTTGTGCTTCCAGCTGCACCAAGGGCTTGGGGGCACAAGGAGAGGTTTCCACAGGTATCCCAGGCCCACAGCTGCTGGAAAGGGCCTCTGCAGTGGACAGAGGGTCTCACAGCTGCTTTGGCTCTTCCCCACCCACCCTCAGGGCCACTCTAGCACAGAGCTCTCGGGCTGCCTCTGTCTCTGTCCATGCCACTGAGCATGCCAAGGGATGGGAAGGAAGGCTGGCAAGGATGCACTGGTACCCCAGCCCCAGTGCCAGCTCTGCCCTCCCTGCAGCACGGAGGGATGAGCCTGGGTGTTTGGCCAGGCTGGACTCCATCAAAATGAGGGGAAGGAGTAAAAAATCCCTTTCCAGAGGAAGGGCTGTGCTGGGCAGGATGGTTGGTGGCCATCACCTCCACTCAGGAGACTTTGTGGGTGGCCTTGGGTGACCCCGCAGGACATCCAGGGCTAAATGCATCTCAGCCCACTGCAGCAGGGACTGGAGTATTTTTGGGCATTATCCTCCTCAGGCAGATTCTCAAGGTATGGATCTGGGACAGGAAAACCTCCACGGGTCAGGGTGTCCTGACTTCTTGCTCCCCAACCTTCTGAGCATCCTTCTGCCCTTCCCAGTACCAGCACATCAGCCAGGTGCCAGTGCTGGGAACACAGAAGAGGGACCAGTGGGACCAATCCCACCCACTCCCAGCCCCACAGGGTTGCCTTCCCCAGCTTGGCCTGGCTGGTGGCACCAGTGTCCCCCCTCACCGGCGATAGGGAGCGAAGGTCTGTGGTGGGAGCAGCCCCTTTGCCAGCCTTGGTGCCGTGATCCTGAAAGAAGAGCAGACAGGCACGTTGGCTCATGTTGGCATGGGGCAAATGTGGCAGGTGTCACCCTCCAAAGACACCCCCTGTGGGGCAGGGTCCCCGAAGCACAGCTGGCCCCCGTCACTCCTGCTGGAGCAGAGGGACCGCAGGGGACAATGGCTCCCCGCCCCTCGAGGGCCAGCCCTGCTTACTGAGGTCACCAGCGCTGTCTCTGTGGTGCCAGCCTGGGCAGTGGTGGTGGTGTCCCTGCTGCCTGGGGTGCCTCCATCCACCTGCCAGAGCAAAGGAAACCAGGTGAGCCTGGAGGTGCCACCAGAGTGGGGGACACTTGCAGGGACAGTGTGGCCATATCCCTACTGCCAGAGGAAGCCAGGGAGGGCCGTGAGGCCACAGACAGCCAGTGGCTGTCACCCACTACAGATGTTCCTGTGTGCCAGCACTGGCCAGTGCCATGGCAGGTGGGGCCAGGGGCACTCAGACAGTATCTCTAGCTGGGATTTAGTTTGTGTTTTGGAGACTTCAGCAAGCCAAGGGTGAGAAGAGCCCCCCAACCACCCCACAAAGCCCTCACAATCTAGTGCTGCTGCCAGGGACAGGTGCTGGTGGGCTGAGGCTTTGGGGACCCTCAGGGCTCAGCCTCTTCTGGGCTTTGGGGAGCCACCATGTCACCTGGGCTGTGTACGTGGTGCTGACCTGATGGGCAGTGGAGCCTTCAGCTTCAGGCTTCTTCAGAGTCACAGCATCCGCTTTTGGGGCCGAAGGCTGCAGGAGGAACAGCAGAGAGTCAGCAGAGCCAGGCCCTGGGGCACGATGCAACAGCCCTGAGCGCTCTGTCCATGACACAGCACTGGAAACAGATGACCTTTAGGGTCCCTTCCAACCCAGCCATACTGCTGATTCTGTGCTCCTTTGTGCCCCAGGCCCTGCCAGAGCATCCCTGCCCTGCTCCTCTGCAGGTGCCACACACTTGATGTCCTGTGTCACACTGAGTCCTACCTGGGCAAACAGCAGGGCTGGGCTGCTGCCCTGGGCAGATGGGCACCACCCACAGTGCCCTGTAACCCACACACTCCAAATCCGGCCTGCTGCTCTGTCCCTAGAATTTTTTGGATAGATTTATAGACACCATGGATAAGGACAAATTTTTCTTCAAAAGCCAAGTGAGACCCACCAAACCAGTTTCACGCATGTGCCACAGCCATTTTGTGATCTGCAACAGCTCCTGGTGGCTCTGGGTACACCCAGCGTGTCAGAGCCTCATGGGAACAGACACAGGCTGCCAACACTGCCCCGCTGTAGGAAACTGGAGCTGCCAAGGGCTCTTGCACGGGGGATGCTTCACCAGTACTCAGTATTCCCGAGCCAACAGTCCCCTGCCCACACGGGCCCTGGAGTGGATTCTCCATGGCCACAGCTCTGGACACTCCACACCAGGGTTTGCAGGCTGGCTGAGAGACAGCTCCTTCTAATTCTGCAGAACTGATGACCTTTTAGGTCTGGACTAACCTCAGCAGCTCTGGCCAGCACTGGGGACTTACCTGCAGGGCTGGAGGCTGCCCTGGGTGGCTGGGCCGGAGATGGCCCTGGCCCAGCACAGACAAGGCCACATGGAGCTGGGGCTGGTTCTGCTGTTCCACCCCTGTGCGTGCATTCAGCCCCACACACATGCACATGCAATTTTGTTAGCCCTGCTATGATCCCTCCCAGCACACAGTGACCCTCCATGAGCTCCAGGACGGCTCCACGAAGTCAATCCTTCCCAGCCCCAGCATGACCAGAGAGGTTAGTGGGCAGCACACGGCTCTGCACTACAGACTGGTCACTGAATTCATGCAGGACACGAGGACAGCTCCGATGGTTAGTGCCACCTGCCCTCCCTGCGGCGCACATGCTGCCGTGGGCTGAGGGCGGGGCTGCCACACTCGGGAACTGAGAGGTGACAGTGACTTCTCCTGGTTAGCAGATGCACGAAGCACGCGACAGAGCCATGCAACACAGACACAGGGTGCACTGGGCAGGAATGGGGGTGGCAGCCAGCATGCTCCCCAACACCAGCCGGGAGCACACCCGCCAGGCAATGCCGGGCACAAGGGACACGGAGGCACGATGGCACCGGGCCGGTCCCGGTGAACGGTGTCCCTGTGTACCTCTGGCTGGGAGACATCTGGGCTGGGCTGGGAGACCTTATCCCTGCCTTTGACATCCTCTTCCAGTCCAGGAACTACTTTGTCAGTGTGCTGGAAGGAAACCAGGCCTTCATCTTCCGTTTCGCTCTTGTCCTTGTCCAGCTCGGGCAGGCTCCGGGAGATGTCCTCAAAGGCTGTGCCATGGAAGTCCCCGATGACGGTGAAATCCACCTCCGCTTCTAGGCTGGAGGTGGAGCTGACCGTGATGCTGGAGCACTTGCGCTCAATGGCCAGGTGGTTGTCCTTCAGGAAGACCGAGTCCTTCTCCTGGTCGGGCTCCTCGTCGCCGGTGTCGCTCTCAGGGGCCCTGTGCCGGGGCGGTTTCACCCTCTCCTCAGGGCCCTCCCTCACACCCGCTCTCTGAAGGAGACACAACCATGGAGAGACGGGGCCGTGAGCACCGCGGGGCAGCACCGGCACGGACACGGCAGGAGGAGGAGGAGGAGGAGGAGGAGGAGGAAGGCTGCAGCAAACATCACAGAGTCGAGTCAAACACAACTCAAGCATGGAGACCGAAACCTTTCTGACAGCAGAGGCTTTGCTGGGGGAGAGAAGGCGACTCAATTGGATTGTGCCAAAAGTTTGGTGGCAATGAATCATCTCAAAAAGGCTCGGTCAGACAAAAAAAAGCTCGGCCAGCTTGGAGGCACTTCAGTGCACTGGTGGAAGCAGATGGATGCAAAACAATGGGTCTGATAGGAACATTCAGAAAGAGATCAGATGCAGGGCTATCAGTGACTCAAAAAAAAAAAAAAAATCAAGGGAAAGGAAGAGAGAAGAGTTTGAAAGGAAAGGGCCCATCAGCCAGGCACAGTGAGGGAGAAGCAAAGGAGGCTGCCAATTCCTGAGCAGGAGAGAGCCCATTCCACTGAGAAGGAGTGAGCCAATTTCACTGAGCATTCTGTGGAGCATCACTCTGGGGGGAGGTCCAGCCCAACAGCTGCCCCAGGGTGAGTCTGCCCCACTGACACCACCTGCCCCTCCAGAGGCCTCAGGTGAGTCTCAGGGTGACCTGGTCAGTGTAATTGACAGCACGGCCAGAGCCAAGGGATGACCTCCGTCCATCCACTCTTCTCCAGACACAGACATACCTCTCAACTTTGCCATCGGAGGGGACGTGTCCCACTGCCACACTTTGCCATGAAGCCACGGGAAATCTAGACCCAGTTGTCCCTTAGGAACAGCTCTAAGCCCACCGATGCCAAAAGAAACCCCACCTCCCGACCTCTGCTTCCGATCGTTTGCAGCCAGGGCCATCCCCCCAGGGGCCGGGCTGTGCCGGCACACCCCTCCCTCGGCACTGTGGGAGGTTGAGAGGTATGGGCGAAACACAGGGTGTCCAGCAGCCCCGGAGGAACACGCCTGCAGACACGTGTTGGGGGTGTGTGTCTGACCAATACATACAGAGAGCCCTGCAAGGGGAGCGGAGGGGCAGCACAGCCCGGGCCGCGGGGCGAGCGCTCACACTGCCGGGAGAAGCACTTAGCAAAACAGCACTGAGACCTGCGAGACCACTGGAACAGCAGCCTTTACATTCTCTTCTTTCAGCCTGGACTTTACTGACGGGTCACATAAATCCTTTTCTTCCCCACTTGGTTCCTGAGATTTGCTCTGGATTAGAGAAAAGGGTTAGTTGGAAGGAAATGAACTCTGCAGGAGCTGCTCTGGTGCTCACAAGAGCGAAGGAAGCTACTCCATCACCCGGCCACCAGCTTGCTGAAGGCAGGGCAGGGTGGGAGCTAAGCAAGAAGGGGTATCAACCAACGTAGGAAATGCAGGGGTGAAGCTGGAAGCGTGGGCACGTCGCTGCTGGGGCTGCGTGTCCGTGACAGTCCCAGCTCCTCCAGCCACCCCCCGGCGCCCTCTCCTGCTCCCGGCCACGGAGCTCGGGTGCCCCTCCTGGGTTCAGCGAGCGGCATTCTCCGGGGAGCCAGAATGTTGGGGCGGCACAAAACAAAAGCTGATGAACCGACTGGGCAGCGGCTGCGCATGCAGCCAGTGAAGCCTGACCACACACACAGACAGAGAGGACAGGGATGCAAAGCGCCTGCTGCCAGTCAATGGATGTGTGAGGAGCCACTGGACACGGGCAGAGCCACAGAACATGCGCACGAATGTCCCGTCCGGACGGTTCAGTGGAGTTACCACGGCCTCAGCCAGGGTGAGCTCACAGCCGGAGTCAGGCGAGGCCAGGTCAGCACTGTCTTCTTCATGCTCAGGGTCAGCAGAGACATGTTCCTTCAGGGAGTGAGGCTGGAGGGTGTCTCCTGAACCAGCCCCTTGCTCGAGGGCCAAGGAGCCCACACTGGACACAGGTCCCGCTGCAAGGGGGGAGGTGAGGCCGGTGCTCAAAGGCATATCCTGTGCCAGATTTGTCTTCCCTGTGGCTGTCACCGATGTCTCAGCTTCAGGAACACACTCCTGTCCCTCCTGGGCTGCCCTTCGCTCCATTTCGCCTTGCTCAAACATCTTGATCTTAGAGGCTACTGAGGTTTCACTGAAGCTCTTGCTGTCCTGCTGGTTTCCTGGGGCCACGGCAGCACCCCCATGCTCCTGGGACGCAGCTCCTGCCAGCCCAGCCATGCACACTGACGCCCCAGGCTCTGCTGGATGTGTCCCACTACTTGATTGCCCTGCCCCACCTTCATTCACCTGGGCAGAGAGCTGAGATGCCTCGCTTCCTTGGCACAATCCTGCTGCAGGGGACTGGAAGTGTGGGACATCAGCAGCTACTCCGGGAGGAGACTCATCCTGCGGTGGAGCCAGGTCACTGTCCCTGGTGCTTTCTGCGACTGTCCAGCTCCCACCCTGCAGATCTTGTCCCACAATGAACTCTGACTCCTGGGGTGGCTCTTGTGCTTTGGGATCTGCAGTGTGGAGAAGCAAGTCTCTCAGGATTGTCTCAGTTTGGTGTTCTGCTTCTTCTCCCTTGGGGGGCAGCTCAGCCATGCCAAGGCTTTTGTCATGGGACAGTTCTTCCATCACAGAGCCTTCACCCGTGGTTGGCTTCCCTGACCCTAAGCCCTGGAAGAGCTCTTCGATCATGTGTTTCTCCTCCTGCAGTGGCTCTTCAGTGGCAGAGACATTGCTCTGCGCTGTGTCCATGTCCTGGGCAAGCTCCCTGGTGGGCAGGTCTCTAACGTGGATGGACTCTGCTGCAGTGTTGGTGTTTTGGGGTGGTTCTCCTGTAACAGGACACGTCCCCTGATGGGGTTTCCATGAGGCAAATCCCACATTTTGGGATTGTTCTTCAGCTTCAGGATCAGTGCCCATGGGTAGTGCCACCTTCATGGAGGGGTTCACATCCTCGGGCATGCCCACCCCGCTGGCAGGGCTGGTGCCCAGGGACAGGTCTGTGCCCTGAGGCTCTGTGCCCAGAGATGGCTCCACAGGGACTGAGCTGGGTTTCTGGGGAAGGGGTGGAGGTACAGGAGCACTGGGTTTGTCCCCCTCCAGCCCCACGGTGTGAGTGTGGCCCTGCTGAGACCCAGCTGATGATGGAGGTGACTTGGGCTCTATCTCTTCCATTTGAAGAACCACTCTGGCACTTTCCTCCCTGTCACTGTCTGCTCCAACCCCTCCCGAGAGCCCCTCCAGTCCTGGGCAGATGTCTGGGGACTGTGCTGGGCTCCCTCTGTGCTCCTCAGCCCTGGGGCCGTCCCCTGCCAGGCCACATGGCTTCAAGCCTCCCACTGAGGTCTGCAGCTCTGTCTCCTCTGGTCCCACCTCCCAGGAACACAGCAGGGCTTCACTTCCCATGGGTGCTCCTCCAGGCACCCCAGCACCAGGTGCTTTCTCTGGCTGCAGGGATAGCTCTTCCCACCCTGAGAGGGGATGTCCCCCCAGGCTGGTCTCATCACAGCCCATCCCAGGTGGTTCTGGTGCTCCAGTGGGTTTTCCAGACACTGTCCTGTGTTGGTGACTTGATGAGGAGAGGAGTTGGAACTCTTCTGCCACAGGTGCCACATGCCCAGATCCCTCCCCGGATGTGTTTACTGGGGCTTCTGGTCTCTCCTCCAAGCCAAGCCACCCACCAGTGTCCAAGACCAGGTGTGTTTTACTGTCCTTCTCCTCCTCTGGATCTCCTAAGTAGATGATCCTCTGGGTTGCAGAAGTTTCTGAGCTGTCATCACCAGCCTTCACTTTAATTATCAGGAGCTCTGGAGCTGTGGCTGGCACTTTGGCCTCCTGCTTCCGGAAGGCTGCAGAAGCATGTTCCTTGGAGAGCACCTCACCTTCTCCCTGGGGAGGCTCTGGCTCCAAAATCTTGGTCCTTTGCCTCTCTTCAGGCTGCTGACAGGGCTTGGGCAGCCCTGGCTCCCTGGTGGCTGCGCCTTTGCTGGGCTCTTGGGGCTCCCCCTCCACACTCTTAGTGGGTGGATGTGCCGCCCCCGGGCTGGCCTCACCCCTGCTTTCCTTCTCACAGAGCTCATCCTCCCACACAGACTCAAAATCCTCGGGACTAGCAATCATTTTGGCTCTCTTCCTTGTCTCCAAGGCTGCAGCTGCTGGCTCTTCCTGGCCTGCCACCTCCTTGGCTTTCCCTACCGTCACCTCCACTTTCGTCAGGCTCCCACTCGTGTTCCCCTCCGAGGTCCCTGCACGTGCTTCTTCCGTCTTGGCTCTCAGAGTTTTCCTCAGAGCTACAGCTTCCAGCCTAGGGGCTTCTCTCTCTATAAATACCCAGTGCTCCGAGCCCTGCATTGCAATTGGAGCAAGAAGAGTTAAACGCATCAGACACCCCGGCCCCGACTGCTGCTGGCACGAGTGGCACAGCTGGTCTGCCTGGCACAGGGCTAGCTATGTCATTGTCATCATCATCATCATCATTACTATTATTATCATCATCATCATCATCAAGGCCAGAGTTGAGGCTCTGTACAAAGAGCCTGGCAACCCATTGATGGAGAGAGGGACTGCAAATAAGGGGCTGATGCCACATTGGGGACTGAGCCGGTGTCCTCTCTGGGGACAGTGCTTAGCTCTGGTTGGTGGCTCCCTGACACACCTGCAATACCTGGGGCTTTGTTGGCACAGAGTGGGAGTGGGGCTCCCAGCACACACATTCACAGCCACCAGGGTCTTTCTGGAGGCAGAGGAATACAGCTGGCTGCCCCCTTGTTTTCAGCTGGCTCTGGCAATTCCCAGGGATGAGATTTCATTGGAAGCAAGGCCCTGGGTTTTGGGTAGCTTCACTCTCGGCTTCATCCATGTGCCCTAAGAATTTGTCAGACTGCCAAGAGCATGAGCAGGGAAAGAAACTACCTGAAGCTATCAGCAAGGCCCTGTCCCTTTCCTACCAGATGCTATGGCTCAGATTCCTGCAAAGGCCATCCCTCCTTTCCAGCTCATCAGGGACATCTCCTCAGAACCCACCATGCTGGAAGTGTTCAGAAGTGCCACCTGTGAAAGGTTCACTGTGAAGTGTAAAAGACCACGGGCTCAGCAGCAGGACCAAGCAAAGGCCACGGTGCATCCTGCAGCACAGCCACAGAGGGAATGTCACCGTGCTGCTGGCAGGGGACACCAGGTCACTGCTGCCAGGGACACCTTGTACATCCACATGCTCATCCTGCACGTCAGCTAAAGGCCTCATGAGTGCCAAGAACAAAACACTGTTAAAATCCAGCCACTTTTGGAACAGCAGGTAGGAAGTAACTCACAGGAAGAGAATTTCAGGAGAACATCTGCACCATGAGGCAGCTCAGCCACCCCTGGCAGCACATGAGGAGGGCAGTCCTGGGGCTCCCCACGGGGCTGGCACGGCACAGCCTGCCTGGGCACAGCCTGCAGGAGGGGTAGGGATGGCCCTCGAGGGCACCAGGATACACTCCAGGCCCAGGGAGGGGGCTGCCTGTCCCCTCCCCCTCCAACCAGGAACAGTGATTCAAGGATCCCCCCATGCAGCGGGGCAGGGGAACGTTTGGAGCAGTTGCACGCAAAATGCAAACCTAGTGACTGATACTGGAGAAGGAGAAACAGAGGGCAGAGGGGAGCAGAGCTACAGGGAGGGAAGGAAAGATAATATTAGAGGAGAGAAAGAAAGAGGAAAACCAGTTACCAGTAGAAGAGCTCTCACAAGGAAATGAGAAGTCAGTGAAAGCCCCAAGCAGAAAAATGCCATTCCCAGCCACTGCTTTCTCTGCCAGGTGCCAAAGGAAGCACAGCTCCCTCAGCACAGTGCTGCAGGCCCTGCCCCTGCCCTCACTGCAGCCCCCTGCCTGCCCCAAGCAAGATTCCCTCTGCCCCCCAAAATCCCCCGAAGCCTGCAGGGAAGCACCCGGGGGCTGCACTGGGGCACAGCCCGTGGGACCCCAAGTGAACACCCCACCCCTGAGGGCAGAGAGCTACCAGCTCCTGGCAGTGCCAGGAGATCCGCAGGGATGGGCAGCAAGGGCAATCTCCTTCTCTGGTGCCAGAGGGATCTTTGGCAGGGACTCTGCCAGGGGCCAGGCAGCCCCACTGAGCAGCAGGGTCTGCAGGAGACCTGACCCCCAGCTCCCTCCAGCACGAGCTTCTCCCATAGCCCCTTCCCCTGCACCAGTGCCCTGCAGCTCCCTTCCTCCACACCTGCCTCCAGTGCAGCTTTTATTCCTTCCCAGTCCATGGAAATGGGAACAGAGCCCCTCAGTGCCTGCCAGGAGCCGTGGCTGCACCGAGGTTGCTCCCAGTTGGGTTTGACCAGCAGCAGCATCAGCCCTCCCTGGGAGGCTCAATGGCTGCTGGGCAGCCCATGCTGGTGTCTGGCATTCATCACCTCAGTGCTCCCTCCTTCCCTTCAGCAGCCACTCAGCCAGGACACTGCTCACTTCCTGAGGGTGCAGCAGCTTCTCTCCTGCTCCTGCCCTGCTCTCCCACTGCTGAACCCGTTCTCAGCCAGGAAAGGATGGACAGGTTGTGGGCACATGTACAAATCTCAGCAAAGCCCTCTCATCCCTCTTCTCTGGCTGCAAACCAGAGTTCTTCAGAGGAGATCTTCCCTGTGCAAAGGAGATGGGTTTCTTCAGGCTCTTCCTCTGAATTAAGGCCCAAGATAAATGTAGATCAAAAAGTCTGATCCCTGGAAGGTGTTCATCCATGACAGGACCTCTTCACCAGTCAGGAAAACCCCAAAGTTTGATTTATTTCCAAACAGCTTCTTCCTTCTCTTCAGACCCTTGAGATGACCACAGCCCAGCTGAAGGGACATCCAGCTCCTCCTTGGTGTGAGGTGACCTCTGCTCTGGAGGGCTCAGTGCCAGCTCTGGCCACAGCTCAGGGCAGCCCTTGTGTCTCCAGAGCCTGAGGGCTCTGGGGGATGCTTGGAGCAAATCTCTGCATACTTGGGCACATCTCCCAGGGAAGCAGGAAGGTTGTGAGCTTTGGAGATCAGTGGGCTGGAGGATGGAGCCATCAAAGAAATGATGCTGGGAAGGGTCTGTCCAGTGACAGCCTTGGCCTCCCAAGGGATAAGTGACTTTCACACTTTCCTGCCCTCCCTCCCTCCCCTTCTGCTCTAGGGACAGGAGTAACTGGGAAGGCCATTCCCACTGTGGCCTAGGCAGCACAAGAGACAGCAAGGAAAGAGGACAAGAGAGAGCAGAGACAGCCTCTGCCCCTGCCATTGGGGGCCACAACCTCAGACAGCCCCAGGCATTGGGAGGCTTCTCCCCTCTGCATCCTTCAGAGCCCCTGTTGCCCTTCTCTGCCCTGAGGGAGACTCAGCTCACCTGAGAGGAAAGCATAGCCTCAGGCAAGGATAATGAGGGAATCAGATGTTGGGAGAAAACATGGAGCTGGAGAGGCTCCTGGCACTGCCCAGGAACCTCCAGCAGGAGTGGGGACAGAGGCAGGAAGTGACAGACCATGAAACCTCATTGGGCCTGAAGCCCAGGGGCACCAGGGGACCTTCTGGCAGCAATGAGAGCTCCAGGCTCTGCATGTGCTGTCCTTGTGCCATCACCCCCTCGGGGCCATGAATCTCATGGAGACCACAGGCTCTGGCCTGTGAGGATATGTAGGGACAGGCCAGGGCTGAGTCTCAGTCACAGATGCTTGAGAAACACTGGTGAGACCACCTTAGCACCTGCAGCCCAGCTCAGGCTGGGCATGCTGAGGGCAAGACTGACTCCAGAGATGTGTGTGCACCTCACACCTGCTGTTTCTGTCCTCCAGCTCTGAAACACTGCAATGGGGAGGGTGCCAACATGGACCAGGAGACGCTGCTGCTCCGTTGAAGGAGTCATATCCTTGCTGAAGCCCAGGCTGTGCCCAAGCCCTCCCTGACCCCCATCCTGCCTCCTGGGGATTGCTTCAACCACCCCAGGTTCAGGCTCCTGCCCGTGCTAGTGACTTCTGCATGGACTAAGGGACATCCACATGGACCAAGAGTGTGCCCAACCTGTCCCCCACCCCTCTGCCTCTCCCTGGGGTGCTCAGGCAGGACAAGTGTCCAGCACTGCGTGTCCCTGGGGCCAACCATGCCAGAACCAAGGCTCAAATCGCAGCCTGCTTCTGCTCAGTGAGGCACCACTTTTGGCTGTCCCCTCCCCTGAGCTAAACCCACACATGGGGGGTGCTGAGAGCTCACACCCCTCACACTGATGGAGCGTGACAGGGCTGTGCACAGGCATGGGTCCAAGGATGCCTCCAAGGATGCCCTTTGTCAGGGTGCCAGCTGCAGCCAGGACAGCCTGAGGCTGCTGGAGCAGCCACCCAGGTGTCCAGGCCATCGGGTCACCCCTGCCTTGGGACCCTCAGTACTGGGCTCCAGCACAGCCCCACACCAACACTGGGAGCTCTCTCCAGGAACACATCTCAGAGTCCAGCAGGAACAGCCACGGGAGAGGTTTCACCAACAGCCCTGTCCTGGCAGGGGCCCTGCCTGTCACCACATGGGGGACCCACCCATGGGCAGCTCTGCTCAGAGGGCACAAAACCCCTCGGCAGGCTAGGGACCCCCATGGTGAGAGTGAGAGGTGGGGGAGGAAGGAGATGGTGACAACCTCAGGAGAGGAGACAAGGCTTTTCTGCGTGAAAGACTCCATGCTTAGGGAAGCTCCATGCTCAGATGCAAAATCGTCTAAGGTGTCCTCTTCCATCGTCTGTGCCAGCACGGAAACCCCAGCACCCATGGGGAGAGACAGAGGGAGACAGAGACAGAGACAAAGAGAGAGAGAGAGAGAGAGAGAGAAAGGGAGAATTTGAGAAGGAATGAAGGAACAAAGGGAGGGTGGGTAGGTAGGTGAACAGATGGATGAATGGATGGAAGGATGGATAGATAGATGGACAGAGGTCACAGCTGTGCCAGCTCTAGATGCTCCATTCACATCTCTGCACTTGATATATTCCATGGTAAAAGCAATGTGGGGGAAAGCCCCTTTTCCTCTTCCCAGCCAAGCACTTTGTGAGGGGCCACAGGCCCCCCTGCAGCCCCAATCTCCTGGCAGTGCTAGGGCCCAGTGGGAACATGGGCATATCCCAAATTCCCTGCAGAGCCTGTGCCCTCTCCATGGCAGGGGACAGCCACAGCAGAGCAGCCCCACGTGTGGCACCCTCCTTCCTGGAGCCACATCCCTGCTGTGGGCACAGCACTGGCTCAGGGCCCTGCTGTGAGGACAGCAGGCAGGGAGGGAGGGTCCCCAGCAGGGACAGGGCGCCCAGGCTGGCAGGGGGACACTTGTCACACGATGCCTGTACCGAGCCCAGCTGGGCCCCAGGCCACAGAGCCCAGCTGTGCCACATCCACATCCCTCCAGCACCGCGGGCTCTGTCCTGGCACCCCAATTCCAGGGCTCTCCTGTCCCCACCATGGTCCCAGTGCGAAGCCAGTGTGCAGAATGCCCAGAAGGCAGGATGTGAGTGTGGCATGCCAGAGGGGCACCACTCATCATCCACCTCCTCCCACCACCCAGGTTCCACTGCTGAGAGCACCACAGGGCACCCCTGTGCAGGGGTACTGGGGACACCCCTGGGCTGTGGGTGCTGTGCTGGCACTGCCCTACTGGCTGCTACTGAGAAGAGTGAGCAAAACCCCACGCCATGGGCCACCAGAGCCACAGCTCACCTCTCAGGAAGCCCCACAACATCTTCAGACAAGGGCTGTTCAGTCTCCTGCAGTGTCCAGGGAGACCATCCCCAGTAGTGAAAATGGTTCAAAAACTTAGAAACACTATCCCTGTCCCCAGCATGTCACTCCCACCATGCTCCCTCAGGGCAGCACAGGATCTGAAGGGCTCGCCCCAACAGATCCTGATCCTCTCTGGAAGAGAAGCAGCAGAACAAACCTCAGTGGCCTTTTCAGGGGTTCCCTTTGGTGTTTCATCCTCGTGCTTGGGTGAGGAAGAGGCTGGTGAGGAAGGCAGCCTCCTGTCCCGGTCCCTGTGAACCAGTTTGCTGTTGGGCTCCTTCAGGGTGCGCTTCAGCTCATTGATGCTGGCCTGATGCTTCAGCAAAACATCTTCTGGCTTGTCTAAAAACTTGGGAAGGAGAGAGGAAGAGAGTGATGATTAAAGCAGCGGCCCAGTCCAGAGGGATGAGCAGAGGCACTGAGAGGGTTGGTGGCACACTGGGCTGGAATTTAGGGTCTCAGGAGCCAAATGAGGATAGTAATGGAGCACCATGGTCTGCATGTCTCACTGTAGGAGAGGGAGCAGCTTTCACTGCAGGCAGCAGCAGAAGGGCAGCACAGGGCCAAATGTGTGTGGCAGGTGAAGGGCATGGCATGGCCTGGTGGCATCTCCAGGGTTGGGTCTTCCTGGCTGGGGACAAGCTAAAGATTCCTGGAGGAGGGAGCGGGCTCTCCCTTGGCATCAGCAAGGAATGGGGCCCTGTTGGAAACACCAGCAGCCTGAGCTGTTGCCTGGTGCCAGGCACAAAGGGGGCCCAGGCTCTGTCTCAGAAAGGTAAGTGAGTGGCATTTCCAGTAGAGCTCCTCCAGAGGAGGCTCTAACAAAGGGGTGGAGGTCCAGGGTGGGCAGGGATGTCCAGCATGGATCCAGGCCTGGATCCCTGTGGACCAGCCCAGAGTGGGGTGGGTCTGATCTGCTGTGGAGAGAGGACAGCTCAGAGTGCTCAGGGAAGAGGAGTCAGGCGTCAGAGCGTGGCTCGGTGAGGGCACAGGCGCTGAGGTGGCCCCCTCGTTCTGCCACAGAGGTGGGCAAACCAGCTCCCAGGAGGAACCCGGCTTCTGCCTCCAACCCAAACCCAAAACTCTCCTGAGGTTCAAAAGGAGGGCCCCAAACACCTCCCCAGTACCTCCTCGGCAACAGAGAAGAGACCCATGAGAGTCCCAGGAAAAGCCCCACCAAATTTTCCAGATGCTGAAGGCTCAGCACGGCTCAGGAGACGTCCGGCCCTGGCCCCGCATGTCCGAGCTGAGGAGGGCTCAGGTGTGCCCACCTCTGGGCTGGGCACAGCACATGCACATGCAGCGGGCAAGCGATGAGGCGGGCGGGGGGTGGGGCCAGTGCCGACCCCCGGTGGGGCTGCACAGGGAGTCTGGGCCGTGCTGGCGTGGCCAACCCCATCCCCTGGCCGTGCTTGATCCCACTGGCAGCTCCAGCTGGGATCTCTGCTCACAGAGGGGATCCCCCAGGGAGCAGCCCTGCATTTGAGGCCAGGACGAATTGTTCCTGATGGGGCCAGCACAGGCACGGGTTGTGCAGGGAGGGCTCAGCCTCCCTCTCTGCTCAGCCCCTCTCAGGGTGGGCAGGCGCAGGGCTGGTGTCAGTGCTAGCTCACCGAGGCAGCTCAGAGCCTCTTGGCCCCTGAGGGGTGGGATGGCAGCCACAGTGCTTGGGGAGCCCCAGCTCAGCTCTCAGGGGACTGCAGGAGAGCTGGGCAGGGGTGGATGAGGCAGTTTGGGTCAGGCAGGAGCAGAGCGTGGGTCAGGTGCCAGCAGGAGGATGGGACCAGCTCCACAGGAGAGGAGACACAAGGTGAGAACATGGTGGGGTCAAGAACATGAGCAGAAGCCAGGTCATCCCAATGGGCCAGGGGCTCTCCTGCCCTTGGGAGGGCTCTTGCTCACAGGCACGATCAGGACCACCTTACTTAGTGGGATAGAAGATGCCACAGCTGATCCCCAGCTGTCTGTTCCTCGGGCTCCTCCAGCACCCAACCCCCAGCCCGGTGCATCTTGTATTCCAGTAAATAGGGTGACAGACAGACTTGTTTTGGGAAGGATGGACAATATGATGCACCAATGAGGACTAAGATACTCCAGAGAGAGAATACCTCCTGCTTGTGCCTGGGGGTTGTTTCGTGCTCCGGCTGGCAGCAAAGAGAGGGTTAAAAGTAACCAGCAGGGTCAGTTGAGGGCACTTGTCACAAACACCACAGTTAAGTTGATAGGCTGGTAGGGACCCCCCTCCCCTCCCAGCATGGGCCTGAAATGGGCTGGGACAGCCCAGAGACCAGGGTTGGAGGAGGTGGGCTCTGCTCAGGCAGTGGTGGGCACTGGATGTGCTCGGCCTGTCCCATCCCCATCCCTGTCTCAGAACTGGGCTTCTCCCAGGTCCAGCCCTGTCTGGGGATGAACTTGAGACCACCTGGAGGGTTTGGGGGAATCCAAGTTAAGCTGAACACCTGTGACAGCTCCACATCCACCGGTGGGGCCAAGAGTCACATCTCGAGAGTCCCACCAGCCTGGGGCACAGCTGACACCAACAGGGCTGCAGGGACTCTGCCCCGAGGTGACCTTTCCTGCCTGCAGCCCAGCCCTGCTGCCTGCACCTGGGCCCTGCCTACCTATCCCATCACCCCCACCCTCCTCTGCCCACCTCAGCTGTACCTTCAGCTCCTTGATCTTTGTCGGGGTGGTCACCTCCTCATCCTCCGTTTCAGAGCGTCTCCTGCTGCCAAACTCACCATCCTCATCCTGCTTCTCACCCTCAGGCCCGGCGTCGTGGTTCTCGCTGACAGAGGCTGGGCGCGAGAACTCTGCCCACAAAGGACAGCCCAGTCACCCCAGCCCTGCCACCCTGCTCCTGCCCCAGCCCCCCCTGCCAGCTCTGATAGCTGAGTCACCCCAGCCCTGCCACCCTGCTCCTGCCCCTGCTCCCCTGCCAGCTCTGACAGCCGAGTCACCCCANCCCCTGCCAGCTCTGACAGCCCAGTCACCCCAGCCCTGCCACTCTGCCCCAGCCCCCCTGCCCCTGCCAGCTCACACCTGAGGCAGGTGGTCCCAGTGGTCCCAGGGCACAGAGGAGGGGGTGATGTGTTGCTGAGCTGCCTGCCCCCAGCCCTGCCATGTCCCCTTGTTCATGCACAGTCTGAGCTACCCCTTGGGTTGGGTACAGCCCCTGTGCCACGGGGATGAGGCTGGGGACAGCCTCCAGAAGGAAGCCTGATGCTGCTGTGACCCTGCCCAGTGAGTCCAGGCAGCTTTCCCCGTTCCTGCCAGCAGAGGAGCAGTGTCCCCGTGTCCCCAGGCGGGCTGTACCTCCGTCCAGGCTGCGGGACATGGTGTAGCGTTTGCTGGAGGAGCGCTCAAAGAAGGGCGCGGGGCGGTCGATGAGGGCGCTGGCCTGGCGCGTCTGTGCCTGCGTGCGCCCGCTGTACCGAAACTTGGAGCCCATCACCAGGAAGCCCTTGGGGGGAGGCTCTGGGGACACCAGCCTAGGGGTCACAGGGGTGGGAGCGTGTCAGTGCATCCACTGCAGCAGAAGCAGGAACATGTCTGCCTCCGGGAAAAGAGGCTTGGAGAGGGTCCAGAGAAGGTTCCTCACCTGAAGAAGGTGTGATGCTCGATGCAGACCTTCCAGAGCCTCTTGGCTGAGCGGTGGTTGGGCAGCTTGAAGCCAATGGTGCTCTCAAACTGTTCGTACTTGGGGGAGACAGAGACAGGCTGTTACAGGCACATCACTTGGGGGGAAATGCCAGGACCTCGCCGAGGCTCTCAGGTTCCCCCAGCAGGAGCTGTGACCATGCACAAGACCCTCAAAATCCTTATTCAAATCCATGCTGGGATGGTCCATGCTCAGCACCATGCCCAGCAGAGTGATGGGATACACTCCATACCTCTGGCCTAAGCACATTCCTCAGCTGTAAATGGATTTTCAGTGCAAGATAAATTCCCTCAAGAAACAAAAAGCTTTTACAGCTGTTTTGGTGTGAGGGCATCACTCTCAGGTGTCCTGTCCTTGCCCTCCAGCCTGCTGGAACACGTGGGTGGAAATGCATTTTCCCACCATAAATGAGTGAAAATTAAGTCTGAAAACGAATGAAAAAACCTTGTGAAGATGTGACAAAAATGGCCCTCCACCTCCATTCCTAGGCAAGCTCCCTATACCAGCAGGGTCACAGTGTCTGTTAGGGATGGGATCTTGGGGTCCCTCAGCTGAGGGACATGAGAGAACATGAAAGAAAATCCATCCCATAGGAAATGTGGTCTCTTGGCCAGCATGGTCATAACTATGGGATCCTTGGAGCAGAGGCTGGAGCCAGGTGAGGAAATTCTCACCATCAGCCCCAATTCCTCAGGACAGGTACCAGCACCTGGCACCCACCTCCCCCGGGCGGATCTTGATGTAGAAGTTGCTCCTCTTGTAGGAAATCTTGAGGATCTTGGGCCAGGCGAAGCGGTTGATGCGCAGCCGGTCCCTGTAGATGAGGAGGCCGTTGGCACAGACGCCCAGCATGATGTCGATACCCTCTGAGTCCTGGAGGAGGCAAGGGGACAGGTGGGGACAGGTCACCGCTCAGCAAGAGCCAGCCTGGCCAGCAGTGCCACATCCTTCCTGCAGAGTGCTGCAGGGGCCTGGCTGGCAGAGAGAACACTGAACCCCAGGCTGGTGGAGTTTGATCTCTGGAGCTTCTCTGGTGTCACCCAAAGCCATGCCAGGAGCCTTCCCTGTGGGAGAAAGGCAGGCAGGAGCAGGCTGGGAAGGAGCAGTCCTCTGGCAGTCCCCAGCCCCGTACCTTGGCGTGGTGCAGGTCCACCCCGTACATGGAGAGCTTCTTGGCATTCTCCAGGAAGTGGATTTCTGCTTCCCCAGGGGTCATTCCCCTGCAGGGAGACAGAGAGGGGGACACATGGCCGGGTGCCCCAGGGGCGTGGGGCAGCTGTCCCGTGCTGTCCCCTCCCGGGGCTCACCGGTAGGTCTTGTGCAGCTCCATGATGCGCTCCTCCAGCTCCCGTGTCTGGTTGGGGGCGAAGCGCAGCTCGCTCACGTAGTTGCCCACGTGCTCCTCAGTGTCATGGTCACCCAGCTCGGCCTGCACGGCGTAGGAGCCCAGCAGGGCGTGGGTGACAAAGGAGCAGGGCAGGCGCCCCGTGATGATGTCGGCACGGAGCTGCAGGCACAGGTAGTATCTGCAGGAGGGGCAGACAGTCAGAGTGGGGCAGGGGAGCAGGCTGGGGCTCTCCAGGAAGGAATCTGGTGCCCCCCAGGGCAGGCTGGGGCTCTCCAGGAAGGAATCTGGTGCCCCTCAGGGCAGGCTGAGGCTCTCCAGGAAGGAGACTTTTGCACCACGCAGCAGTCTGGGGCTCCCTGGGAAGGAATCTGGTGCCCCCCAGGGCAGGCTGGGGCTCTCCAAGAAGGAATCTGGTGCCCGCCAGGGCAGGCTGGGGCTCTCCAAGAAGGAATCTGGTGCCCGCCAGGGCAGGCTGGGGCTCTCCAAGAAGGAATCTGGTGCCCGCCAGGGCAGGCTGGGGCTCTCCAAGAAGGAATCTGGTGCCTCTCAGGGCAGGCTGAGGCTCTCCAGGAAGGAGACTTTTGCACCATGCAGCAGTCTGGGGCTCCCTGGGAAGGAATCTGGTGCCCTCTGGAGCAGGCTGGGACTCCCTGGGAAGGAGGCCTGTGGTCCTCACCTGGTGATGTCCTCTGTGAGCTGGGCAGGGTCTGGAGGGTAGAACTTCACAGTGAAGGCAAAGTTCCAGGGCCCACCTGGGGAGGGGAGAGAGCAGTTCAGGACAGTACCCACGGGGCTGCACACAGGGCACAAGAGCATCTGTGTGTCCACTGAGGATCCCGCTGCTCCCTCCAAGCCTTGCACGGCAGGGACAAGGGGGCTCCAGAGGCTGCCAGGGGCACAGCCCTTGGGACTCCAGCACGACTTGCTGAATCCTCCCCAAAGAGCTGGGGACACCAAAGCATCACAACTGCAGACACCACAAGCTCAGTGTCCCAGCAAAAGCCTCCTGTGTCCCAGAAGGTGACACCTTGGGCAACAACTCTTCTGCCATCCCAGCAAGGCAACACCATGGTAAATGCACCTGTCCCAGCAAGGCCCCCCCACTCCTCCCACCATCCCTGTCCCCTGCAAAGGGCAGGTGGTGCCCAGAGTGGCACCAAGTCTCAGCCAGCTCTCCAGTGGCACAGACGGGGTCCTTTGTCCCCCCACCTCTCATGAGTAAGAGAAGAGGTGGGTAACAAACAGCTGAAAGAGCAACAGTGTCCCTGTCCCCTGGCAAGCTGCCAAAGGTCCCCCCCAGGGCAGGTGGGGAGGTGACCTGCCACAGGACAGTCACACTGGCCCATCCAGGAGCTCCATGGGACACCCCAGGGCTGGGGAGGATGGACCCTCCCCAGGCACTTACTGCGGATCTGCTTCTTGATCTCCTTGGAGGGGTCCAGCCAGTTCTGCAACGAGGAGACACCAGGTCAGGGGGGCCCCCACCTTGGAGGGGGTGGCTGCAGAGGGGCCCCCCATGCTCACCTTCTGGCTGTCTGAATCACAGAAGGTGAGGCCAAAGTAGTCCTTCTCCAGGAGGTTGAGGTGCTCACACACCATGTCAAAGAGCACCTGGCCTCGGGCGTGTTTCTGTCGGAGACATGGACAGGCTGATGGTCAGTTGATCCTTGGGCTCCTGGACACCCTCCAGGTGACCACCAAAACATGCTCTCACCTGGAGTGGGCTTCACCACATCCCAGCCTTGCAGCCCCAGGATCACCTGTGTGTCCCTGAAGTGGTGCCAAAGGCTGCCCCAAGGCTGCAGAGATGGGGCACCACTGTGGGGACACCCAGGTGCCAGGGCTGCAGGGATGGGGCACCACTGTGGGGACACCCAGGTGCCAGGGCTGCAGGGATGGGCTCTGGGTGGCAGTGGTGGCTGGATCCCCAAGCACAGCATAACAAGAGCCACCAGGAGCCAGGAGCCCATCCATGTGGAGTGATGGAGAGCACCTTTGGTATCAACGAATCTCAGAATGGTTTGGGCTGGAAGGGACTTTAAAGATTGTCCAGTTCCACCTCCCTGCCATGGGCAGGGACACCTTCCACTAGACCAGGCTGCTCCAAGCCCCGTCCAACCTGGCCTTGAACTCCAGGGATGGGAAATGAATTCCCCTGAATTTCCCTTCATTACTGGTGGCACCAAGAGCCAGGCTTACTCATGGCAAGAACAGCCCTTCCCAAGTGTGCATCTTCCCTGTTTCCAGCCTGGCAGCTTCCATCTCCCCTCTCCAAGGCATCTACTTACAGCATTTCCACCAGGTGCCCCCAGGATGGCAGCCCAGGGCACCAAGCAGCACAGCCTGGGCTCCTGCTGCCCTCCAAAGCTTTTCTAGCAATTGCCATCACCCTTTCTGGGTCTCTTCCCTCTTTCTGACCTGGATTTGAAGGCAGGTGCTCACCCCTGACATGTGCTGGGGTGTCACACTGAACAGTTTGACTCTCCTGCAAATTTTTACTGAATTAAGGTTTAATTAAAGCACATGGACAAGGCATAACTATTCCAACAGGGTCTGCCAGAAAGAAAAAAGAAATGCAGCACCAAGACTCCTACCCCAAACCCTTCTCCCCTGTGTTCCAGGTGGCTTTTTTAAAGAGCAGTTGACCGGATCCTTGGGTGACATGGTGAGGGGCATTGCTCTGCTCTGCCAGCACCTGTGACCTGAGATTCTCCTGCCATCCCAGTTTGGCTGTCCAGTCCTCTGGGGAAAGCCAGGAGAAGGATGACTGCCAGGGTTTGTGAGCCCCTAGGATGCTCTGCTTCTTTCCTTCTTTAGGAAGATTTTCATCCTGGTGCCAACCCATCTTTCCACAGCTCTGTGACCAATTTTACTGCTAAAGTGACAGCCAGGGCTTTTGCAGCACAGGGACCAAAGGCCCTGCCCTTGTGCCACGGGCAGGGGCCAGACCCTCCAGCCAGCTTTGGGGTGCTCCCTGCTCCCACCCTCCCTCTGTTCATCAGTCCCAGCAGTCGAGCCCTGGGGCAGGCAGCACCCACACACAGATCTGCTCTGTGCTGCCAGCAAACACCCGTGTGCCACTGGCCAGAGCCAGGGCAAAGGCCTCTCTGGCAAAGGCTATCAGATCCCTGAGGTTCGGGCTCCTGAACAACCTCAGCTTTCCATTTTCAAGTAAAATTGTCAGTCCTTAAAAATGTCCCTCCCTCCTGGCTCATGGTGTGGGTTGGAGCAGCGCTGCCTTCCCAGTATGGGGACAGGAGACAGCAGCAAGTGCTGGAGATGGGAACAGGGGTTCCTGGGATGTCCTTCTCCCTGCTGCCTTGTTCCCCTGGCAGGGCCACCAGAACCCTCCACAAACACCAGCCCCAACTCCTGAGTGAATCCTGTGTGTTCCCCAGCTGTACTGGAAGGGAGAGGTGCCTGTGCTGATGGTGGCTGAAGCAGCACTGCACCATCTCCCAGTGCTCAGGTCCCATCCTGCAGCCACTGCCAGGTGTCTGAACTGCCAGGTAGAGCTCTATCCCCACCCATTAAGCTTCTGACTTAGATACTGTTTTCTCTTGTAAGTAGCTGCCAAATCTGGTTTCACTGGGCTTTCCCTGCAAGGGTCTTTCTTTCCAGATTTTTAACTAATTTTGAAATTTCAGCTTAAATGGCTATTTCTGTGGGTGTTTTTCCTTAGGACAGAAGTACTACAAAGCTGTCCCAGGAAGAGTCCTGTCCTTGAGGACTCTCTGGACTGGGCACGGTCCCAGAAGTGTCTCCTCCTTGGTGCCAGCACAGGCCCCCAGATCAGGGACTTACCTCCACCTCGCACTCGTACTCAGATGCATCGAGCAGGGTCACCCTGCACAGGGCGCTCTTCACTTTCTTGGTGGTTTTCTGGGGCGACTTCTGGGTCTTGCTGGGAGTTGTTTTGTCAGAGAGTCCATCGGTCTCACTGTAGTCCTTGTCCTCAATGTCTGTGCCCTGGAGCAGGGACACACAGAGGGTTACCTGGCACCACGGCCAGAGTGACACACGGGCAGAGGGGGAAGGCTCTGCACAGCAGAGCAGGGCAGCTGGAGAGGGGCAGTCCCCAGCCAAGGACAGTTCCACCAACCCACAGTGCCAGCATAGCCCGGGCCCTGGCGGACAGCCGGGGTCACTTCAGCACCCCAATCCTCCCTGCCCAAGCAGCAGTGCAGCAGCTCAGCTCCCCAGCAGCTGCACAGCCAACACCGGGTGCAGCCGGGGCCCCCAGCCCGGCCCGGGGCAGGTCAGCTCGGGGAACGGCAGCGCTGCCCACTCCCTCCCCGTGCCCCGGCCATTCCCACTCATTCCCGGCTGCCACACGGCTCCCGTGGCCCGTCCCGCCTGCCGGAGCCGTGCGGGCGGCTGGGGCAGCGGCAGAGCCCAGCCGGAGCCCGCCTGAGGGGCTCCTGTGGGGATGGCCCCGAGGGCCGTGCCCGCCTCACCGGGCTCCCGGCACGGCCAGCAGCGAGCGGCGGCACGGCCCCTCCTGTGCTGCTGCTGCCTGGCCCCTCTCCCGGCCCCGGCCCCGGCCGTACCCACTCACCGGCTCCATGGTTCGGGTATCGGGCTGTGCCCCGAGCTCCTCATTAGGGTCGGTGTCGCGGCCGGCAGGGCCGGGCGCGGCCGTGGGGCCCTGGGCCGCCGCCTCCAGCTGCTGCTGCTGCTGCGGAGCCTCTTCCTGCGCGTTCCTCACCTCGGAGCCCGGGCCTGTCTCCGTTGTCATGACCGCCGGTCACCGCGCTGCTCACCGCCACCGGGGGACAGACAGCACATGTCACCCGCGGCCGGGGCTGCTGCCGGCTGGCATGCCCTGGCTGCTCGGGGGAGGCTGGGACACGCTTGGGATGTGCCTGTCTGCCCCACACAGATCCACTGCCAGAGCCCAGATCCCTGTCCACTGCCAGAGCCCAGACCCCTGTCCACTCACAGATCCACTGCCAGAGTCCAGATCCCTGTCCACTCACAGATCCACTGCCAGAGTCCAGATCCCTGTCCACTGCCAGAGCCCAGACCCCTGTCCACTCACAGATCCACTGCCAGAGCCCAGACCCCTGTCCATACACAGATCCACTGCCAGAGCCCAGACCCCTGTCCACTGCCAGAGCCCAGATCCCTGTCCACTCACAGATCCACTGCCAGAGCCCAGATCCCTGTCCATACACAGATCCAGTGCCAAATTCCAGATCCCTGTTCACTCACAGATCCACTGCCAGACCACAGCTCCCTGTCTGTGCCAAGAGGTGGCTTTGCAAAGGGCTGGTGGCAGCAGCACAGGACACCAGGATTTCATACTCTGAGCTGGAGGACAAGAGCCAGCAGTGGGGAGGGACACCGGTGACAGGGACCCACCACGAGCAAGGGCACAGGCTCATGCCCCGTCCCTGCACAGCAGGCAGTGGGGCTGCTCTGACCCCCTGCTCCCACACCCCTGCAGCGGCTGGAACCCTCACTTGGTGTTTTCTAGGAGTGGGAGGAAAAGCCAGGCTGTGAGTCAGGGGAAAGGCTGCACTGACACAGGAAATGGCAAACATGGACAGCTCCACAGCTCGCATCCGGGCTGGCTGCTTTGCTCCCCTCTGACCACCCCAGCAGCAGCAGCACGCTGGGTTCCCACGGCAGTGTGGGACCCTGTGGATTCCTGCCTCCAACCCCAGCTGCCTGAAAAACAAACCCAGGGCCAGGAACATGGAGGGGAGGGCACTTTCCATGCCGGGATGCTCAGCAGTGTGGTTTTGGAACCTTTATGGTCTTGAAACCTTTTGTGCCAACACAGCATGGGCTAGCAAGGTGTCCTGGGAGGGTCCACATTCCACAGGTCATGGAGCACCCTTTGGACCATCACCCACTCCCCACTCAGGCTGCTCAGGCCCTGCCAGCTCCCTACCAGGTCATGTCCAGCTGTGCAGCATCTGCTGGGATCATCCCCACCTGAGTTTGAGGGCTGTGGCTGCACAAGGTGGCTGAGCTGGAGCATCTGTGACCCTGTCACATCACCCACCCTGCCCACTGAGAAGCCACACCAGCAACCCTGAGTAATGCCTGCAGACCCTCTTCCAATTCCAAACCCTGCTGTGGGCAGGGACACCGTCCACCATCCCAGGGTGCTCCAAGCCCTGCCCAACCTGCCCTTGGACACTTCCAGGGATCCAGGGGCAGCCACAGCTGCTCTGGGCACCCTGTGCC
>VWYP01015617.1:181066-200773 GCA_013400435.1 Pycnonotus jocosus | reverse complement strand
TTTTATACTTTTTTCCCCAGTTGTCCACCCCCCCCCCCAAAAAAATCTACGAGTAATTGTCAAGCAACTGTTCTTATTTAACTATAATAGCACCAGAACTATAATGGCTGTTTGATGATCTGGTTAGCATCCTTCTCTATTCCCTCAGGATTCTTAGATGGTCTCTGAACATCTGGATCACAAGAATACACCAAAACCATTATTTTCCAGCAAAAATCTTCTCTTGCAATGGAGAGGTCCTACCATCCACTTCTAAGAGAGACAGATGCCTACTCACATGCTTACTGAGACTTGTTCTAATCTACAGAAGGAAAGGGAACTCGTCCAAAGACACTGCCCAACCTTCCCCTTTCCTGCGAAGGACAATTGATGATGCTACTTGCGGTTCATAAGATTATTCCTGTTAATTCATTAAAGCAGATGTGATCATCCAGAGCAAAACCACTCCAAATAAACACACATTCAAACTAATAACTGTGTCAAATAAAAGAATAAATATTTCCCCATCCAGATGGCTCTCTTGACATCCAACTTATCTGACTTATTGGGGACAGGAAGTAGAACTGATGGGGCAGCGTGGGAGGTCTGCCATTTCCACACTTGGGAAAATCCAGAGTTTTGACAAAGTACAATGTATTCTGTCTCGCCTGCTCCAACAGGTTCAAGGGAATTTGGGAGAACTTGGAATATATAACATGCCTAAAGAGGTCTTTTGCTGACAGCAGATGGGCTTGGGGTTAAAAAATTATCCCAAGACATCAAGAATGTCCTTTCCCATTAAAGAATAGCTATGATACTTTCAGGAAGAACTTGCTCTGGCTCTCCATCCCTGCCTACAGCAGGAGGTACACAATGCTTCACTGGGATTAGGCTGTAAGTTGTCTGCAACAAGAACTATCCTAATTGCATGTCTGATACTTGTCACAGTGTCGCCCTTTCTCACACCTCACAGAGGAATGAGGAGTTTCTAACCAGAGAATCACACCTGTCACTCACCAGGGCCAACATTCCCAGTGTTCAGAGATCCCTCCCAACCCCATCTCACACATGGGATAGCTACAAACATTGGGAGCCAACTGCTTGTCTCCTCTGCTGCCAGGCACTGCCTCCTCACCTCCTGCATCAGCCTCCCTTGCCCCAAATGCAAACCCCCAGCCTTGCCCATGCCAGGTCTTTGCTCCTACCAGGCCCATGACAGCCCTGTGTGGGTCATCCCTGGTGTTCCCTCTGCTATCAACCAGGTGTTGAAAAATCTTTAAAGTCCCTTCCAAGCCAGACCATTCTATGGTTCTATCATTTGATTCACTTCAAAACTAACACTGTGAAAGATAAAAAAGCTCTCAACTGAATGAATTCCTTGCTCTGCTTTACTCTATAACTTCATGAACAAATGTGCCCAGGGCTAGGACATGCTTCTGATGGTGGTAAGGACTCACTGATCAGCAGAAGTGCTTTAGAGCAGACCCAAGTGCATCCCTGCTCTGAGATGGACACTTCCTGACCCGAGGAACAAGGCTTGCAAGCAAGAACCAGCTTGTGCAAACTTTCACCCAATTGACTCCCAACAACTACTGACCCACCCAAGGAGCTGCTATTTTAATTCAAGGGGCTCACATGCACCATCAGGTCCCAGGAGCCAAGCAAGTTATCACTCTTCAGCTGCGCCTTAGCAGCGAGATACTTTAATGTGCACATTTCGCCTGTGACATGCACAAGGTAAAACCCTTCACGTTGACCAATCTCATGTTTGCCAACTCACCTCCATAACCACACTTGCAGCCTCTGCCCTCACTCCTTTTACTAAGTAAGCTCTCCCCCAGCTGCCCTCTTTTCCCTCAGTTTATCCTGGGAGTTTATATTAGTGTCTACACATCAGTACCCAAATAAATCTTGAGGAAACAGTTCTTTAAGGTTTTCTAATTATAAAGCTAATTTCAGGAAAAAAAAAAAAAAAAAGCATGAGCAAAACCAACCTCAGAGGAGCACACACATTTTATTTACAGCATGATGCATCCCAGGAAATCTCCACTGGAAACTACACAGAGCCAAATTTGTAAAAGTAACAAAACATATCAAATGAACACATCAGTCACTGAAATGAGAACTAAACCCCACAGACATAAAAACGAACCAGTTACTTACAGTTTTGCTGTGGTTCTGGAGGGAATTTGAGACGGATAATGGCCAAGATTATGAAAACAACCACAGGCCAGGAAATTAAAACAAACGACCATACCTATAAAACAGCAATGAAAATATATCGGTTACGTTTGTCGCATCGATGTTACGCAGAGCCCGTCTGGAATGTACAAGCAGTGCCCTAAGTGAGTTATAGGGTGCATTGTAAATCACACCTGTCTTGGCATGCATACAATTAAAATCCAAGCATTATCTATTCAGGAAGAAAAACTACCGGAGATGTTGAGAGCAAACAGCAAGGCTGAAAGCAGCACAAGGTTTCAGTTTGGCTGATAATTGTTGGGGGATGGTGTTCACCCAGCTTTGAGACACTGCTGTGTCACAGTAAAGGCACGCTGGGAAGCACCAACCAAAAGATAAAGCAGATGCAGTGTGAAAGCTTGGTTTTGCTTTCAGTGAAATTATGGGTAAATAGGACTTTGATTGAACTATACTCCAAGATTAAAGAGTCTGACAAGCCTGCAGCACTTTTCCCCCAAAAATTTAGCTGTTTTTTACAACCAGTGGATCCTCATGGTAGAGCTGGAAGGAAGGATTTTCACAGGGGTCATTCACAAGATGTGGAGCTCAAGCATGGTGAAGGAAGGGGTTTATGGAGTTGTGCAGCCAGCCTACAGAATGCACATCTGAGCACCCATCATCAAGAAAAAAACCCTTATAAGAGCTCCTGACCCCAGCAGCCCAAGTCCCTGGCACCTTTCCATCTCCAAATTGTAGCAGTCCATACAGATGAGCTGAGATGATTCCGAGAATGGTTTTGGTTAAAGGGACCTTAAAGCCTATCCAGTTCCATCCCCTGCCATGGGCAGGGATACCTTCCACTATCCCAGGTTGCTCCAAGCCCTGTCCAGCCTGGCCTTGAACCCTTCCAGGGATGGGGCAACCAAAGCTTCTCTGGGCACCCTGTGCCAGGGCCTCACCACCCTCACAGGGAAGAATTTCTTCCTAATATATAACTTAAGATGGAAGAGAAATCATGCAACATTGCCCTAGTGTGTTGAAAAATACATGAACAGGTATAGAACTCTTGTCTCTGACATGAGGGTTGCCCCTTTCAATGGACAAGAATTCAGAAAATACTAGAATTAATCATCTAGTATAGTAAACCAATCTAGGGAGAATGTCCAAAATCTTAAAATACAAACCTTGGAGTTTTGTGAGCTAGGAAATTGTAATTATTCAAATAATCCACTGCTTTTGCACTAGCTGGCAAACTGGCTCCCATGCTTACCAGATTAAGAGTTTTCTATCCATCAGTAGTTAAGCTGAAACTACTCTGTGCTACAAAATTGCTGTTCTATCTTCGTGCCAATTTTTGGGACTGCAAAGATGTCTTTCTTCAAAATAATCCCATTTTTCATCGTTGTGTTGCTACTTTTTTCAGATGAGCACCTATTACCCAAAGCTGTTTTTCCAAAGTAATTCCAAGCCCATAACCATGTTTTCATTTCCTGTAACACTCACTGGAACATAAAGCCAAACAGACAGACAAACAAATCCTGGAGAGCAATTCAGCTTAAAGATGGTTGTTCTACAGCAACTCCATCCCTATCGTCCCTGATGAGGTGACTCAGGCTTGAAAGTAGGAGCAAATTAATGCCCCAAAATAGGCAAGTGACAGACATCAAACCACAAGGCACCTCCTCACACACCCCTTCAGAGGATGCTCCTATAATTTCAGCATTCAGCCACATTTTAGCTTAGACAGACAGTACCCTTCCTGCTTTTTAGGTATACACGGCCAACTTGTAACAAGATCCATCACTGACACGGACATATTTTAGTTAATTTTTTATATCAGATGCTTTCCCTGTAATCAGTCCCCAAACATGCAGTTTAACTGTGATTAATTCTCATGCAAATTGTATTATTAATGTGTCCTCCTTGTTTAGCACCACACAGGCTAAAGTAAAATTATGGGGTAACAGCACAGAAACTGATATTAGTCAGAAGCTGCCTAAAGGAAGGGCCAGACATCTGTCACATTCCTGGGACAATAAATGAATGCTGATTGTTCCTACACAGGAAAATCACTGTCCCTCCCCATTTTGAGCTACAATGGTGCTTATACTCCCCACTTTCCAGACGTGTCTTCTCTCAGTATCTCTGCCCTGTGACTTAATTGGATTTAATAGTAGCTGGGCACATCAATTGCAACATCACAGCATTTCCACTGTCCCAGGCATTTCTAGTGAACAAAAACAAGACAACCATCCTGGCCAAACTGCTTGCAGGTGGAATGTGTTGACTTGAATGGAACCACAACCAACCTCAATCTGGCTCTTGGGACATTAAGAACTGGGATTTAGGTTGCATAATCCCTTAGTTACTGGATTTTTTCACTGCTAAAAGTTGATTTAATCTCTCAGATCTTACTCAGGATCTCTGGGTGAGTGCACATTTTCTCTCCCCTTCTTGCCTCCATTTAAATAATTAAGTGCACACGCAAGAGGCACCAATATCTCCAGTTCCCTTTGGCACTCAGGCCCAACTTTGCTCCCAAAAAGATTCTGAGTTTACTTACTCACAACCTCAGTCTGAGCAAGCTCCCTAATTTGGAGCCAGAGAGGGAAATTACGGAGGGTTGCAAGGCATGCCTGCCATAAAATAGTCAGCAGTGGCCAGATTTTTTATTTTCATTGAGATTTCAGTTCTACAGTTTTGATATTTCAACTCCACAGGAACCCAGAATTATAGCAAGTCAGACTGTGGTCAAAAGCACAGGTAGGGCTTAGGTGGAATTTACTCTGGGTACATAAGAGCTAAAAGGGACCCAAGCCTTCTGCTTTTAACGAGGTTGTTACAGTTTCTCTTGAGAAATTAGAGGCAATTTATTGGGATTCTTCTGCATCTCAGGAAAAGTGTACTTTTGCAGCAGCGAAGAACACTCTAAGGCACCCAGCATATCCACAGGAGTCAGAGGCACTCAGCACCTCTCTGAATCCAGCTCCACAACAAAGAGATAGGGCAGGGTGAGCTGGAGCAGAGCTTGCAGAAGCACACAGTCATACAAGGCCTTTCACTTCACCCTCACATCTCATCCTCCATGGACATTTCTCTTTGGTCAGCACTTCCTGTGCCTGCCAAGGTTTCCATTCCACCAAGGCAAGTTTAAACCCCAACATGTTTGGGTTACTGGAGCACAGGTTATGGTGCAGCTCCTTGAACTGCCCAGGCTTCTGCTGAAAATACCACACATATTATATTGTATTGTATTTGTACCAAAACTGGACTAGGAACATTTGCTCCCTGATGCTGCTGCAGCTCGGATCACTCTCTGGACATCGCTGGCAATGGTTTATCTTTTGGACAGAAAGATCATAGGGGTGTTTGATTTGCAGCACACTGTGTGCACTGGAAATCTGTCCTACCTGCATCTCTCAGAGCCACTTTTTTCATTATCCATCCTTTACAAATGGCTCTGTGTAAGGGCAGCCCCATCCCCCCCAAATCTCAGGGGCTCCTCAGAGGCTGTACACCAGTCATAGGGTCTGCACACAGAGCAGCAGGTACAGAACTGCAGCCTTAACTCAGGTCTGCCCACGAGCTTGTGCACAGTTTTGTTTGCACAGACATTGTCCTGAGGGAACAAGGGAGGCAACCATGGTACTCCACCTGGACTCCTGAGCCCTCATGCATGAGCTTCACACAAGACCCAGCTTCACTTCTGTCCCATGCCCTTCCTTCCTTCTGCTTCTGCCACCACCCTCCATTCTAAACAGCACAACCTTCCTCTCTGCAGTGCCCCCTCTCTCCTCAGCTCCTGGTGTTTCCAGGTTCCCTTCCTGCACTCCTCTGTTCCCACACTCACCAGCTGCCTCTTGACACTCAGCCAGTTCTTCCAGAGCAGGATCCTGAGGTGCTGGGAGAGCGCAGCCATCCTTGGCTCACCCGACTGAAAGTGAGGGGGGGCTGTGTGTTCCTCCTCCCCGTGCTCAGGAGGCAAAAGTGGAGGCTCTAACCCAAAAGGGCATTCAGCGTCTGAAATCCAGGCCTCTGCCTGTTCCCCACAGCATAGCTCTGAAGCAGCTACTCCATCCACTTGTGGCTGCTGTACTCCCAGGAACTGTGGCTCTTGTCCTCACAGCAATAGCTCCTAGCAAATTCAACAGGTTCTTCCTCTCTGGGCGGGCGGGCAGATGCAGCAGCCTGCCTCCACTTGCGTTAATTACAATATCCAGCCTCTCCTGGATGCTCCCTGTCCAAGCCCTCACCGATAAAACGGATAGCATTCCAAAAAGATGCTTCTGCTTAAACAAAAGGTGATGCATGCCTCCTCCTCCCCATGATGAAACTCCCTGTCTGCCCACACACAACTCCTGCTGGAGAGGTGTCATCAGCAGCAGCAGAGTTAGGCCACTTGCCAGGCCAGTCTGACTTCTCCGAGTTCACAGGGAATAGCTGGGAAGAAAGCATCCACAGCCATGGCATGCATCTTCCTGCCATTGCTGATTTGGAATTAGAGGGGTTTGAATACTTCTGAACGTCTCAAGTAGACCTACACATCCAAGTAAATTAAATGAAAGAGGTGAAAAATATTTGTAAGTCAAAACCTCACGGACTGATCTAACTGCTTGGCTTCCTGCATCTTCCCTTTCTTCCAGGAAATCAGTCCTGGGGTTCTCACTGACTGATTTCCACTAAACACACTAAATCCCCTGAGAATGGATCAGATTTCACGAGATTTCAGAGCACTAGTGTGGCTTAAATACTCATTATTCAACTAATCATTGAATTTCCCAAGCTAGTGGTACCTAAAAAGAACAGCCAGTGATGATAGGAAAGAGAAAAGGCAGGTACAGAGTGAAACAATGACAGCACAGGAAACTGCTCATTGCACAAAGGGACCAGCAATAGATCTGAAATAGGGATTTGTGTGATGGGCTCTGGTCAGCTGGAAGAACTCTGGTCCCCCTCGGGTATCTGGTAACACTGAAACCATCCTTGAAGCACTTGGCAAGCAGTGGAAAACATCATTGTTCTCAGCATATTCCATGAAAGACATCTAAAACCATTCCTGTACATGGCATTTCTTTCAGCCACAAACTAACTTCGGGCCTCAAAAAATGAAAACCATCTTGAAGGAGTCTTTGCCAAACTTCACCCAGGGACCGCAGTGGAGGCAGCAGCAGAGGAGTTTTGATCCAAGGGTTGCTGAAAGTACTGAGAGGAAAAGAGGAGAGGAAGAGAGAGATGTGGTACTTGGTGAAGGGAAACAGCTTTTCTGGATTGGTGAGGAGCCCTGCAAAGGTGGGAATGGCAACAGATCCAGAGCAGTCCCTGCCCCACATACCTTCAGTCTAAATAGATTGGACATTCCAATGGTGGGAGTGAAGCTGGAGCTAAAATTAACCTAAAAGGCTTCCCTGGCAGAGTTTTAATAGCAGTGGGAAGAAACCTAAATGTCTAACCTTCCAGCTCCACATTCCTTTTATTTTTCTCTACTAAATATGCTTAGGAGGGAGAGGGATCTCATTTGGGTCTGGGAGTTTAGAACAAGCACTGCTCCTTAGGACACTGTTCTAGTTCAGCAGGAGGCACAGCTGGATTCACTGCATTTGGCCCAAGCATGGTTTGCAAACTTCATTCACTTCCTCTCTGGGGCTGAAAAAAGAAATCCAAATATAGATAATTCTGCTCTGAGGGGGTAAGAGAGAAGAAATTTATAATTTCACCATTCACTGCCTTGCCAAGGTCTTCTAAGGCAAGTGTCTGATTGCTTCTTTTTGGTATTCAGTCAAACAACTGTTTCAAAAGAGTTCCATGCTTTGGATAATAATTTTCCCAAGCAAATGCACATCCTTACTTCCTTTGTGAACTGAGTCAACAAACATTCCCCTTGGGAAGTACCCAAAGGATAATTTGTTTGAGATCACCACTGTAAAATCAGAATAACTCAATGTCAGTTGGCTCTCAGAGCACCTGCATTCAACTCCCCAAACACCACAGCATTTCCGTTCCAGAAGACAAGATGAGGACTTTATTAAACCATTATACTCTTCTGCTTTTTAATTCCTTTACTAAATAATTCCTGCAGATGGCACAGGAAGCTGTGGACAAAGTGACCAGAGCAGGAACATGTCCCAGTGTGCCAATGTGCAAATAGCCAGAGGGGGAAAGGAAGGAAAGGCCAAATTCTTTCCTCTCCTAATACATTCTCAATTGGTTTTTTCCTCTGGTTGAACAACTAGGACTCTTCTGGGCTGAAGGGGAAATCCACTGAGGGGTGGTTCAGATCACTGAGAAGAAAAGCAGCATCTGTTTCTGTGCCCATGGAGCCAAGGAAGCTCTCAGGGGAGCTCTGAACTGTCATTTTATTCAATGCAAATGATTAGAGCCATGATTCATCCCCTGTACTGCAGCAGCTCACATCACCCTGCAGGGGCTGCAGCTTCCAGGGCAGGAAGGCTCACTTCACACAGCCAGAACTCACAAACAGTCCTTTCCTTGGGACGCTCTTTCAAGCAGAGGAGTTTCTATTTCAGTAGCAATTAATGCATATGTGCTTCCCAAGTGTGCCCAGTAACCTCTATGAGAAATGAAAACTGAGGCAAGTGATGCAAGACAGAATAAAGCCCATGAGTGAATGATCCGCAAGAGTGCTGGAAACATTCCTGCAGGAGGACATGTCCATACGGGTCCCTACCTGTCAGGGCTGGCAGCTGTGAGTGCCACAGGCAGCAGCAAGGCAGGGATCCATGAACAGAGAAAAGCTGCTGCACAGAGTCAGCCAGGGGGTGCTGGGGGCTCTCTCCAGCCCCAACACAACCCCAGCAGGGGGATGAGAAGAAATGGCCACACTTGTCATTCATATTTTACTGGTTTCTTGGCCAAAATGACAGGTCCACACAGCAGCACCATCAAATGCAGCTGTCTGCTCATGAACACTCCTGGCTTGGCTGTGAAATACAAGGGGAGCTGGATCAAACCTGACAGTGCAGAACATTTACCTCCTTGAAGTCAGTGCCAGTGTCTGTCCCTGGAAGTGTTGGAAAGTACACGTGGATGTGGCATTTGAGGACGTGGCTGTGAGGTGAACGTGGTGGTGGCTGCACAGACGTTTGTCTTTTCCAACCTCACCAATTCCATGATTCTAACATCACACACCCTTGCAGCACCAAGAAAGATAAAATTTAAAAGTCTCTAACCAATTTAAAGCCCTGCCTCCCTCACAGGCAGAGCAGCATTTGCCTGAGGACTTGCCAGCATTAGGCAACACTACACAGCACTGGATGATGCTGCAGTGGTGTAAGACAAACTGAAACACCACTTGAGAAATGGAAAGAAAAAAAGGCTTTTGTTGAGCAGCCCATGGCATTTCCCAGGAGAGGCAGTACATACTCTCTGGGAATTGCTCCTAGTTCCTTCCAGTGGCATGGCAGGAGCCTGGAAATGCAAATTCCTGCACATTTCCTGGGTGCCTGAATTTAGGCACAAGACATGGTTTTGAGAGAGATGCTCACTCAGCATTTTTTAGAAACATTCAGAACACTCAGAAAAACTAAAATGGGCAGCACTATTCTTAGTGACTATGAAACTGCAAGTTGATATGGCTCCACCATGATACCACCCTGCCACCAAACACATTTCCACTATTTATTGGTGATTTTTTCCCCCCCGTATTAAAATGCATTTGCAAAGCAGCCCCTCCTGGAAGCAGTTTTCCCTCAAGTAGTCAGTCACTGTCATCAACACAAGGATTGTATCACACGGGGCCTGCTCCAAAGAGGTCAAGGAGAATGGTGCAGCTGATTTTTGGCTCAAAGTTCTTTGATATTAAGTCCTTATTCCTGCAAAGCAGCCTTGTTTCCAAGAACAAGCCCCCAGACCAAGCAGACCTTTGGGATACTCTGATATCAGAGCAGATAAGCACAAAAGTAAATTTTATTTTAGCCCAAGTCCAACCTTCTTGCAAATGAATTAGAGGCATGACAAGCTGAAACATTTGTGACAGGCTTTGCAGAAGAGCTCATCATTGGTGTTTTTCCTCTGATGTCCACAATGCTCTACTGGAGCAGATTTAGGAAAGGGCAGGGAAATGCAACTTTTGGTTTTAAAACCATGGTGCTTCTGTTCAGAAGCGCCCTGTTCCCAGCCAGTCTTTCATCTTCCTCCTTTGCTCCCAAGGTCACCTTCAGCCACATCTGGTCCTAGCAAACCTACAGGTGCTTGAATCATTTCCCACCACACCCAGCACTGAGGGGTGGATTTGTGAGGCTCCCACACGCACACCTACCTTGCCACAGGGATGCTTGCAGGCTTCACACTCCCCCTTTTCTAGGTTACAAACTCCTGTGAGCCCATTGACATGCAACCCTGGATCAGGATTAAAAGTTAGTCAGCAAAGATTTGTGGGCATAAAATGAGCAGTGAAAGGCAGCTGCTGCTGGTAGATGCTGGCAGGCACCAACAACCCCAGTTTAGAGTCTCCCTGGTACAGCAAAAGGTCATCAGTAGAACCACCCCCCCTCTATTCCTGCTCATCAAATAAGCCCAGCAATGTACAGTTCTTCAGAGTATGCAATGGAGCCACTAACTTGGGGTCTGTTGTGCTCACACAGTTATGGGTGGGGCCTGCTTCATTAAAACCCTTTCTCAAAAGCCTTATTCCTGGGGTCAGGGCCCTACTCCCAGTCTTCACAAACCCACTGAATCGCAAGGCTGGAGCAAGTGGGTGATATGGGAGTTTCATTAGGATGTCCTTTAACCCTTCCTTCAGATCATTAACAATGTTAAACCCAGATCTGATGCCAACAAGGGATGGCTACCAGTGTCCAAATCCTGACATTTCTCATTTATCATTTAGCGTTTTCAGCTGGTTTCCAATCTGCCAGCAATGCTCCTGTCCCATCACGTGAGCCTGGACAGCTGACAGATGGACTAATTAGGGATCATACTATTCATGGCAAGGCTGATAACAAGGTCACAGCAAGGTCACTGTGAAAAATAGATTTGCCTGTGTGAAGAACAATTGGTATTTCCAAGGCTGGGCACAACTTGTGCTTTCCAAACCAAAGTGTCAGCAAAGCTGCCCCAAATAAAACTCCAACAAAACAGCTTCCAAGTTAAGAGGCCTAGGAACAGACTGTAAGGATAAGGAAACACAGAGGCAGGATATGCTCGAGACAACAGCTGTATCACGGGTGGGCTGTTCTGTATGCAATGGAAACATATTTCCTGAAAGATTAAAATTGTATCAAATTAAAAATTAATATATTTGAACATCAAAAGAAGTTAAATCCTCAGTCATGTGGATTTAGTAAAGGCTTTTCTCTGCATTCCATAATGCAGTGGTTTGACCCAATATACATAATCATGCAAAAAACAGGAAAAACTATAATTTTTTATTATATTATCAGATAATAAAATACCTACTTAAAGGTCTGCTCAGATTTAGCAATAGACTTGTGAGCAATGTTTGTTCCCCCCATAGCTGGAGTGCATTCACAAACATTCCTTCCCACATGGACTTTCTAAAATAAGCACAAGGCTCCCAGCCCAGGCACTTATCATATTCTTTCTCTACCACCTGGTTGCACGTTTCAGTGAAGAATCTACAGATCATTTCTGTGGGATTTATCCACCAACATGTTTGGAAGCTGTGGGGAAGGGCAGACAGGCAACCCCACAAGCTCAATGTCTAGAAGAAAACAGCAATCTGAGAGCGTAGTCTAAGGACACAGAGCCACCACACTCCTGCTTAATGGAGTGACTATCCATCACCAAGTCACCTGGGTGTTATTACAAAATCAGCTAATTAAAACCACACCCTGAGATCTAAACGAGCATAGGGAGTGCTGATGAGTAATGACAAGTTACACAAGGCCTGTCAGCCTCCTGGAGCTGGGAACTGCTAGCTGTAGAGAAAAATATGTGTTGTAATAATCCCTCACGAGCACCACAGTGATGGAGGAGCACAGAAGGGCTTGCTTACCTACAGAATATTTCTGAGAGCTCCTTCATTCCTAGCAAAGGAAAGGTTAAAGATCTCTTTTCCCTCCTCAGGTCATAGATAAAAGGCAGCTGTCCCAAAAGAGGGTTTGATTCCCTGACTCCCACAGTGGAGATGGGCAATCTTCACTGAATGGGCAAGGAAGATGGCTCTGCAATCAGCCCGGGAGAGAGTGCTCACCCCTCCTTTCCCTAATGACTGCAGCACCAGGCACCCTTCCCCGGAGGAACCAGCCTGGTCCTTCAGGAAGTGCAGTGCACAGGAGAAGGGCTCATTATTATGAGGCATGCCCTGAGTTTATGGCCCGCATTTCAAAACCCGTGTGTGCCTGAGCACAAGGCTCTCGGGGTGATCCTTGGAGAGCCGGGGAGCAGGTGGAGACACGTGCTGGGAGAGGCAGCTCCTTGGGAGGGGCTGTAGGATGTGCTGGAAGATGTGCTGCCACCCACCTGGGCCTCACCTGCACACCCTGAGTTTGCAGTTCCCCCCTCCCTCCCTCCTGCACTCGCTGGGGCTTCCACGATGTGTCCTCACCTTGGGAGGTGTCCTGTGAGATGCAGATTCCTGGATGTCCAAGCACACAGACCCCACTCTAGATTTACACCTCAGAGAGTTGACTTATGCTGCAGTTTCATTTTTCAAACAGAAGTGACAGCAGGATGACATCTTGAGTTGATATTGGGACTTTGCTGTCACATGGAAGTTATCTTGGGCATGGGACAGAGAAAGAGGAGAAATTAAACTCCAGTACTGCTGGATGGATTTGCACAGCAAGTCCAGCAGCTTCTGGATAGCCACAGATGGTCAATCACACCCAAACCAAGACATGCTTGGTGGGCACAGAGTGATGCAGGACCTCCCCAGCAGGTCAGACAGGTCCTGTTTGTGCTGGTCCCACTCTGTGTGCACTGTAAAGCTGAAAGGCAAGTTGTCTACAGCCCAGCTCCAGGATCTCTGAATGTCTGGCAGGCCTGGCAGACCCCTCTGACTATTAGCAAGGTTCTTTGGTGACTGTATTCTGGACTTCTTCATCTGAAGTCCAAGATATCTCAAATATATTGCTGCGTTTTGCAGCTTCTGGCCAGAATTCCCCTCACTGCCAATCTGGATGTCTGAAAAAAAAAAGTGACATTGTTTGTTACTTCTTGGTTTCTTTTCCTTGCCCCTCAAAAACTTCTGTCCAGAAAAAACTTTTACCTTATAAAAGCCCCTTATAAATATCCCTCAGACCCATCCCAAAGGATGAGTGTCCTTTTGGATGCCATTACAACTACCCCAATCAGAAATGGAAGCAGCAGGACCAATGCTAAGAGAGGAGCACAGGACAGATGCTGTGCCCATGTGTGAAGATGAACACCTTTGGGCAGGAAGTTACAGCCTGTCTACAAAGGGCCCCAAAGAGCTTTATTATTTATGGATAATTACCATTATTTGGAGTCCAAAGGTCTGCTCATTTTCTCCAGCTTGTTTCAACAAAGATCAAAGGAAGAAACACCAGTGTCTTTTCCTACATTGCCAGAAGGTAGTAGTAACAACAGTAATTGGGGTTCTCTACAGTCAAAATGCTTATAAAAACCCTTTTCTAATTATTTAATAATGAGACACTTGATGATGCACTGGAAGCAACATTCATTGCCTCCAAGAACACAGAAGTAGCATCAGAGAAGTCTGCTTGAGTTAAACATGCCATGGAAGAGGGTGCCCTCTGTAGACACTAATCCATGTAACCCCTGAGAAGGAGCTGACACCTGCCCTTCCAAAACTAATTCCAGGACAGACTGTGATAGGTATACACCTGTATCTCACTAGAAGTGGGTGAGCAAGGCTCAGTTTTGCCATCCTGACAACTGAGAGATAACATTAAGGACTCCTGAGGGCAAATGGGATTGTGTATTTATCTGGGATATAACTTCTTCCTAGAAGCTAAACAGGAGGATAAATGTGGAGGTAATATCCAGCATTATATGACACAGCAGAGACCTGAAGTGCACAAATAACATAACATGTAATAGCAGAAATCAGCAAACAACAGATAATTGTCTCCTTTTGGAAACATTTTTCCTCTCAGCCCATGAACAGCAAATTGGGATCTCCATGACACCTAGACATGGTCTTCATTTGACTAATCCACCTATTGTAGAATCAATAATTTATCTCCTGCATTTCCATGAAGCAAATTAGGCACAGATTACTTTGGAATAAGGGTAGGCTAGCAATGGGAAAAATACTGCAAGCAATTCTGTGCTGCAGGACTATTTTCAGATTGCTTTGGGCACAAAGGCTGCCCAGGAGCTCATCACTGGGAGGGAGGCAGGAGCCTCAGGGCCCCATCAATGTAAAACACTGGGTTCCTACTCCACTGGTATTTATGGAATCTCCTCCAGTCCCATATGTTAATGCCATTTGGATACAACTGGATATTTTGTGACAGTGAAGTTATCCTAAATTCCATGAGAAAGTTGATGAAAACCAGAATTTAAAACATCCTTATCAAGCATACATTGAATAGGGTTTGGGAAGGGAGAGAGATTTTGGGAAAAAAACGCTCCTGCAGGTAAGAAGGTGGAATAACTCACATACACACACACACACACATAGCTACACACTGTGATGTGAGAGCGCAGGGAGTTTCAGCATCACCTTGCCTTGAGTCTTGAAGAATGCTTGTATTTGCTTTGATTCTTAAAGGCATACAGAGCTGTGGCTGCAGTGCTAGGAGCTCACTATGAGCTGAGCTGGAACAGTGTGTCAGTTACCCATGGACACATTTCCACATTTCCTCAGTTTTCCTTGGAGTATGAGCAGGGCAAACTCAAATCTGCCTGCAAAATCCCTGGAAGAAACCATCTTAAAATGTATAGCCCTTATGTAATCCAAAGTTTAAATAACCCACTTCTACAATCATTTATACACGTGCTTATCTCCACAGACAACTGAAAAGTGGAACAGCTCCCCACAATTGGGAAGAAAAGCCTGTGGAAAAAATCCTCACAGGACTGGGGCACCAGCCTGTGGGAGCCAGATGAGCCTGTGCCTCTCCTGGATGATAGCTGCAGGTGCAACACACCATCAAAGTCAAACCTTAATATAAACTTTGGTTAGAACTATTTCATTATTCAGATCTCAGCAAAGCTGAAGAGTCAAAGATCTCCTTTTTTACAGGAGAAAATGTGAAAACCCCACACTGCCTTTTTCCTGGACAGGATGCTGGGAACTTCCAGACAAGACCCTATATAATGCATTGTCTTTGAGACTTTTTTTTTTTTCTCAATTTCTAGAACCAGAGAATCATAGAAAGGCCTGGGTCGGAAGGGATCTTAAAGATCATCTCATTCTAAGTTCCTGCCAAGAGCAGGAACCACTTTACCACTTCCCCTAGATCTGTTCAGAGGATGCACAACAAGCATCTCGTGCAGTTATTTTTTTTCCACAGGCAACACTCAACAACTCTAAACCCAATTCCACATGCAGCTTGGTTCAAGTTCCAAAAATCTCACGTTCTGTGTGTCTGTGGGTGTGCCCATCTTCCTTTAGTGTGGCTACAGCACTGCATTTGTAGGAGCTGCATTTAATTTTTTGTTTTTTAATCTCCGAGGCAGTTATCTCTGACAGTGAGTGTGTCACAGGACAGCATTTCTTGCAGGGATTGCACAAATAAGCCTCCAGCCTCTTGCCTTAACAAGCTACGCGACCCAGTGATGTTCAGCATGGCACTCCTTGTGTTTTATTGCTGGCTGCAAAGATTTGTTTTGAGCCTCTTTCAGTGCCAAAGGTCTTTGTTGCTAAACAGCCCTTGCTGTTGAGAAATACATGAATTTAATGTACTCATACTGGAATGCCTGCTTGGAAGGTTGTGGAAATTCAACTTAAAACTGCAATCATCTCTTTCTTCCCCTGTTTTTCGTTCTGAGTTTTCTCTTTGCTCTTTGTAAACCACTTCCTGAGCTGGTTCCTGTGCTGTAGCAGGTCTTAATGAAGCAGGCAGCCACCTCAGTGCTGCTCAGGCACATGAAAGGGATGATCTAGAGGAGGAAGGGGCAGTGGCAAGTCTCATAAAAGCAGCATCCTGCTTGTGCTGCTTTGACAAGATGTGAACTAGTTCCATTCATCCCAACCATTTTATTCATAATCACAATCCATCCATGGAAGAAAGCAGTGCTAGCAACGCTTTCCTTGGCTGTTTGGCAAGAGGCCTGTGGGGAGGATGTAGAAGAATCTTATGAAGAAGAGCACCAAAGCCCATCCTGCACTATTTCATACCTGGAAGAGGTGAAGGAAGGTTTCTGGAGGGCTCGTCTTTGGAGAGGAAATAGAAATCAGGCTTTTGAAAATTCTGCATCAAAGCTCTCTCGCCTGTGCCACTGTTGCCTCTGTACCTTTTGCTAGGAAACAAAAAGCTTCCATGACAGCTACCAGCAGTTACATGAGTGGAGCTCTCTTACTATACTGGGAGAGAAGTTCTAAGTATGAAAATGTGTCTGTGAATTTTTAAACAAGTCTGGCACCTTTCACATTGCTTTTCAGCAAGCACTCTCCACTTCCAGCAGGAGCTCTGACAGTTTACTGGGAGCAAATCCTGCACTGTATTCTGAAAGTACATTTGCAGTTTTATGCTCTCAGGTATTTCATTTTTCTCCCTGACGTTTCTGGTGATGGGATCTGGGATGTAAGTGAGAGTCCTTCTTTACTTGAAGCAAAAGACTAATTTTCAGCTCTCACAACTGAAAAGAAAAGCTGAAAACCATAGACTCTAGAAAGACATGGTAATCAGAAAGACCACCACCATTTTTGTGCGGTTTGGGGTAGTAAAACTTTAATTATGGCTGTCTCTCTGATTGTTGCACATGAGAAATCTGATTCTAAGAATTACACTCTCATGCTCAGGGAAGAGAGGCACATGAAGTAGTTAAGCTATCCAGTTAATGCTCCAAATCTGATCACCAAATATTGCATAAGCTGCCCTCAAACAAGCTACAGATTCAATATTATCTGCAGAAATAATAACAACCAGCATTTGGCAGCCTCTGAGAAACCTACTATTTTCTAATGGGCTGTTCACAGTGACCCCAAATAGACAAAATTAATCTAATAAGGTGTTCATTATGTATCATTTACCAGCTTGTGCAAGAGTCAGCCCAGAACTCAGGACCACACCTGACCTTTTATTAGACACGTTTTTCTAACCACCACTTTCTAGCAGGCTGTGCTGTAAAGCAGCTTAGCTTTTATCCCGGTGACTGATCGAAATATCCCTCCTCCCCTCCAGCACTGAGCATCCTGCTCCATTAATGCTCCACAACTCTTATCACACCTCCTCACTCCTGCTCCTGTGATGAAGGGCAGGAGGTGCATTGTGTCTGCTGGGCCCTCTCAGAACATCTCTATTGCAGGTCCAGGCCATTAGAAATGGAACAAAAAAAGCACCGAGCACAGCAGCAGTGGGGAGGTGAGAGGAGGTGGTGTCTCTGGCACGTCAGAGGTGCTGGGATGGCCCATCCACGTCAAAGCCCAGAGATCAACTTGAAACATCCCCCAGGTCAGGGCCCTGACTCACAGGCACTGACGCAAACAACTGCAGCTGTTAAAATGCCGCTGCCTGTCCTGCCCCTGCCGCCCAGGTGACACCCGGCAGGGAACAGCAGCGGCCCCTGGGCCAGCACTGCAGCACCCGCCACACACACAGCAGCCAGCCTGACATCAGGAGCTGGGAACACCGGGATGTGTTCCCTGCTGCAATGAGAGTCACCCCTGGGGATGCTTTGTCGGCAGCTGTGACTCCTCAGCCCACTCTGGGAGGCTTCCATGGTGCAGTGAGTTCAAGATGCTTCAACACCATTAGAACTAATCTCAACAGCAAATGGGCTTTGCAAATGGACAAGTGGCACACCAGTTTCCCATGAAATAAATCATCACACTGCCTGGAACACTGACTCCTGAGCCAGGGCAGCAAAGCATGAAGCTGTAACCTAAGTTTGCAAATATCCAGTGGCCCTGAAAATCTCGGGGCCTGTTCACAGCTACTGCACATGGTTTAAGAAGTTCCTCTACTAAGGCTTTGAGGGGTTGCTCAAAGTATCATCCTCACTGTGGAGGAAGAGAGAGCTGTGTGCTCCAGTCTGGTGAGACCCCACCTGCAGAGCTGCCTCCAGCCCTGGGAGCCAGCACAGGAAGGATGTGGAGCTGTTGGAGCCAGTCCAGAGGAAGCACCAAGATGATCAGAGGGATGGACCAACTCTGCTGTGGGGAAAGGCTGGGAGAATTGGGATTGTTCAGCCTGGAGAAGAGAAGGCTTTGGGGTGACCTAATTGTGGCCTTCCAGTGCCTGAAGGAGCCCACAAAAAAACCTGAAGAGACTCTTTACAAGGTCCTGGAGTGACAGGACAAGGGGGAATGGCTTCCCACTGACAGAGAGTAGGTTTAAATCAGATGTTAGGAAGAAATTCTCCCCTGTGAGGGTGCTGAGGCCCTGGCACAGGGTGCCCAGAGAAGCTGTGGCTGCTCCTGGATCCCTGGAAGTGTCCAAGGCCAGGTTGGACACTGGGGCTTGGAGCAACCTGGGATAGTGGAAGGTGTCCCTGCCCATGGCAGGGGGTAGAACGGGATGATCTTTAAGGTCCTTTCCAACCCAAACTATTCCACAATTCTATCTCAAACTCAGGGCAAAGCTAGAGCCATTAATCTGAAGTGATGGTACGAGGTGCTCCCACCACCTGTTTTGAAGTCCACGGTCTCCTGCATCACCTTTCCAGGGTTCTCCCTGGCCCTGTGTGTCTGCCTTTACCTTGGCTGCTCTGGGAGGTGACAGTCAACTCACTCCTAAGTATGCTAACCAAGAGAGACACAGAATCATAACCATCTCTATCTGTGGCACATTAAAGACCAGCCCACATAGGCTGGGGGATTTTTACTATGGAAGGTCCTTTCCTTTGGGGTACAGTTTCTTCTCACTTGAATCAATGATCATTTGTTACATTAATTCAGAGACAGAAATCAGCTACACTGCATTCATGCTCTCTAATTGTCCAGCTGGAAAAATCAATGCTTTTATTGAATTAGCCAGTTGCCACAGCAAGTTTTCTTTGATTTCTATGGTTCCCATGAATCAATAGGAGTCTGTCATTGCCTCTAAGTGGAGCAAAGTCAGGCCCCAAGTCACGTGGCTGGATGACAACATAAATCTTCCCACAGAGTTCTGTGCCTTGGGTGGATTCGGGACTGCTCGGCAATCTGCCGAAAAAGTATCTCCAGTGATTTCCTCCCCTGCCTTCAGCGGCTGCTCCCAGCTCCTAACTCCACCCCTGTTTATCAATTCTCATCTCTCACACTTTGTATCCTCTGTTTTCCTGCTTCCTTATCAGGTTTTTCTGTGCTGTAGGCAGGACCTCCTGCTGCTGTCGCTGTATTAGGTGTGGGTGTCTCTGCCAGAAACATCTTTCCCTTATAAACCCAAATGTCTCTCTAGGACTCCATTCTCTGTGCTGTTGGCAGAAAGTCATCTTTAATCAAACTGCTGGTCCAAATATTTGGTTTGGTTTGGATTGCACTTTTTTTTTTTT
>VWYP01015617.1:50959-170792 GCA_013400435.1 Pycnonotus jocosus | reverse complement strand
GGAAGGCGCTGCTTGTGCCCCCGGGGCAGGAAGGCGCTGCTTGTGCCCCCGGGCCGGGTGTTCCTCGTTGCCGGTGCAGGGCTCGGGGAGCGGGAAGGCGCTGAGGCGATCGAGCCCGCGCTGGGCGCTCCGAGGCGCCCGCCCCGCGGTCGTGGCCTCGCCTGAGGGGCGGCTGCCCCTGAGGAGAACCGCGAGGCTCTGGTGCTCCCCAGGTGCCCGGCTCCGCATACACTCCTAAACTACGCAACTTGTAAAAGCTTTAGTCGCTTAATCCTGTCGTTTTCTCTGTTCCACTGTTGAAACGCAAACACTCGTGCTCTTCCCGCCTGCCAGCTTTACTCAGCGTCTCTGACAAGACCAACCTGGTGGAATTTGCGAAGAGCCTGAATGCACTTGGCCTGGGTTTAATTGCCTCCGGAGGAACTGCCAAGTCCCTGAGGGATGCTGGCTTGCCTGTCAGGTACACACACTCCCCTGTACATCACCACCCAAAAATGTTTTTCTGGCCCTGAGGTTGCTTAAAGTGTTTTCTCTGTGAACAAAAATGAGTGAAAACTGGTCTGAAAGCAAGTCTTCCTTAAAACAAAAAAAGAAAACCCTGCCCCAGAGCAAACTTCAGAACCTTTTTGTCCAGTGGTCTGTTGGCTGAGGCTGAGGAGCATTACTGTGAGGAGAGGTGTTGTAACTTTTTGTGGGGATTCCTTGTCTGCCATGACCCAGCTTTGTTTCCATGGGACAATCTGTTACCTTGATGTTCATAATCTGCCCTGGGTGCTGCCCCTCACAGCCAGGTGAAAGCTGATCTTTGCCTGGTCCTGGGACAGCACTGATGTGTCAGGAACATGTTGAAGCTCACTGGAGTTCATCGGTCACAAATAATTTTCCCAGCACAATCACTTAATGCAGATGGAGCCTTTAAGTGTTGTGCATCCACTGTTGGAAAAAGGTCATGTACAGTCACTAGCTGTTTTAGCCCATGATTCTGGGGAAGTTTGTTCTGGTTTCTTCCATGCTGTGATTAAAACAAACCGCTCTGGCCAAATAAAAATGGGTTTCAGTGCAGTGATGAAAAAAAGGTCAATTATTTGGCAGGAAAGCTGACACGTGACTCCATTTTTACTCCCTGTGAACACAGTGGTTGGTCCCTGGGACACATCAGCACAAATCTGCATCAGCCCCAGAGCTCACTGTTACCCAGCACTTGGTTGTGTCTCTCCAACTTATTTCCTTAGCCATGCTGTTGGTGAAGCCTGAAGCAAAGGATGCTCACATTTCCTCATCCCTCATTATTGTTATTACCACTCTGAACAGTCAAAAGGAGTGGTGAAACTAGGCTGGGAAGAAGAGCACCTCCACATGGCTTTCCATTCTCTCTGTAAACCATTTTGTCTTGGAGTTTGCTTATCTTGGTTATTCCAATGTATTCAAGAAGTAGCTGCAGTGCTTAGTTGGGTGTGACCCATGAGCTCTTATTTCCATTCATGTGAAAAGCAGTTGTTGCCCCTTTGGCATAGAGGGGTTTTGTAGTGAAATCTGTACATTTTCTGTGGTTTGGGCCATTCGACCTCTAGATGAAGTTAGTATGGCACATCTGTTACTGAGCTGTTTTCTTCTTGGGCAGAGATGTTTCGGACCTGACAGGCTTCCCTGAGATGCTGGGTGGACGTGTGAAAACTCTTCATCCTGCAGTCCATGCTGGTACGTTTCTGCTAATACAGCCTTCAGTCTAAAAGAAGGCAGAGAGGCTGGGAAGGAGGAGCTGACAGATGCCTTTTGCAAGGGTTGTGTGGAAGAACCGAGTAACGAGAACAGATTTGCTCCACGAACAGAAGGAGAGGTGAAAAGCCAAGGGGTGAAGTGCAGGGTGGCTGTATTACCTCCTTGTTGCTATGCTGGCATCTCTGCAGTTAGCTGAGCTCTCTCCCTGGGGCTATAAGGAGCAGAGCTTCTCTGTAAATGCCTTTGCAGAGTCAGCTGCAGACATGCTCTGGCAGGGAGCTCCACGGAGTTTAGTGGGTGGGTCTGTTGTGCACCACTAGGAGCACAGCAGTGTAGGCTTTAGGGATGATTCCTGCATGCTCTGATGTTCTCTGACTCCTCTTCAGCAGGGAGGATCTCTGATAGCTGGTCGGCCTGCACATTAATCCATCTGCTCTTTCATCTTCTCTTGGTGTGCTTGAGGTACCTCAAGTGGAACCTGTTGCCCATCCTGCCTGAGGGCTGGAGACAATCTCCCGTGACCCTGAACACAGGACTGTGCTGTTCTTTGCACTCATGTCACCCTCATGTTTCTCTGAGTTCCTAGACCCCACCAGCCACCTACACTGCTCATTGTCTCTTGCTTCCCTTGTCTCTTAGGGGAGGTGCCCTTTTTCACTCCCATGGAGTCTTTGATGATGGTTTCAATGTTTCAAGGGTAGCAGCCAGTGCTTAGAATGTACATTGTTGAGGTTGCTGGTCAGTATTTGGGATACTCTACGATTTAGCACTGGGGGAAGAAGATCTGTTAGCGTGGAGTTTGACCAGCCAAAGACTCTGTAAAGTGGAATAAAGGAGCAGAGGCTGAGGGTGCTGTCTGAACTAAAATGAAAAAGTTAAGATAGAAAGGCTCTGAGGACAAAAGCACACTGTGAAGGGAGGTGTTGAATTAAAGACCTGGTGGTGATTTAGTTCTTTTTTAATGAGGATGCACTGTTTTTTGTAACTAGGCATCTTGGCTCGCAATATTCCAGAGGATAATGCTGATATGAAGAAACAGGATTTCAGCCTTGTAAGGTAAATGTTTGGGGACGTGATGCAATCCATCAATAATCAAAAACCAACAGTAGAGCCCAGTCAACACCAAGGAAGGGGAGCAGTAGGAACTGTAACCTCTGCACACCAACATATCTACAGTTTCCTTTCTTTGTCCTGGCAGGACATACTGTATATTTAAAAACGTCATTTTCTACAGGTGCCTCTTCACCACTTGTAGTAAGAGAAAACTGAAACAAGAAAGTTACATTGTGGTTTGCACAGGGAACTCAGAGGTCTGAATTTCTTCTCTTTCCCTGGGAATTTCTGACACGTTACCCACAGTCAGTGTAGGGCCACATTACACGTGTTGAAGAGTTGAGTTCAGTACTTTTGAAACTGGGCTCATCTTCCCTCAAGTTGGTTCCATATGTCTGATCAGATGGCAATTCCCGATTTTGAAATGCTTGCTTAGTAAATATACCCTTTGATATTTGCATAATGTTTACTGAGTTTCAACACATAAATAAAGAATAGACATGGAAAATGGGTCAGGAACACAGGGTTTGTTCAGACAGAAAACACACAGATAAGAGACAGAAACTTTGAGAGCCGTCTTGGGAGCAAGTGAGCTGCATCCAGAAGCTGAAATAACAAAGTTTGTGCGCTAATGTACCAAAGTTTGGGGGGTTTATTTCAGTTTTTGTTAGGATGTGTTACTTAGTTCAGTCACACAGGGCAGTTGGGGGCTGTATGTAACTAACTGGTGTTAACATCCAGCTACTGCTTGTGAAAAACCAGTTGTACATTAGGGAGTAGCTTCTGGTTCAGAAACAAATGGCTGAGCTGGACATAGCAAATTGTAGATGTAGCCAGGGTGGGAGGTACAGTACAACTGTGGGCCAGAATACATCTGGAGTTTTAAAATTACTTTTAGAAACTGATGGATGGATTTCTCGGCTGAATTTCAAAACCTGAAATTTAAAACCACAGGAATCCTCTTAGATGGCTCAGCAGTGGTGGCTCTTCAGAGCATGCTGCATATTAAAGCAGCCTGTGTGGAATTGCAGGGGGAATAACGTGCCCTTACATCAGTGACTTATGGTGCACTTGCATCCAGACTGGTAATTTGGATTCAGGTTTCTCTTGCAAAAAGCAGAAGTAGCTGATCCTCAGCAGGACTGCCTTTGCATAGTTGCATAAAATTTGCATATCTAAGTCAGTGAAGGAAAGCCTGATACTGATTGTCTTGGTTTGCACAGATAAAAGCATTAGCAGTGTTAAAGTCCACAGATTCCTAATGGTTTGCAACAGATCAGAAGCATGAATGGATGGGGAGAAGGGGGCATTAGAAACAGAAGAGACAATAAAAGACATTGTAGGAAATTTAGAGATGTGGGGGTGGTTCTGAAAGCCATCCTGGAAGCTTATCATCCCTTTTGCTGGAGTTCACAGGGAGTGGGAGCAAAGGAATATTACAAGTTGGACACAAGGGTACTCATCACAGCAGCTCTGTGTGCCATACTGAGCACACCTTGGAGTTCAATACCTTCATGTACTCAGATCAAGAGAGCAAATTAATTCTCTTGGATTAAAAACCCTGTTTGTGAAGGTCAGAACAAATCCCTCCTTTCACTGCAGTTCCTGTGGCGCTGGTAGGATGGGACAGGCATGTTATTACATCATGCTTGCTGGAATACAGACCTACTTCTAGATCAGATGAAAAAACTCATTCCAGTAAGGTCTGGTCTTAGCTTGAGAGGGAAGAGTCAATTTTCTCCCCTGCTTTCATGTGCTACAGAGGCTTTATGGCATTTGGGCTGCACACTCAGGTTTCATATGTGGTTGGTATTTTAAAAGTCCAGAAGTTGGAAAAGTTGTGGGAAATTAGATTGATTGTACTTTGTTTGCAATTGACCTTTCTTGGGTGCTGACTCTCTTTTGAGAATTGGTGGATGCTCATTTTCAGTATTGCTGAGAGCTCCCTTCAAAGTCCTTTGAAATGGCTTGGGTTGTGCACCAAAACCACTAAACATTTATATTCAGGCACATGTATTTAAAGAAGCTTTTCGTTTATTCTGTTTGCTGTAAACTGTTGTTCTGACATTGTTTGATACACAGAGTTCAGTTGAATGTCATAATGCACTGCACCATCACTTGGCCCTGGGCTAAGCACCACTCTTGGCTACCAGATTTTATGCTGGTCCCTGGTCTGAGAGACAGGACCATGAAATCACTGATGATATCTTGTGCTTGCTAAGCCCAGTTTGGCATTTTTATTGCTTGGTGGATAACCCAGTTTTCTCCCTCAATTCTCAGAGTTGTAGTGTGCAACCTGTACCCCTTTGTGAAGACTGTGTCTTCTCCTGGCGTGACTGTAGAGGACGCAGTGGAAAAGATTGATATTGGTAAGTTACAGAGAGAGCAAATCTGCTTTCCAGACAGACTCTATGCTTCTGAACTCTGTGTGGTCTCAATTCTTCTCTCTGTGTTCGGTGGGCTTTGCACACCCATAAAGGAAGTCTGCTCAAGAGCTGCAAGGAGCAGGCTGAAGGCATAGTTTGGTAAGCCTAGTTGCTTTTGAGCAATTAAAATGGCAATAACAGTCTGGCAAGGCATGCTGCACAGGGGGCAAGTCGTAAGTGCACTGCCCAAAAGAAGGAGCCTGAGGGCTGTGCTAGGAAAGGCCAGGTGGACCATGCTTCCAGCTGAAACGTGGACAGCAAGACTAAACCTCTTTTGCAGCCTGACCGTGTAATAGAAATTTAAAAAAACATGAGCTTTGGAGAGCAGAGCTGAGCCACTGAAAGTACTCTCAGGATGGGTGAGGACTTCACTGCAGGAAGCCATGAGAAGGAAAGGGGTTGGTCTGTGTATGTGGGAGAGTACTCAGGACCTGAGCTGGGAAGCACGGACACCTGCATTAGCATGTTCTCTCCTGCTGCTACTTATTAACCCCAAAGGCTTGCTGTGCCTTCACTGCAGCATCTCTGCTTGGCAGCCTGAGCAGCACAGGCACAGTTCAGTGCTATGTGGTTGGATTGGGATTGGATTTTCTTGCAGTAGTTTAGTCCAAATGATGCCCAGCAGAGCTCTCTATTAAATGTTTTATGGAGTAATACTTGCTCTGCATGAAGCAATGCCAGCCTCTAGTTTTCCTTTGCAGCAGCCTAGTATCTTATATGATTTAAAGAGTTGCAATAGCAGTGCAGTCAGACTGAAGGGAGAAGTGTGGCATTTTATCTCACACAGAGGACCTGGGCAAGATTCATTGTTATTTGCAGAGACATTTGGGAACCTCTGTTGTGTGACAGTGTGAAAGCAAATCTTTCTGCAGACCTAGTGTGAAGAGGATGGTGGTTAAGCTCTGTGTGGGGACAGCCATCTTTAGGATGGGGCTGTGCTGTTGGAAGACATTCTTCCCCCAGCTGCTCATCACAACCTACATCCTGTTCCCTGTCCCCTGCAGCTCTGCCTGGGTCTGCAAACCCAGTCAGTTTGCAGATTGAGTCAAACTTACCAGGCCTGAGCATTTTGAAGAGCACTCTCACCCCTCTCTGTGCTGGAGGGAGGAGACACATTCATCTGGCACAAAGGTTCGATGATGGACATCCCTTCCCGGCCTGAGCCGTGCCTCCTGATTGTGCTGTGTCCAGGAGGGAAGTGCTCCATGCCTGTGCCCCTCTCTTGCAGGGGGAGTGGCCTTGCTGCGTGCAGCTGCCAAGAACCACGCCCGTGTGACAGTGGTGTGTGACCCTGCCGACTACACTGCAGTAGCCAGAGAGATGGCAGCATCAAGGGACAAAGACACTGCCATGGAAACCCGGCGGCTGCTGGCACTCAAGGTCAGTCATGTTTTCCTGCCTTGAAGGGCTGAGGAGGTTCTTTGCCTCTTTAAACACCAAATCCTCTGTAAGTTGACGTTCCTAAGTTGCCAAGTGTCCCCCATTGCGTCCCCAGGCCTTCACCCACACTGCTCAGTACGATGCAGCCATCTCTGACTACTTTAGGAAGGAGTACAGCAAGGGAGTGTCGCAGCTGCCCCTGAGGTACGGCATGAATCCTCACCAGAGTCCAGCGCAGCTCTACACCACGAGACCCAAACTGCCCCTGACAGGTGAGGCCTCAGCTGTGCTGGCCAGGAGGGAGCTCTGGCATAGTTGGGGATGGAAGTGGTTGGATGTGTTTGAAACTAAAGGAGCATCTTGTGTCTTAGTCCAGGGGATGGCCAGCCATGTCTTCACAGCTGCTTTATTACTGAGTGGCACTAACTTTGCAGTTAAAAGTTGAGCTGTATGAAACAGGAAAGCTGCTTTGTTGAGCCCCACAGGACCAACTGCAGCTCCATGTTCTCTGTTGCTGTAAGATTGTGTGTCCAAGGTGCTTTGAGCAGATTTATGTATTGTACTTTCTGCTTGACATTAGATACTGATTTTGCAAAGGAAAACCTCATCATCCTTTTAAGATGCTTTTCTACTTGCCGTTTCCCTTGTTTAGTATTTTCCCTATTTTTTGTGTCACTATTTACTTGGCCTAGAAACCGAGCTGTTTTTCTCTAGGTCTGAATTGGTTTTTTTGGTTTCTTTGTCTTTCTTTCTTAGATGGATTTGAGCAGAGGGTTATTACTTTGTGTTTGTAGAGTGATGCTGCTGCTAATGGTGGTGGCAGGAAGGGATAGTAGCAGATTTGAGACTGGTCTGGTGTGTCTCTCTGCCATTTTACAGGGTGTGCCACTTGGCACAGCATTGCTGTAGTGAGGGAGACCCCTGTTTTGGAGGGAAAGTCTGGCTACTCTTGTTCTCGAGACTGTTTTCCATGTGTGCGGGCATTGTCCTGCTGAATAAGCAGTGAAGCTTTGTGTTGCAGCATTTTCCCCATTCCAGCTCTGGGGTCTCTTAGGAAACTTTTCCATTCCTGCACTGGCGGCTGACTTGCTTGCAAGTCTGCCTTCCAGTATGGCAGCAGAACAATGCTCACTCCTCCTGGATGTGGATTATTGTTAAAGTTATCTTTTCTCCTCCAGTCTCCTGGAATGCTCACAGTGCTGCCATGTCAGTACGAGCAGTTCTTCCTTCAGGGCCAGAGCAAAACCTTTTGAGAGCAGGCTTTTAAATGGCCTTTACTCTTGGTGTGGATTTCTGGGCACTCCACCAGTTGCTGAGGAGCCAGGGTCATTGAACAAGAGCAGTCTGTAGTGATTTGAGTGCTCTCTGGGAGAAATCCTTTGTGCTGGCTCTCCAGGCTCTGGGGAGAGGGGTTTTCCTGCTTTAACGTGTCCATGTGCTGTGTTTGCAGTGATGAATGGCTCTCCCGGGTTCATCAACCTCTGCGATGCCCTCAATGCCTGGCAGCTGGTGAAGGAGCTCAAGCAGGCGCTGGGCATTCCGGCCGCAGCCTCCTTCAAGCACGTCAGTCCCGCAGGTAGGGTGGGACGTGCTCCCCTCTCCCGGCTGTGCGGGCGGGTCCTGGGGCGGGCAGCAGCAGCTGCAGTGCCCTGGCTCGTGTTTCCCACTAGGTGCTGCTGTTGGAGTTCCGCTCAGCGAGGAGGAGGCCCAAGTGTGCATGGTGCACGACTTGCACAAGACCCTGACGCCCTTGGCCTCTGCCTACGCCCGGAGCAGAGGTGAGGGCTCCAAATAACCACAGCAAACCAGCCTGTCCAAAGAGCTTACCTCGGGGCTCAGCACCTGAGCAGCATCCTCAGCTCTCCCCCTGCTCTTCCCTTTGCACCACACTCCCCTCCTAGAGGGGTTTTGTCCATAAGGATCTTCCTGATTGCCTATCAGAAATTGCTTTCCAAGAGAGCAGGCCCTGTATACAGCTTCAAAGAGCTAAAACCACTTTGGATTCTGTTCCTTGGCGAATCTAGAAGGACCTGTAAGATGATATGGTTTTAAATTTAAATTTGTGCATACACACACACATATATATGGGGCTTGGCTAAAGGATCTGGATAAACAGCAGTGCTGGTAGCACAGTCAGCATTGGGGTGCTCAGGAGTAAGTATTGAGCTTGAGTAGAGATATTTTGTCTTGCATTTGATGGGGGTTTTTTAAATGCTTTGTACTGCAGAGCTCACCAAAAAAAGCTAAAAATGTAAACAAAACCAGCTTTCTCTGCTTAGCTGAGATACTTTGCTACATCTCTCATTTTCCATGGCATTCCTAGAAAATCTGCATAGATTGCGAAAATCAAGGCAGACTTGATAAGGAGCACATTGACTTGGGTTCATTCTTCACAGACCACCTTTGAATGTTGCTCTCACAAAACCATTGCATGATTGCTGGAAAAATAAACCCTTAGAACAGCAGAGGCAGAAGAATTGACCTTGCTGCATAGTGGAGCATTTGTGATGGGAATTGATTTCACCTTAGCTATGCCATTAAATAGAAAATACTTATTTTAAAACAGAAGAAGAAAAAGGTTGCTACATTTCTGGGTCTGCTTTCTTGCAGGAAAAGCCAGGTGGGAGCGTAGCCATCTAAAAGCTTTCCTCTTTTTCCAACTGTCTCCCATCTAAAATCTTTCTGTGTGATCCTTGCCTCTCGTTGTCCTCTTGCCACCAAGGGTACAGCTGAGCTGCTTGCAGTGCTGGAGGTAGTCATTACACAGTTAGAGCTTTGACAGAGGCAGTGAAGAAGGAAGAATATCTGAACTGTGGGAATATATAAAGGTCCTTGAGTTTTGAGGTAGGATTTTTCATCCTTGTTGCTTTTATGGCCCCTTTTTTGGTTATTTTTGCTGTGGGATTAAATTCTTAGCTCTCACAGCAATTGGCTGGACTGTAGAAGTGAAGAGTTTTTCTTCTTCTTGCTGTAGTTTGATAAATGAGTAAAATTTAGGATTTTTCAGGTGCTGATCGGATGTCCTCTTTTGGTGACTTCATTGCCCTGTCTGATATCTGTGACGTGGCTACTGCCAAGATCATCTCCAGAGAGGTCAGTAACAGCAGCAAATCATTCCAGGGTAACAAGGAGAATCATTCCAGATGCAGCCAGTGGTTTGTAACAGCCTTTTTGTTGGAAATTGACCCATTTTACCAAAAAGAGTTTTACTGGGCCATTTGTGTAATCCTCTGATCTGGTGTACAGAATTTACACCAGTCTTCTGATGCCTTTTTTTTTTTTTTTTTTCCCCTACCAATTAACACCTGGCTATGTGCTGGAGCCTGTGAAATAGCAGAGCTGGCAATGCTGCCTTCTATGAGATGATTGCAAACCTCTGGAAAGGAGCCCTGGTTAGGCTGGCACAGGTGTCTGCTTGAGCAGCTGTCATGGGAGATGTGAAGGACTGGAATGCTGGTGGCCAGCCCCTTGCCCAAGGCAGGAGTTTGGAAATAGGTTGGAAATAGGAGTTAGGAATTTGGCTGCTACCTGCCACTTACATGCAGGCTCAGCCACTTCCCAGGCTGTGCTTTTTCCATAGAATCACAGAATCTTTTGGGTTTGGAGCAGCCTGATCTAGTGGGAGGTGTCCTTGTCCATAACAGGAGGATGGAGTGAGGTGGCCTTTTGCAAAACCATTCTGTGATTTTATGATGCCAAACAGAGGAAAGAGCATATTCTGAGCTGGTTTGTGAGGGTAACATCTGGTACAGTGCTGCTGAAAATGGAAAAAGCCTCACTGACACTGTTAGGCGCAAATGTGAAAGTTGTGCATTGCTTCATGGTACTGATCAATGTAAACTCTCCGTTTCCATGCTCTTAACAGCTCTTTTTCCAGTGTTTTTGCCTCCTCAGGAGTGTCACTGTTGAAATAAGGATTTATTGGACTTTAGGCCACACTTACTGTTAGGGCTGAGAAGTGGGGATGTCATGGTCAAGCTGTTTTCCCTTGGAGGAGGATATTAGTTATTAGTTCCATTCCGATTAGAGGGATGTGGGTTGCTTTTTACTAACTTCTGGCAAGAGCTCATAATGCTCTGCTGGTTTTTGTTTCCAGGACTGAAACCCATACTGTAACAGTGCTTTTACTGTTGTAGGATACAGACAGATCCCAAGAAAGTTGTGTCTTCAGTGCAGGAAATGGCTGGGGGATCTCTCAGGCTTAGCCCCTGTTTCATTTTTCCTCCTGTGTGTTGCAGGTGTCTGATGGTGTGGTGGCTCCTGGCTATGAGGAAGAAGCTCTCAAAATCCTTTCCAAAAAGAAGAATGGTGCTTACTGTGTCCTCCAGGTTTGTACCCCTGCTCCAGTCAGGGATAAAGCTGGAAGCACAGACACTTTGGACCTGAGATGATGCACCTTCACCTGCTGCAGCCAGCATGCTGGTCAAGCAGTAGTAATACTGTGTGGTCAAGCCAGTGTCAGGTTGCCTTCCCAGTTCCTGCAGTGATTGTTGGGACTCCAGAATCACCCAGGTTTGGTGAACTTGACTCATGGATCACAGGTTGCTGTCAGGTCCTATTTCTGCTGCCTCTGAGAGACAAATGAGCAGAGAGCTCCACTATAGCATCACAAAAAGAAAATCCAAGGCTTAGCTGAAGTTGCAATTGTAGTGTAGCTGCCAGGGGAGCTGGAGAAGATGGCTCAGGAGCTTCAGGCAAGAAAGAATGAAATTACAGACAGTCTTGGCAGCTGATTACCTCCTGGAATTCAATTAACTTTGCAAGGATGAGGTCATGTTGGTGAAGCCTGTATCTTCAGGGCTGAATGCAGAGCAGTGCTAAGGAAAGTTGGTCTAAAACATTTCATTGGATTAGGAAAAGTACATAAAGCGTGTGCACAGTCCTATTTAGAGCTGGTCACCTTAGTCTGGGTTGTTTCCTGTCTGAAACCTCAGCTAGGGCTCCCAGAATTCTGAATAAGGCCATGCATGGGTGGATCTGAGTGCAGTGTCACAGTTCCAGTTAACCTGATCCCTGTGCTGGTGTAAATTAATTGTGCTTCCAGCATGGATGGAGATGTGCCCCAAGAGTGCAGCTCTGGAAAGAATCACACTCACTGTTCCTTGAATGCCACAGAGGGCTGGGAGTTGTAAGTTTGAGGCATGTAGGAAGCAGCTCCAAACATCCCTGCCTTCCTCTGGAATGCTGGAAGGCTCTGTGTGTGTGTGCATGTTTTTCCCCTTTGTGTGGAAACTGGAAGACTGTAGGCTTTGGTCTCACAGAGTTTTATTGGCCTGTCTTTGGCTCTCAGATGGATCCCCAGTATGAGCCCGATGAGCTGGAGGTCCGAACCCTCTATGGCCTGAACCTGATGCAGAAGAGGAACAACGCGGTCATCGACCGGTCCCTGTTCAAGAACATCGTCACCAAGAATAAAAATGTGAGTGTGGGAGATGAGTGAGCTCAAAGGCACATGGAATGAATGAGCTGCTGTGCCTTCATGAAGGAATTGACCACTGGGCAATTTTAAGAGCTCCTAAAATATTTTAATGAGGTTTAACTGGCTCTTACCAAACAATGCAGCAGACTTTCTGGACCTAATATACTTAGGTAAATCAAGATAGCCTTTCTTTGTTTTGATTCCTTGGATAAATAAGAGGAGCTGGACCTTTCCCATTATCTCAGACTACCACAATATTTGTAAACAAGAAGCTACTGTGTGCCATTTTTTATGGTGAGGCAGCCATGTGCTAAGGATCTGTCACATCTCCTGACTCATTGTTTACATCACCCTTTTGTGTGCATGGTGTTGTGTAAACTCTGGCCTGGCTGCTATTGTTCAGCAATTGGAGCCCACATCACCAGAAAGTCTGCAGTGATTTCTTTGTCTCTGATCTCATTCTCATTAAAAAAACAGACATTAATGAGCACATGATTAGTCATGGGCTCAGAAATAAGTTCAGATATTGAGGTAATAAAAATTTTTCATAAATTAGGAATGAAACTTGAAAAAAATTCAGATTTTGGGAGCTGGTTTAATTTTTGTGGTCCTGGTTTTTGCCTGTGAACACAGCTGATGACAGTAAATGCAAAGGAATTTTCAGGCTTAAGGCCAGTGATGGAACCTGCTGAGATTGAGTCTTACCCCTGAGATTTGGGAGATCAGCTGCCAAACCAAACATTGATGGGTTTTAATCTAAACAAAATTTGCTGGTAATTGAACAAAAGAGGGTATTTTTGGCTACCTTGTTTTCCCTGTGTGTGACTCAGTGTCTGTGCTGGCTGGGGTGTAGCATGGGTGTCAGGCTGGTGCTGACAGTGGTGCTCTGTTCCAGCTGCCTGAGGCTGCTGTCCGGGACCTGATCGTGGCCAGCATCGCTGTCAAGTACACCCAGTCCAACTCTGTCTGCTATGCCAAGGATGGGCAGGTGGGTAACTGCAGAGGGCTTTCCCACCCCTCTGCTCACAGGCAGGCCTGGAAGAACCTCCAAGTACACGGGGAGCTGCTGAACAGGGCCGCAGGAGCTGCCCTGCACACTGCTGTGCAGAACTGTTGTTTCTCAAGGGGCTGCTTCAGAACCTTGCTATCATTTTTTCATGGTAGTGGCAGGTCTAGCTCTTTCGTTGGTGGGGTTGGAAAAGCTCTTACGTGCTTCTGCACTGTGGTCTTGAGTCATTTCTTCCTAACTACTCTGTCCTTTCACATAATTTTTCTCAGGGAGTGTTGTAGTTGGTCTAGAGCCTTAGGAAATTACAGTATGTTTCTCGGCTGGATTCTGACTGTCCAAATGCTTCTTTATTTTCACTTCTTCATCGAAAGATGGGTTATGCTTTCTTTTTTTCACCCCTCTGGGACAACAAAAATCCTCTGGTCTCTCTGATTATATTTTTTTTAAAAGCTGGTGATGGATCTTGGAATTTATAGGAGCATTATCAAATGTGTAATTGAGATTATGAATCACATGGTCACACAATGGTTTGAGGCTGGAAAGGACATTAAAGCCTATCTCATTCCACCCTCTGCCATGGCAGAGACACTTTCCACTATGCCAGGGTGCTCCAAGCCCTGTCCAGCCTGGCCTGGAACAATTCCAGGGATGGGACAGCCACAGCGTCTCTGGGCACCCTGTGCCAGTGCCTTACCACCCTCACAGGGAAGAATTTCCTTCTAGTATCTAACCTAAACTTCCCTTCTTTCAGTTTGAATCTTGAATTTTAAAAACATCTGTTCTTTCCAAGTCGTCACCAGGTGTTCAGCCTAAATAATTTATCTAAAAGTTGGTGTAAATATATTGAGAGTTGTATTGTTGCCCAGCAGATTATTCTTGTAATGGGTTGTTTAGCTGACTCTTTGCTCTCCATGGAAGTTTTTCAGTAGGCCTGGATTACTTAAAAAAATATGGAAGAAAAATACAGAGAATGTTTTTGAGCTTTGGTACATCATAAATCAGCAAAATGGATCAAAGCATGAACCCTACAGGCAGAGACTGAGCTGCAGTGCTCTCCTTACATTGGGGCTGATTTGTGTTTGCCAGGTTGTTGGTACAGCCTGAAAATGCTGCAGTGCTGTCTCACAGGAGTTCCTGGGGTCATGTGCTGTGTGGTTCCTCAGAAGATGTCTCTGGAGATACAGAATTTGTCCTTTATTCTGCTTTATGTTGGGGGTTTTTTTGCTTTCAAATGATTCTCTGCACTCAGCAGTGTTAGATCTCTTAGCCCCAGAGCAAAGGTGTTGCTGTCTCTGCTCCTTTCCCCTCATCACAGCAGCAATTTCCAATTTCCCCGGTGCTTTGGCAAGGCTGGGCTGAGCGTGGTGCTGCAGATGTTTGCAGAGTGTGTGTGGTAATGGATGTACCATATGGAAGGGAGAGGGCAGCAGGGAGCAGGGAGAGGCAGCCTGGGCAGGCAGGGGTTCAGCTGGCTTGGGCTGCAGAGCTGGTTTGAAAATTTTCATGTGGAAAGCACCTTCCACATCGCTACACTTCATCTGCTCTTCCAGGACCTGACCTTACATGAGCCAAGCCTGAGAAGTCCAGCTTGCTTTCAATCCCACTGCTTTTGGTTTTCCAGGGGTTATTTGAGCCTCACAGCATCTCTAAGAAATGGGGATGCCTAGAAAAACTCTGGTGTGTGAGACATCCAGAATGTTTACCAGCATGGCACCGCTGGGTTCAGGAGTGATCAGCCCCTGCAGCAAGGTAGCTGTGTTAATACATTCCAGGAAAGTGTGGAGTGGGAAGCATTTCTGGACCTGAGTGTCAATTTGCAGGAAGCCAGCTGCCACTAATTGCAATAAACACTTCCACTTGTTCTGGCTGACTTTCATCTTGTACCACGTTGATTTACACTTGCTTTAATGACACCATCATGTTTTAAATTAGCAATTTAAAATTATTCTTTATTTATTCTCTGTACGGTAGCGTAAAACAAACCTGTTAATTTACCTTACGCTTTCCCAGTGACTTCGCTGCTTTGTTTGTCTTCCCAGTGGTCAGGTCCTTTATTAGATTTTTATATTTCCAAGTGTCTTTAGGGTTTTTGTTTTCATTCATTATCCAGGGTAAATCTGAGTAAACCCAGACCAGTCTGGATCATTTTGCAAGAATCCTTTGGGCATTATCCATCTTACCCACTCTGTGCTGTTGCACAGCATTCCAGCTATGGAGAGTGTTTGACTCTCCTGTGAACCAAAGTGGTTTTAGTCAAGTAATTCTTAATTTTCACCAACTCTTTTTTCTATTAAGTGATAGATTTGGTTTTTTTCTGCTCACCCTGTGCTGCTGTCTCCTTTCATTGCTCACACTTAATAGGCTCTGCTTAAGCACTTCTGGATTCCCAGGAGATTAAGCTTCGAAAGAAGCATAATTAATTTTTGTGTAGGGAAGGGGGGGGAATGGCTCCTTTGTGGAGGATTTTGGGGTTTTAGCTGTGTTTTTGTGTGGGGAAGGGCAGCACGTGGGGCAGGGAGTGATGAGGTGTAGGAAGAAGGATTTCATAAAGTGAAAAAGGCAGGGGAATAGGTACAGGCCAGTGTGAGGGGAGATGCAGGTACAAGTCTAGAGGCTGTTATTAAGCAGGGGCTCAAGCTACTGATACCTCTACTTCAGACCAGAAATTCCAGGCTGGATTGAGGAAATCTTCCCCAGCAGTGTTCCATCGGAACCTGTGCCTTTAAAAAAGGCTTGAACCAGTGTTACAGATAAACCTCTGTAGATTTGGGGATGCTTGTGAAGAATTTACAGGCTGCATCACTTTGATCAACTGAAATACAAAGCCCCTGCTATTTTGGAGTTGTTGAATACAAGCCAAAATTTAGTCATTCATCTCTTGACAAAATTTAGGTCACCTGAAATGTGAAGTATTTTGCGTGGTTCACAGAGGAAAGGAGAAGGCTCTTTTAGAAATGCTCTTGGATGCTGACAGGTAGCAGAGCACCCCGTTCCATCATAGGAGTGCCAGGCCACAGGAAAGTGCAAGGACAGTGCACAGTCAAGGCACAGTGCAAGGACATGATGGAGACTGAGACACCATTCTGGCTGGGAAGGGACACAGAACATCCCAAATATTTGAAACTTGGGAGTTTATATTTGAGTTTAATATTTGAAACTAGCCTTGCTAGTCCCAGTCAGAAGGGGCTAGGTGGTAGTTCCTAGTGTGCTGTGGGACACAGCCAGCCCTCTCCTTTGTGCAGGGAGGGAGGATAAACCTCTGTGGAAGTGATAACACACCAGTGTGCAGCTGCTGTCGAGCTCCTTTGGAGTCCAGGGTCCCCTGCAAGTTTAATAGGGTGGGTTGAGAGCAGAGGTTGGACATAGCAGTGTTTGTCTGGGGGAAGGTGCCACTAACTGTAAGAAACTTTGCATCTGCTTAGTGTTTGTGCTACCAGCAGTATCCCTGTGGGTTTATTACGCACTGATGACTTCAGCTATGGCTGACCAGATTATATCTGATAGCAGCCCAAGCCAACCAAGCCTTTCATTTGCTCCTTGGGGGAACAAGATCCAGCAGAATGTTTTATGGTTCTGGTAAGAGGTGAAGTCACCATGCCTTGATGAATGGGAAGACAAATGAGTCATTCCTTTGAGGGCAGCCTGCGACTTATGGCTTTACCATCTGTCCCAGTCTGAGCTGGGAACTCTGAGGCACTGGCCAGCACCTCGAGCCTCAGCACTGTGTCCCTGGAGAATGGTCTGGGGAACAGCTCAGCTGAGCAGGAAATGATGGGGGAGGCAGACTTGTTTCCTGTCAGATCTCCAGACTGAAAGGGCATAGGAAGCGGGACCCACAGGATGGACAACAGTTACCAGCCCAAGTCTGACATCCCTGGTGGCTGGGTCTGGCTGCAGAAGCTGAGCCAGTGCTGTATTTTCATAGCAGCTTCCTCGAGATAAAGCCACTGTGTGGATTTTGCTTATCTGTTAGAGATCAAGCACAAGTGCTATTAAATAGGGTTAGCAGCAGCTATTTCAAAAAGCCTGGATTCTGGCAGATGGCAGCAGAGGAGATGTGTGGTAGCTCCAGGGCCCTGACAATTCATGGGATGTAACGGTGTCACTGACCAGCATTCCTGAGAGAGCAGTGGGTTTACTTCCTTATCAGCCTTGCCAGGTCAACGGCCCCTCATCCACTGCACCTCTCAGCTGATGTGGTTAAGCTGTGTGTGCCTGACTCAGTGGACAGATGATGGTGTTTGGGTGACCTGGGTGCAGACATCAACACTCTGACTGAAGTGCCCCATTTCAGGAGAGGCAGGAAGCCATAATTGTATCACTCTCCTGAGGTTAAGGGTTTGACTCTGATGGTTGGGGCTGTGTTATTTAGAAGGGTGAAAGAACTTAAATGTTTTGAGCGTGACTGTCAGCTCAAAAGAGCTGTAGAAGTTAGCAGTGCAGACAGCTGGCCCAGTAACCAATTTACAGGATCAGGAATGCAGGCATTTCCCAAATTCCCACCACTAATTACCTGCACTTTCTCTGCTTGGGTGAGGAGCAGCTAAACCGGGGAGGTGTTTCCTGGCAGCCTGCGTGGAGCGCAGCCGTGGCCCTGATGTCTGTGTGTTACCCTGTGCCGCAGGTGATCGGGATGGGCGCGGGGCAGCAGTCCCGGATCCACTGCACGCGCCTGGCCGGGGACAAGGCCAACAACTGGTGGCTGCGGCACCACCCGCGCGTGCTGGCCATGAAGTTCAAGGCGGGCGTGAAGAGGGCCGAGATCTCCAACGCCATCGATCAGTACGTCACCGACACCATCGGAGAGGTGAGGGCTGCCCGCGGCTCCCCCGGCAGCACAGCTCCCGCCAAAGCAGCTCTTGCTGTGGGATTTAGCCCAGTGTGTGTTGTAATGGGGGACTGCAAAGAGCTGGGGGATCCTGGGCCCAGCATGGTGATCCCCCAAGGTTGTTCACTTGCCCCATGATTTGCCCCTCCCTGAGTGCACCCACAGCTCCTGGGAGCTGGAGCCTGCCCTGTGCCTCAGTGAGTGGCTTGGCTTCAGCTCCTGGTTCTTCCCAGCAGTGAGGATGGGTTAAAGCTCCAGCTGGTGTTCCAGTTCTCCCTGCCCTGTCAGTGGCACCTTCTCACACAGAGCTGTTTGTTTGTGTGGCACTTTGGATTCTCAGAATCCCTCTGACCTCCCCGTTACAGGCCATAGTGAGACAACAAAATAGTATGTCCTTTTTAAGTATCAAAAGCCAAGAGCTGGATTAGGGAGCTTGTGAATCACCTTGTGAGCAGTTGCTTGTTTAAAGGGGTAAGAACTGGAGCAGTTGCTGTTTCAGAAGGTGAATCATAAACTCAGCTGCTTTTGGTTCATGGGTTAAGTCATCTACCAGATGCCTGCTGGCATTTATGGAGCAGTACTGCAAGCAGAGCATCTTGGAATTTGGAAGAGAGAGAGAAGGAGTCCTTCTGGTCCTGTGGTGAGGAGAGGGAAGGAGTTAAAAGGATGCAGAAAGAGCTGATGGTGGTGGTGTGTTTTAAACCGCCTGGGGTGAAGTTCCTAGTGGCAGAGTCATGGAGCAGAAAGCCTGGGATCAGAGGGAGGCCATCACTCATCCCCCTGGCAGGGAGCTGCCAGGAGCTATGTGCTCTGGGGCTGAGCTGCCTTCTCGTGCCTGCAGGATGAGGACCTGGTGAAGTGGCAGGCCCTGTTTGAGGAGGTGCCCAAGCAGCTGACGGAAGCAGAGAAGAAGCAGTGGATTGCCAAGCTGTCTGCTGTGTCCCTCAGCTCCGATGCCTTCTTCCCTTTTAGGGATAACGTCGACAGAGCCAAGCGGGTAAGGCCATGGCAGGGCCAGGAGGCTGGGGTGGCTCCAGGGGAGTGGCTGTGCAGCCTGAGCTGTTCTTTTCATTTTGTGTGCACTGCTGAGCAAATTGTCTGCACTAGGATAGCAGGTCCTGGGAAGGATGTTCCTGGTGGTTACTGCTCTCACATGGGCAGTAATTATCCAGTCATTGCTCAGTTTGTTGATTTGGCATGAATAGAGGACTAAAGTTTATTAAACCATTTAGGAGTATCAAGCCAAGGCCTGTTGCTTCCAGAGGAACCCTTGTAGGGTTATTTCTGAGCAGCAGAGAGAACTTCCTGCTCCCTTAAGGAGCAGCTTTGGGGTGGAAGCCTTTGTTCAGTGGGATGTGAATGAAGGACTGGGACTGCCAGCTCCTTCCAGGGGGGTTTCCATCCTCTGATCCTTGCACTCCTCCCTGTCTGTGCAGAGTGGAGTGCAGTTCATCGCCGCCCCATCGGGCTCCGCTGCTGACGACGTCGTGATCGAGGCCTGCAACGAGCTGGGGATCACCTTGATCCACACCAACCTCCGTCTGTTCCACCACTGACCCTCTCTGGGCACAGCCTCACCACCAGCCAGGACCTCAATGTCACTGGTGTAACTGGGAGGCTCCTGCAGCCTGTGCTCAGCAAGAGCTGGTCACTCTGAAGAGGCCTTTCCCCATGTTCAGGGAGAAGGAAGCGGTACAAGTTGGCTTCCAGTGTAGAAAATCAGTGTCTTTTTGCAAATAAACGTACAGTTGTTAGCTGTGTGCTGTCTGTGAGCTCCCTTTCACCCAAATTCTGTGTCCTCAGGAAAAAGGTTTATTTTTGAGGTAGGTTTTATGGTCCAGACTCTACTAATTCATTAGCTGGCCTGTGGAATGGTGTGAAAGCTTGGCTTTTGCTCAGCTTCTGGTGGAACTGATAAAGGTCTGCATTGTCCTGAACTAAGTTGGATTGGTGGGGTTTTCTTTTCAGTCAGCAGGTACTTGTAATCCATTATCCTCTTCCCTGGGAGGAGAGAGGAACAGGTCCTTTGCATGAGGCACTCTGGGGTTTGGTGCTCTGAATCCTGCCCTACACTCTGTGCTTTGGCAGTGCTGTGTTGCTTTCTCCAAGGTAGAAGAGCCATTGACAGGCCTGTCCCCATACTGGGAGCAGAGCAGAGTTCACAGCCTGGAATGGGAGAAGTGTCTGGAGCCCCTTCCCTTCTCTGCTGTCTGCAGTTTGCATTAAGCAGATTTGAACTTAAGTTTGGGAAAAAGCAAAGTGAAACTCTGGAGCACAGTGAGAGAAGTGAAAGATGAGCCCAGACATTTTTGCTGGCAATCACTGCAGTTGTTCCAAAGGGATTTTCTCTTTTTGGTTGCATTTTGTAAAATCTGTTCAGTTTTGCCCAGGAGCAGCCAAGAGTTTTTCAATAAGCACTTCCTGTGGTCTTAGCTCTCAGCTGGTGCAGAGCAGGGAGTGTGTACATGTGCCCTTGGCTCAAGGAGGGCTGCCCAGGTGGGAGGTGGACCTGGGAGAGGGGAAATTTGGGATGTGCTGCTGGCTCTGCTGCTGACTGTGACCATGCTGTGACTGTGGCCATGTCTTTTGTTTTACCTGATTGTTTGATCCAGCCTGGTTCAAATGGAGCAAAGCAAAGAGAAACTTCTTAGGTGAGTTATTTAAGATACCATAATCTACACACTGGTTTTCCTTTAACACTGTCATTCCATCTGCCCCTGCTTCAGCCTGAAAGGGAGTAGACTCTTTTCTGATCTCTACAGTGGATTATTTCCAAGTGACTGGATTAGACAGGATAAGGTAGAGAGCATTCTACTTTAAGACAGCAATCCAAAATAAAAATTTGTCCATTTCTTCCTGGCTGGTCCCTTTGCTGTGCTAACCAAACCCTGGCCACTGACTTTTCTGTGCTGTTGCTTCCCATGAATTGTCATTGCCTGAAGTTTTACTTTAAAAGTTGGGGTCTGGGACTCTTCCACAGAGAAGAGTCCACAATGTTCCTTAGATGTCTTCTGTGTCCTGCTGTTGAGGCTGTAGCTGGCACAGAGCCTGCTGTGAGGTTCTCTGGGGAATCTCTCCGTCCATTCTTCACCTGCATCTTCTACAGCACTGCCTCAAACAGAGCCTGGCAGTAAGAACCTGGCAGCTTCTGTTCTGTGTATTTCCCTGATCCTTTGCTGTCCCTGGGGCACTGTTTGTTTTACTGAGGGAAGTTAATGGGTACTGATCTTCCAGGTGAGATCTGCACTAGATAGGAAATGCCTGCCTCAGCTGATCCCTCTCTAGGACCTGTCAGCTGTCTTACTTGTGCTGCATGACCTGTACACATCTCAGCACCTGCAGAGGGATGGTTTTGCCTCTTGCTGTGCCTGTGGTAAGGTTAAAGGACAGGCAGGAGTTGTCAGAGGGGGGAAATTGGATTGTTTCATGTCCCAAACAAGAGTTTTTGACGATCCTGCCTTACTTGAGTGGAAAAGGTTGAAAAAAGTCTCTGGTCTGGTTCCAGGTGTCAGGTGACTTCACAAGAATATCTCTGGGAATGGCTTGTCCCCTGGGCTGCAGTGACAATTTCAACTAGCCTGGCACCTTCCTCTGGAATGAAGCTTCCCCTGAAGCTGTGAGAGTGGTTGTAGGAAAGGGCTGTGATGGTCTCAAGGTGTGCCTCCTGAAGCCTGCTGATCTGCTTCTGCCTTGGAGGTTTGCAGACATTAAAAGCAAATTGAGCTTGGTGTCTATTTCCCAGAAGGAAGGGAATGTAGGGGTGTCCCTTCAGCTGAGGTGTTCTGAGGAGCAGCTGCTGCCAGGCTGGGATTTGCACTGTCAGCATGTGGCACCTTGCCCCTGGCAGGTCCTGTACTGGCAGGACAGCAGCTCCCAAAACGTGGAAGTGAACAGAGAGCAGGGAGGAATCATTCTGGGCCTTGGCAGGTGTAACAGAGGGGTTTTATTTTTCCCTTGGCCACCAAAAGACTTTTCCCTGGATAGAGAGCCCTGACTCTGGTTGTCCTGGGCTCTACCCAAAGCTGAGCAGACAAGCCCTGTGATGTGCCTCCTATTCTGGAAAAAGCTGCCAAGGGATCCAATTCTGCAGGGCTTGGTGTAGCTGTGCTTTAAGGCACAAACTTCTACAGGGAGCTTGGGGAAAAGTGCTGTTTAAATGATTTTATCTTGAAATGCTCCCTGAGGGCAGGGAAGGTGCTTGCTGCTGGGACAAGAGACAGAGGAGAGGAGGTGAGCTACAACTCTTTGCTGTGTTGGTGGAAGTCAATTATTTAGCAACAAAGTGACTACGAAAAGATCCTTGCAGAGTTGTTCTCTGGTTCAAAATATGTAGCCCTCACTTGGGAAAACCAATCTAGTTTAATGGGGAATTGCTCCTCTGTGTCTATGTCTAGGCCAGTTTTAGTTCTCAGGTTTTTTAGGGACGTGTTTGGCTTTTAAACACTGGTGGGGTGGAACTGACTGCTGCTGCAACCACCCTACTCTTTGAACATGTTCTGGGGGCTCTGTAGATAGCAATCCCTGACAGCAAGTGCTACATATCAAGAAGCCAAATGATGTTTTTGTGTGATTCTTTATTGGGTCCAGAGAATCCCAGAGACTGGAGCAGTACAGTGCGTGTGCAGCAGAGGGGAGGGGGCTGAGCAATCCTTACAGGACCTGTCCTGTCCTTGCAAAGGCTGTACAGGTCCTGGCAGTGCAAGCAAAGGGACTTACTGCTGGCTTGGTTCACTCTTATCAAGACTGGCTTTGTTTGCAAAAGGGTTGTAAGGAGCATTTTGTTTACCTCCCTCCCCAGCATGAGGTAGAAGCACAGGAGACAAGCAAGGGCCCTGTGCCTGTAACAGCCAGGCTTAGACCTCGTTGGTGCCTGGCTCCTGCTGGGTTTTGCAGCTTTGCAAAAGGTCAACTTCACAGGTTTGGATGGTCTTGCTAATTCTGGCAACTCAGCCACTGAAAGCTTATTTAACTCTAGGTATGGAACCAGCACCAGCTCAGTTCATGTGCAAAGCAGGGGCTGTTTGCCTTTCCCTCCCTTCCCCTGCTGCCCCAAAGCAAGCCTGTGCCTCCTGCCCATGCCATACCTACCCACTGTCTGCGCTCTACAGGGGCAAGGGGTGCAGCTGGAAGCCTTTAATTAACAAACTGCTCTACCAATATTCTCTCCAGGTTTACTTCACTCTTCTTGGGGATGTTTGTTCCATCTCGTGTCAAGGCAATGTTACTCCAGCTCTGAATCATCCCGCTCAGAATTAGCCACCTCAGAATAATCCAGCTGAGAATAATCATCTTCATCCTAAATTCCATGGCAGCAAAGAGAATCGCTTAAACTATATGTCTGGTTTGTAAATCTTTTTATTAAAAGAGTTGGGTTTTTTCTTTTCCACAGTAGTAAAGCTTTGGCACTTACAGTATAAAAATAATCACTGATCATAATTACACCAAATTCCTCTTTTGTCAACTGCATACTAAGTGTCTTCCATACATTTTATTTCCATATAAAAACACTTGAAGGTCAGGGGAACAAAACTGATAAATAACAGTATGAGATATAAAGATACAGCTAGAAAAATACTAGAATCATCAAGAAAGAATTAGGACTGTGCATATTTTAAATATCACAGTGATTGGATTTGCTGTTCCTATCTTATTGCTGGCTGCATGCTTATGTGAAAGCAGAAGTGTTTGGTGGACTTTCCTATTCCTAAACCTCAGTATTGTTGTACTCAAATGTTCTTGTGTAGCATGGGAACCTTTTATTTTTAATCCCCTTCCCCCTCCCATAGGATTTTGATCCCCCACCAAATTTGTGATTTGTCGCCTCTCCCCTTCCTCCCCCCGCCCCCCTTTTTTTTTTTTGGTCCCCTTTAAATTTGAAAATATTGACTGGATTTCAGCACTTTGAGCAAAACCAAGACAATCGCTATCAATCATGAGAAAAGTCTGAAACACTCCAAGAGTGGCGCTTGGAGAAGCTGTGAGTTGAGCTTAAGCTGGGAAAATGGCTCCAGAGCAGGGAGCCATTCTCACTAGATGCAGTTTTGCTAGCATCACTCCAGTTTGGATGGTAAATCGTGGCACATAGGGATTTATACTTTGGTTTGTCTGTTGCCATGGCCGCAAGAAGTCTTGCTCGATGTTACTTTCCCCGTGGATGTTGTGTGTCTGCCTGTACATCTAGGGGCATGAAACACTCAATGGGGCAGTTGACGTTCTGTCGGGAGGGAAGGAAAGTTAGAGTTAGCTCAGTTAGAGCTCTGCCCTGGCTGTGGTTTGCGCTGGGAGCTGCTGGCAGCACGTGGGGCTGGTTCCCAGCACAAAGCACACAGCTGGAAATCACTCCATGCACTAGTGCCTCAGAACATGCATCCAGGCCCTGCTGGGACTGTGGCACTGCCAGTGTGTGTGGAGGGTGAGCTCAAGCAGCTGTGTGTGCCCTGGGGGCTGTCATGCACTGCTGGGGAGCGCGAACCCGCACGCTGCTGTCACCCTCGAGCCCTGCAGCGACCCCGCCACCTGTGCCAGAATCACACCAGGACGGGGCAGACAAGGAAAGCTGTACTCACAGTGTTGGTGGCCTGGTGATACCTCTGTGTGAACTGTGTGTAGGTGTGGCCAGCAGAGCCTTCGGGGGCCACCTCCACGCTGGGCCTGCGGCAGTTGTCACAGCGCCAGCCCTGCGGGGACACAACAGGCCCGTCAGTGCCACGGTTGGAGCTCATAGAATGCCACACTGGGTTGGGTTGGGAGGGAGCCTAAAGCTCATCCCAATTCCACTCCCCTGCCATGGACAGGGACACATTCCACTAGCCCAGGTTGCTCCAAGCCCCATCCGGCCTGGCCTTGGACACTTCCAGGGACGGGGCCACAGCTCCTCTGGGCACCCTGAGCCAGCCTCAGCACCCTCACAGGGAAGAATTTCTTCCTAATATCCACTCTAAATCTATCCTCCTTCAGCTTGTAGCCATTAATTCATGAGCATTCATATGAGCCACCAGCAGCAATGAGGCTGCTCCTGTATTACACCACACAGGCACTGATGAAAGTACTTCAGCTCTCCTAATTACTTTTCTTTTTATATGTTTTGGCCCCTTCCATGGCCTGAAACCCCTCAGGCTGAGAAGTGCAGCCCAGCACAGCCTGCCCATCCCCTGTGTCCAACCTAACACACCCCTCCTGCTTACCTGCTGTCCTCCGTAACAAGTGCAGGAGCAGATGGCCCCAAAGTACTCCTTCTGCCACTGCTCCCCAACGTGGTACATCTTCCCATCGTCATAGCACGTGGTCTCATCTGTGGAGACACAGGCAGAGCTCAGGTGCAGGACCTGCCTTGGCTTTAAGCATTCTCAAAGCAGCCTGGTGATCAGGAGGGGAGGCCCTGGGGCAGTGTGCTCCCCAGAGGCTCCCTGACTGGCAGAGGAACATCAGACATGTTCACAGCTCTCCAGACACGTTAACCTACAACAGGGGAGTGTTTTCCTGACAAGAGCAATGCAGTTTAAGTCACAGTGTAAAGGCCAGAGGCGCTTGAGGCGACAGGCCCTNTTAAGCATTCTCAAAGCAGCCTGGGGGAAGCGTGCTCCCCTTGTCTGACCAGAGGCTCCCTGACTGGCAGGGGAACATCAGACATGTTAACCTACAACAGGGGGGTGTTTTCCTGACAAGAGCCATGCAGTTTAAGTCACAGTGTGAAGGCCAGAGGAGCTTGAGGCTTGAGGCCCCGCAGGAAAGTCCAGCTGGGGTAATCCACCCCTCTGAGAGCAGTGTCCCTGGTGTGCAGCTCCAGGGCCAGAGGCAGACAGGTGCTCAGTGTGCTGTGACCTGAGCTAACAAAAGGTTTTCTTCTTTTCAAGCTCAGGAATGTGAGATTTATGCCTTCATCTCTTGTGAGAACCGACTGAAGCTGTCACCAGTTCAGCCTGAATCAGACATACTGATAATTTGCTTGTCCCCTGGCAGGGCAGAGCTGAGATGCTGAGATTTTCTGAATGAGAGCTCAGACTAACAGCAGAAAGGCACTTACGAGGTTCACACTTGAATTCTCCTTTTCCATTCCCAAGGCAGGTGCAGCTCATCATCTGGCCATTCTCCCCTTGCCTGTCCCACTTCTCCCCAATCTTGTAGTTAACTCCATTGTCATGGCACCACTCTGGAGAAGGCAGAGGAACAAGAATTGGGAGTTATCACACATGCAGCAGGAGGAAAACAGCTTGGCATTGTCTCAGAAAAGGCAGGAGAAAGAATCTTCTCAGCTCATCTAAGGAGGAAATGGGCTCATCTCCTGCAGTTTTTAACTGCTGAGGGCTGTTTCAGCTCTGGGAAGTGTGTAGAGGCTCTTGGGGAAAAAAGTAGGATGTGACAAAGAGTGGGGAGAGGAGGTTTGGTTCAGAGGAGATGAAAAGAAATGAAAAGGAATTTAACAGCTGTGGGGCAGGGAAGGAGAGAAAAATATTTAAATGCTCTTTTTTGTGCAAATACCCAGCATAAAATTTACCACAATCTTGCAAGACACAATGGCTAAGCCATGTGTATCAAATAATGAAATATAAATATTAATCCTGTAAAATAAGCATCTTTTCTTGTAAAATTAACTGTCTTTACATAAACTCCTCTGAATCTATGTAAATTGCAGAAATACTCTCTTTGCTGAGCTTATTCCACAATTTAAAAGCCTAATTTCTATTAGCTGGGTATGTGTTGTGTTAAACTGCTCAATCACAGACTTTTGTTCCATTCCCTTATGTCAATTTGGATATTTTTCCATGTAAACCACAGTTCTGCAAAGAATAAAACCTAATGCCTTGGGCAGAAGTGTTAGAAAATTAGAGAACTGCTTTTGCAAGCTGCTTTGCAAAGGCTGCCTGCAATGCAAACCAGACTTATTGTAATACCAGTACCAGTGGCCGCAATACCCACTGAAATTCACATTTTCCCATATTACCTAGACACGTCTGGCAAGGTAAAAAAAGCCTCTTATCAATACAATATTAATTGTTGCTGATGGCAATTCTAGATTAGCTGCACAGCTCAGACACAACCAAAGTTTTCCATCACTTCTCATGATGCAAAACACCGCTTTGGTTTAAGGACTTCAGAGATCCTGCCTTCATTTGCATCATGTTTGGATCAGGCTGATTCTGTCAAACATGGCTCTGGTGCTGGGGGAGAGTGGGGATGGGGATGGTCAACAGCAAGCTACTCACTAGAAGAGTCACATCTGAAATGGCCACTGCCAAAGCCTAAACACTGGCACCAGAGCTTAAAGCCAGTTTCAGATAAGCGCTCCCATTCCTCGCCAATGGAATAGAAGGAGCCAGTGTAAGTATCAAAGCAGGTGTCGTCAGCTGGCTGGTTTAATCCTTCAGACACTGGAACAAAAAAGAGGAGAAACAGGCATCACACACAGCAATGGGAACTGCTGAAAGACAGAATGATTTTCAGTGAAAACACGCTTTTTTCTTCTTGTAATATCCTGGCAGTAATGGAACTACCCCATGGGCATACACTCGATGGTTTTCAGCAGCCCAGCTCCCTGTGATTTATTTTCCATTTGCATGTGTCAGAGCAGCTGAATGATAAAAAAACTGACATGAAGGCTATTTTCATTTTGATTTGCCAAGTTTCAAGCAAGTGTGAGTTTTTGCATTTGCTGCTGGTGAGCAATAACCTGACTCTGCCTGTTTTGAGGAGAAAATGCATTGGAAGATGCTGAGGAGCAGCAGGGGGTTGGTACTGCATGTGCACTTTTTGGGGTGCTGCAGGTTCTGTGCTATGGCAGGGGGATAGGAGCAGGAGAGCAGACCCTGTTGTTGGGCAGAGTGATTTGTCACCTGAGGTGTGTGCCTTAGCTGGTGGGCGTTTTACAACCACCAGGTCAGGGTGTGATGAGCAGGGCCAAGAGCTGATGATCCAGCCTGTGACAGATACAAGGTACCAGTGATTCTGACTCCCTTTAAGCAAACACCAGATCTCTCTTGGGGCCTTGGGCTGTGTCCAGAGCCTCAAAGCACTTTCTCTGTGCTTGCACAGCAGCTCAGGACAGCTCTCATCCCACCATCAGTGTGTGTCAGTCATCCAAAACCTCACAAATCACTTGTCCCAGTGTCCTGCTATGAACTGTCCTTGTCAGAAGTTTCCTTTCTGAACTGTTGTCAAGCTTGGGCACCAGGTATGTTACCTTGAGTAAGGGGAATGAGGCAGGGGCTGCACAGGTTCAGCCAGACTCCCTAAGGCTATTCCTTACCAGTGTTGCCAACTGTGACCACCTCCTCCAGCACCTTCTGTCTGCGGTGATCCTTCAGGGCTTCCACTATGATGTTGTAGGTGGCCCCTCTTGTAAGACCCTTGAGAGTGGCGCTAGAGGAAGTGCCAGGAACCCTGAACTGCAACAAGAAACAGTGCCAGGTCACCAGAAAAGTGGGACAGAATCCACTCTAGGTGTGCCTCTCTCACAGGAAAGACAGGTTGTTTAGGATGACCCCTATGCTCTGCACCATGATGGAGCCAGACCCCTCTCCTTAGATACTCTCAGAACTTCAAACCAAATTAAACTTGGCTACTCTGGAATATGGATCACGAGGGATTAGTTTTGCCATTTTCAGGAAACCAAGGGAGACACAGGAAGAGTCTTGTAGCTTAGAGAAGCAGCACCTCAATCTTTGCAACTCCCACTCAGCTTGCTGCTCCCTTCCCTGGTGAAATGTCACTGCTGAGATCATTTTAGTTTTCTGGTTTTGCAGTTTTACCCTGTAGCCATTTCCATAAAAGAGATGAGGGAGGCTTTCATCCATCCTGGTCTCAGCTATGTATTAAACACTCTTTAGGCTAATTCCTGCCACTCCCTCAGCACAGCAAACGGACTGGGAGACTCTGCTGCCCCTGGTGAGGTTACACCACAGCTTTGCTGAGCCAGCGCGGTTACCTGCAGAGTGTCCTCATCCTGGCTGACGGGCTGGCAGGAGATGATGTACTCAGAGCTCTCCAGCAGCGGCCTCCAGGAGATGGTGGTCTGAGACAGGGCCTCCTGCCCCGTGCTGTCGTTGCGCCGGGGCCCGCGGGAGTGCGGGTACGAGGGCTCCACCACGATGGGCACCTGGTAGCCCGGGATCTCGATGGCTTCGTCCACGCTGGGCAGCGGCCGCCGGGATCCCGGCCTGAGGGGAGTGGCTGTGGTGGGTCCGGGCCGCCTGTAGCCGTGCTCCTCGAAGAAGACTTGCTGCCCCTGGTGTCCTACAGTCTGAGGGTGCCCAGAGGAGCCTGGAAGTTGGATACCGTTGCCATTGTCATACCTATTGTTCGTGAGGTAAGGGGTCCCCTCGTCAATGGAAGGCACGTCCAGGATGTCAGGCTGGTTGGGGTGTGGTCTGCTAATCAACGTGGGAAGCTCATCTGGCCAAAGAAAGGTTAGAGGCCATCAAGCAAAGCAACAATGGCAAATCAAACAGCTGTATTACACCACTCCAAGCATCAAATATTAGCAATTAGCCCAAGATGCAACACACTTTTTACATCCTTGCATTGAGCGTAAAGGCAATTTCCCTCTCTGCACCTTTCACACATAGGCATAAGAAGTGTGTTGCTATGAAATTTTCATACAGCTGAGCGACACTTTTGACCACTGCAACCCAAAGAAGCCACCACCACTGCTCAAGCTGAGAAGAAATGATTACAAGAGATAGTTGCAGGTTATCATTTTAAGAGGAATCACTGGTGAGCAGGAAGAAACTTGCTCCTTGATCATATTTGGATGTCCAACTGGTATTTTGCTTGCTATAGGTATCTCAGTCTTGTACAGTGAAAGTTGCAAAGTAAGAGGAATGCAACAGGCAACAAATTCAATGGACTCTGCATTTGATACCATCAAGTGTTAGACAGTAATGTTAACCCTGATTTAATTATCCATTAGGTACCCAAGCAAGAATCCAGTACCAAGCCTGCTGTTCTGTTGCTAGTGTTCAAACACAGGTAAATGTGATTAATATAAATTTGGAAGTGTACCTCCTGCATCCTTAGAAAGGAAAACTTCCTTACAAAGCCTATTTGACTCAAAGAAAAGGTGTGGCTGAGTGATGTGAACAGGGTATTTTTAAAAACGTTACAATTTCAGTCCTCCACAAGTGTCCTTCAATGTCTTTCACACTGCATTCCCCAAGTGGAAGATAACTCCTGTTGGTGCATCAACAATCCAGAGCTTTGTTTACCTGTCCTTTTTCTGCCAACCAGTGGTTCACTCTTCTGATTGTTCTTCACAGCAATGATGTAGATGATGTATTCAGTGCCAGGTTCCAAACCTAGGGGGGGAGTAAGAAGGAGAGGAGGGGGGAGAACAATTTTAGAGTTATAAGTTGCCTTTTTTTTATGATTACATGTGAGAACTAAGGCACAATGAGAGGTGGGTATGACTAGAGTATCGAGTATGTGCATTTCACACCCAAGGTTTTCAGGACAGTGCAGAGAGTTCAGCCTCCTGTTCCTCAGAGCAAGTTTGCAATCTGACTGCAATCCCTCTGTCAGCTGGGATCATGGACCCAAACATAAGGGATCTTTAGCACTTGCAACTGGTGGGGTGCCAGAATCAGGGGCTTTTCTTCCTTGGAAGTACAACAGTTGCAGTGACAGTGAAAACAAGCACTGGACTGTGGTGGTTGTTCTGATCAGTGAAGTGGAATGTCTTTGTAGGACAGGTGTGCCTATAGGACCACTTTCTACTACTGGAAACCACAATAAAGGAACACTCTTCTCTCTGTCTGTTAGCTAATCAACAATACATTTTATAATCAGGCCTTCCCCCTCCCGCTCTCTTGAAATTCAAGTGTTTCAGGTGAAAGGTCCCAGACAAAAGAGAGTTACCAGTAATGGTAGCCTCGGTGGTGCCAGGCCGGGGACGAGGCAGGACCTCTTTGACTGGTGAGCCAGGTTTCTCATATCTGATGATGTAGCCAGTGATCTTGGCTCGGGGGGGCTGCCAGGTGGCCAGCAGGGAGTTGCTCGTGGTTGTAAGGAAGCGCAGGTTAGAAGGAGCATCGATAGCTGGGTGGAAACAAAACAAGTCAAATGCAGAAGAGACCGGCACATTCTTCACCTGAGTTACTCTACTTGACACCCTTCTCAAACCTATTGCTGTAAGTCACAGGGAATATTAAATGTGATCAGATATAGACAACTCCTAACTGGCCATATGTGATTGCTGTGTGCTAACATGAGCAAAAAGGTCAGACAAGATCATTACCAGTGGAGGCATCCAGTACCACTGGGGAGCTGCGTGCATTCTCGTTCAGAGTGTACAGGTAGATCTTGTAGTCAGTTCCAGGCTGCAAGCCTAAAATGAAGTTGAAACACAAATGTGAGCTAAGGAGAGGAAGCCACCTAAGATGTCCATCAGAAGGTCTTTCAATAACCTCTTTTTGGAGCCTAGTCTTGATGTCTCAGGTATTTTTTCCCACCTTTTGTCCCTATAGTATTTGTCATCAAAGATATTCAATTCCAAAACAAGAACCCAGTGTACTTTCTGACATGACCATGCAGCTGCAGAAGCCCTCACTTACCAGTGATAGTGTAACTCCTGAGTTCAGGGCTGATGGTCCTCTGAATGGGGGTCTGGCCGCCCGCAGGGACAGCCTCCACCAGGAAGCCAGTGATGGTCTCAGTCTTGGTCCTCCAGGTGATGGTGATGGTTGTCTCGGTGACATCTGTCACCCGGGGCCTACGAGGGGGACTCACATCTGCACCCCAAGGGAAAGGGTGCTGTCAGTACAGTGGGGACTGGCAATCTTATCAGCCAAGTGCTGGTGAAGCCTGGTATGGAGCTCTGGACAGAGCCCCACCTCAGACACAGAGTACGCTCCCAGCCTCTGCCCCCACACAGCACCAAGTGGTCATTTGGGGATGACCACCACTTACTCTCAAGGGTTGTGACCACTCCCTGGGCTGGTCTGCTGGTCAGGGAGTCCTTCAGGGCATACACACTCACTTCATACTTGGTTGCTACCTAGAATGGACAGAGTTACACCATATTATGAGAAGGACCCGGCACAAGGGAGATACTCCTGCCCTCAGTCAGTGTTTGGTGGAGCCATATTTCTCAGTGACCACTTACTGAAATATGAAACCTTAAAATAAATTGGGGAAGGATTGATGGGATAATTCTAATTATTTCCAACTGTAATAAAAGAGTAGGCATGGACCCTGGCACACTGTGAACGCTCAGGAGCAGAAGAAATCTTGGAGGAAACTTATTTACCGCCCCTCATTTTAGAATCTGTGCTTCAAAGCTGACTCTTCAGAGAAACTCTAATTTCCCTCCTATTTTTCCCAGGGTTAATGGATGCCATTTGCTATGATAAGGAATCGAATAATGTGCATAAAAGAGAATTGTGTAAGTAGCAGCATGGGGGGTTTTGTCCTTGGATCAGACCATGGGTGCACCTAGATTACAATGTTTTTTTAAGGCTCATTTTTGAAAATTATTCATGAAACTCCTTAAAAACAGATCAGTAACTTTTTAAGATCAGAGGAATCACAAAAGCAGTTATTTTCAGCCTTCCCAAGTTCAGGAACTCCTGAAATGTTTCCAGTGGAGAAGATGGCTATATAGCAAATTTAAGCCTACTCACAAAAGACTTGCATTTTTAACTTATATTTTGCAGATATCTTAAAAATAGGCAATAGACTGCCAGAGCTCCCATATCACAGCTTGAAATCTCTGTGTTAGATCACTTTATCTGACCTCTTTTGTGAAAGATGAGTAAAAGCATTTTGCTGGGTTACTTTTGATTGTGAACTTGGTAATTTGCATTTGATTAGGCATCCAGTCTCAGTGCCAGATGAGGAAGGGGGTAAAATGCAGCCTCAGCAGGCCAATTACTTGCCTTTTAAGAAAACTACAGTACAGAGTAGCTAGTCTGACTTGCCACGAGCTTCAGAGCCAGCCCCTTAGAAGCTGTAATGATCTACTTCAACTGAAGCTCCTGACACAGGAATCTCAAATTTCTTCAAAAATCTCCTTCCCACAACATAAAGAAAAAAGTTACCATCAAGCCAGACACAACTGCAGATGTGCTGTCTGGAGAAAGGTTGATTTCTTTCATAGGACCAGTCTTTTCTTTGGGGTTCACTCTGACTCTGTAGCCAGTGAGGCGAACGTTGGGTGCATTCCAGTTGATGGTGAGACTGGTAGGAGTTACCTGAGTAAACCTCAGGTTTGTTGGAGGTGGAATTGCTGCAAAAATCCAGATTGGCACATAGTTACTTTAAAAAAAAGACAGTCTTGGATAAGACAATATTCTCTCCTGAACACCAGACAGGTTTAGGCCAGGAAAGTGGAGTGCCTTGTGCTGACACAGGCATAAAGCACCATGGGAGGGGACATTATTCAGGAGGAGATTCTTAAATCTACAGTACCACTTTTCAGCAGAAAAAAGGAGATATCGATGCTTCAATCCTGAAGTTAAGTGAGCAATGACATTTCCTATGATATAAGGTAGAGGCTTGGGAAGGTGCTTAAATCTCTAGTAGGCCAGTCTGTTTTAATGATTCTACCAGTCTCTGCTTTTCATCACACAGCTCAGTTTAGTCCTGTGCTCCACTTGCCCCTGTCTGTTCATTTCCAAAATACGATGGCTGATTTACAAAAGTAAGTAAGCAGCAGGTTCAGGAATTGCAGAGAAGATATAAAAATACTGCAAATGGAGAGGGGAAGCATTTTACAGCCACTTACACAGCGAGCAAGGCAATGGAAAAGCAGAGCTGGGGTGGCCATGAGGCTCATCACACAGGAGCCTGTTCACAAGCTAACACATCTACTATCCTTACAAACAAATGCTTGCCTAGAAAAAGGAGTGTCCATTGAAATATTTTCTTGCCTTACTGTTGCTAAGCCTGGAGCTATAAACAAATTAAAGATACAGCTTACCATAGTGCCCACTATGGCACATTGTTATCAAACTTTTCCAGTTTTACAAAGTAGAAATACAGGATAATTTTTCCTTCTGGCTTTGCTCAGAGCTCAATCTAAAGCCCATGAGAGTCAATGGAAAGTCTTGAATGACTTCAAATCCACTTTTGAACAGCCCACAAAAGGTAAACCACAGAGGGTGGGTTTGAAAAGGTATTGTATTTGTATTTCTGGCAGGTAGTCAGCCAGCTGTTCCATCATTATATCACTTTGCTTCAGTTTAGCATAGCTAGATCTCTACTAGATCTAGTGCTAGATCTGTACACTAGGACCCACTGAATTCATTCCACCCCTGAAATTAAAGTGCCAACTTCTCAGCCACAAACGAATGGGAGACCTTTATTACATCGGTGCTACCTGTCTTTGTAATAAAGTCACATCTGGTAATGCTGGAATGGATTCCACATTGCTGGAAGCCAATGTTAAGCTACTTCCTTGCAATAATTTTCCTTTTTTGTCAAGGAATTTTCAATGCATGGCATTGTAGCTGGATCAGCCTGGCATAGAAGGCACTCTCCTGTGGAGGTGATGAGGGTGCAGGGTGTGGGCATGCAGTGGGCTGTGGTCCCTAGGGCAGCGCCAGAGAGGGATCTGCAGGCTCTGTGAGACCTGACGGTTCAGCTCTCTCCCAGCCCTTCCTGCTGATCTTTGGCTCCAACAGCAAGGTCCCTGGGGCATGAAACCTGCCCTCATCTCTCCTGTTGGTCACTACCTGTGCTTTCAGGTGTCCCATACCTTGAAGGCAAGACAAGAGCGTTGTGAGAGCACTCATCATGGGCCAGGCTCCGTGCCCAGGGGCGGTACACCACTGGACAACCCTCCCTCCTTTCTCTAGGATCTGCTCCTGCAGTCCTGCTCTCTTGCCTGCCTTCCCTGATGTGTATGCAGGCCGATTCTGCTGGCAGGCAGCTCTCTGAGCCCAGCTAAGCCACCCCTCAGGAGCAATCCCAACCCCTGGGCTGCCCCTGGGGCTGTCCCGGTGCGGAGCACCAGTTGCACATGGAAGCACACTTTACCCCTCGGGGCAGAAGCCACTGCTGCCATGGCCTGCTGGGGGTGGTGGGAGCTGTACCTGTGGACTGGGTCCCAGTGAGGGGCAGGCTCTCCATGTCATCGTAAATGGCAACGATATTGATAGTGTACTCAGAACCTGGCCTGAGGCCATGCAGCTCAGCAGTGTCTTCTTCGCCACCTGGGGCCGGCAATAGCTCATGGATTCCATCCTCAGGGCTTGAGTAGGTCACCCTGTACCTGGTGACTTGCCCCTGCGGGCTTTCCCAAGCAATTTTGATGGAATCAACATCCACCTCAGTGAATGTTAGTCCTTTAGGGCGGTCAATGTCTGTTAGGCAAATTAACGGTAAGAGGTTAAGTGATAAAAAGCAGGTTTGTGGGTGAGGAAAATAAAAAGCATTTTGATTACATGCAAAGCAGTTTTCAGTCTGGCATGGCAAGGGGGCACTGGATTCTCCTCTGAGCTGCACATTGCACACATGCTTACATCCCTAATCCTGAGTTTGCAGGTGCCAGGCAGCAGGAAGGCAATCCTGGCTTTGCTGAAACCAAAAGGACCTGCATTGCCACCTTCAAAGCAGCCAGGACACCAATTCTCACCTATTTTTGAGTCCCCTTGGCACCAAAACCCCTTTCACACAACTCTAGTAGCATTAAGCTACCTTAAAAGTGGACAAGAGAAAAAAATAAATGGGCATGTTAAGACCCATCTCTCCTATGTAAATGGTTGCTAGTGCCAAAGGCAGCCAGAGAACCCACCTGGCTCTGTAAGCTTGGGTTCATGCTGCATTTGCTGTTCACTACTGTGAGCTGCTGTGCAAAGTGCCAGCCCAGGGAGGATCCATCCCGCTGTCTTCTTTCATAAATTAATGTCCAATTAACACACTCATCAAGAAAGCAAAATTACTCAGCATATTATATTGTAAAATCAGTTAGGAACAAACTTTTCAGCTTTGTATTGAGTGCACAGGGAATGTCCACAGGTGCAACTGGGTGATACGCACACCTCCCAATTAAACCAATTAAGGGGATTTTCCTAGCAAGGTGAGAGCTCAGAGCAGGGGAAGTGAGTCTTGTTCCTCAGAAGTCTGGAGTGGCTATCACAGAAATACACCCATCAGTTACACAAAATGAGAAGAGTTGGCATGTAATTTTTATATTGGATCAAAAGCATGCTTTTCTAAAAAGTTTCATCTTTTTCATTTGCCATGTTGTATTAGTCCTCAATTTTCTACATTTTCTAGTTGGCAAAGGTGATTTTTGTCCAGGAATTTGTTGATTTGAATGTGGACTCTTCACTCATCTCTGCAAAGCTCTGGAGAAGCTCCTGTTGTCTGTAGTGTTTGGGGCTGAGTCATGGTTTTGAATACAAGCTTGAGCAGGGAAATAAGAATCACACAAATCCCTACCCAGAGGTATCCCTCAAAAGCACTTTACCCCAAACATAACCCTGAGTTACAAGGTCCCTCTTGTGTCCCCTCTGTGACCAGAGCAGGACTGCTGTTTTGTACATGGCACCTCAGTCCTGGAATTATTCTTTGTTTTGCAGTGCTTCATCCCAAATTCTTGGTATAATCCCTTACTCCCTCATATAGGACAAATGCTCCCAAGCCCAGTGCAGTCCCTTGACAACAATCACCTTTGCCACCCAGCTCCACACAAAGAAGATCTTGGCACTTTTTATCCACTGATTGGCTGATGGCAAACAAAACCCCAAAAGACTTTGTGGCTTTACAGAAAGAAAATGAGAAGCGCAGCGCTTTGAGGGGGCGGGAAATTGCATTTTGGCAGTGTTTGAGGCAGAGGGACTGCATTTTTGCCAGCATCTGCAGTTTGGGTGCATGGTACTTCTCACAGGTCTGACCACTTCACACTCTCCTGGAGACCAGGCCCCTGGCTTTTGCTTTCCCTGGGAATGTGTTGGTAAGTTCAGACATCAATAGAAAACATGTGCTTGTTCCCATGAAGTGAAATACGTACTGGTGACGGCTGTCTCGACCAAGGGCTGGCTCTCCCCGTTCTGATTCTGAGCAAAGACACTCACTGTGTACTCCACTGTGGGCTGCAGACCTTCAATAGTGACTTGAGTTTGATCTGGCAGGAAAGAACACCATCAGTCAGAAAGAACAGCACAAAGCTGCAAAGTGCTGGCCTTGAATGAATGGCCTGTCTAAGCCAAACCATGAATAGAAAACGTCATTAAAACAAGGTGGAACTGAGAAATTAAATTTGCCTTTAAATTGCACCATGCCTCTCTGGCAGTGCACAATTGCAATTTGTACCTGCTCCAAGGCTCCACAGCTGAAAGGGGAAGGTTAGCACAGTGGGTAGAACAAAGCACAGGGAGATCAGCTTCCATCATTTTTTTAGGATAAGACTGACCATCACCTCAGCTGCATCACAAGCACCCCCAAGTGCTCTGCTGATCCCACAAAATGCAGTTTTCCTGAGAGCTGACATGGCAGGTCCCACAGGTACTACACTACAGACCTGTAGTGTATGTGACTGAATTCTGCTGCGACCATGGGTCACATTATGTGACTTCCAGAAGGATTTCAGAGCAAGTTTTGCTGGATGCTAGAAAATCCAATGGTATTTTTTTTTTTAAAGCAGGTGCTTTTCATGCACACTGAGGCTGCCAAGAACAAACTTTTGCACTACAGTGGTGTCAAACAAATATGAAGCTTTTGGGGCAAAAATCTGCCCAAGCTCATCTGTCCTGGATGAGACAGAACTGAAAATCAGCAGGATGGCAAAAAAAAGGTACAAGCAGCAATAGGATTTTAGTGGTCACATCTTGCATTCCTTACAGATCCAATGAAGGATGACATGACTCTTACCTCCAGGGACATTTTTCGTTTTTGTGGGCCCATGTCCATTCTTGGGGACAGCAGTCACCCGGTACCCTGTGACTGGGGATGTTGAAGGGAGCCATCTGATGCTGATACTGTTGTCCTGGACATCAGTGACTTGCATCTGGGATGGTGTGTCTATTTCTGGGGCAACAAAAATAATTTTTCTGAGTATGTTGGTACAGGAAACCCTCCCTCCACTGTTGTGTCCTGGCTGAATTTTATTCTGCACTGCTTGGAAGAGACAACTCATGTTGCTCTTTATTTGTCTCTCATGCCAGCCCAGAGCAAAAAAGCCTTAACCATCATGTGTGGGTGAGTGATCTCATATCAGTGTCAGTTGAAGATTTTTTTTTTTTGTTTTAAAGGCTATTAAATGCCTTTATCTGCAGCTACAGCAGGAGTAGGATTAGGCTATATCCAAATCAGAAGTGAGACAACAGTCTTGGCATTAGAAACCTAGGTCTCCTCAGGATCACATAATCTGACAGTGAAGCACTAGAGTTACACCAGTGGAGACCCCACATTTTGAGAGCCCAATAGGATTTCCCCTCTGCAATGAGCAACTGAGCACTGCTTTTATCCCCATCTGGACTCCACAGGGTTCTCCTTTTCCAAGTCCACAGTCCCCTTCTGTGCCATGTCAGTTATCATGCTGGGCCACCAAGATACAGAGCTCCACTGAAACCGCTGGCCTTACAGCCCGTGGCTTTTAAAACAAACCAGGGATCAGTGATACATGTTTATGGGGAAAAGCCAACACAAAGCTGTGGAGAGGTTTTGTCTTGTTTGGTTTAATCAGGTCTCACCTGTTCTGTAGGTGACAGTGACTGGCTTGCTGCTGGCAGGGCTGTCTCCACGGCCAGTTACAGCATACACAGTGATGGTGTATTCAACACCAGGCTTGATGCCAGTGATGGTGGCAGTAGACACAGTGCCAGGCACTGTGAACTCCTGTACTGGGCTGCTTCCACCTAGGAAGTGCAGATTAAGAAAGAAATGTGATGGGTCTGTAAAGCATACATTTAAAATCTCTACAAAAACCAGGACAGTTCTATATGCATCGAGCTGAAGACAGAGCCCTGTTGATTTCAGTGGTTGTTGGGTCAAAGTTTTTTCCAAGGAAAAGAATGAAATATGTACACAGAACCACCTCTAAAATTACTGAATACTCCAGATACTCCTTCTTTTGGGTAGACAAAATATGATTTGCTCTTTTTTAAAAAAGGCACCTATATGTCTGCTACAGCCCAAGGTGCCTTTGCTATTTGCTTTCATGGCTTCAGAATAGAGTTTCTGGTCTGTGACCAGCTGTAGCAGCCTGCCCTTACCTGTTTCACCATAAGTGATCCGGTAGTATCTGACTGTCACTGCAGGAGCATCCCAGGAAATCCTGAGGCTGGTGGGGCTGGTAGGGGTGACTTCCAGGTCCCTTGGAACATCAGACACTAGAAAAACAGAGAATTGAGAAGGGAGTATAAACACAGTTGTACATCAGCTACATACTCCACTTATACAGTGTTCCTCTGCTCCTCATCTGTCTGTCCTTTGGCTCGGGGCACACTCCTCTCCAAAGAGATGTATCTGGTTAAAAACCATATAGCACTGGACTGGATTTAATGAAAATAGCTCTGCTGGCCCTAGAAACATCTGAAAGCAGCATGGGTCCTTCCACCTTTTTCTAAATCAGGCCCCCTGAGTACACAGGCATTTCCTCACGAGTGAAGCTGCTAGGGGAGATGTGACTTAACAAAAACTGCTTTGCTGGAGGACACTTCAAACCCAGCCTTCCCTCCAGGCTCACCTGTTGTTTGCTGGCCAACCAAGGGCAGGCTCTCCTCCCTGCCGTTGATGGCGATGATGCTGACCACGTACTCGGTGCCTGGCAGCAGGTTAGTGAGGGTGATGGAGTTCCTGGAGGGAGGCACACGTTCCTCCTTGGGCCGGCCCCCGCCCTGCTCCGGCTGGTAGCGGATCCTGTAGCCCGTGATGGTGGCACGAGGAGCAATCCAGTGCACGGTGAAGGAGTTCGCGGTTATATCCGAGAAATCCAGGCCGGTGGGGGAATCAAGACCTGGGTGTTTCAGGAGACACAAGGCTGAGCTCAACCAAACTGCTTGGCATCATCACAGGGAAAAAAAAGTAATGAAGTTCCGTTAATGAATTCTTAAAGGATGGCATTAACCACACGCGCATTCAAGTACCTGTTTTCTGGATTCCATACAAAGGTGCACTCTCATGCTGCTCAGAAACACTGTAGACTCTCACCAGATATTCAGTGCCAGGGAGCAGGTCTGTGGAGTTGAAGAACAGGAATTTGGACATGTTTCTTTGCTAACAGCAAGAAGGTAATCAACCTGCACAATTTTAACTGTGCTTCTTAGGAGATGATCAGATTTTTCTTGATGGAAGATCTGAGCCTCCAGGACAACCAAAAGTCTAAATCAGTTATTTTTTGTGGCATTATGGTTCCTTGCAATGCTTTAGCCTCAAGGAGCATGATCTATTATGTCATTGCTTCATTAGTTTGTGGAGACTGACTAGAAGCAATTACCTTTTTACAGGGTCCCTTCCAGTTATCTACTAGTTTAGTTATATACCAGTCCAAAGCTTTAGCTGATATAAGATGAAATAGGCCCAAGGATTTCCAACACAGCTCAGACAAACTCTAGATTTAGTTTTTTATTCTGAAAACAGATCTCATCTCTCACTTAATCAACCAGATTCTCAGGCAGAGAAAAAAAAACCCCAACTATAAGTACAACACAGCTTTTGCCCCAAAAAATCAATGTCAACTTTTGGAAAATGCCCACATTTTGCTGCCACGTCCTGTAAGGATCCAAAAGAGGATGTGTTTTCTGGTCTGAGCATACAAAGTCAAAGGAGCAATGACCTTTTGCATATTCTGATCCTCTCACTGAACCTCTGCACTGCAAGTCCTTGACATTATTGGCAAACCAGGCGAACAACATATCTTTACTGTTAATACCTAACCAGGCTGCAAATCAATGCAGTTGCCTCATAGCCTGATTCATCGCTGTCCTTGGATTGATAGCAAAAATCTTTGCTGTGGTTTGGCTTTAACTTGGGTAAAGCTAGAGGCCAAACCCCATCTGGTGTGAGTTTGTATGAGGCTACTTGCAATATCACTTTAGACCAGCTGAGAATTTGGCCAGCCACGCTCAAACAAATTTTTTGCCTCATTTGTGTTACAGGGATCTTCTCACCCTCTACAACTACTTGAAAGAAGGCTATAGCAAGGTGGGGGTCAGTGTCTTCTCCAGGTAATAAGTGATGGGACAAGAAAACACCTCAAGCTGCTCTAGGGAAGGTCAAGGTTGGGCATCAGGAAAAAATTTCTTCACTGAAAGGTTGGTCAGGTGTGGAGTCACCATCCCTGGAAGTGTTCAGGGGGCGTGTGGATTGGCACTAGGGGATATGGATATGGCTTGGTGGTGAGCACGGTGGTGCTGGGTTGATGGTTCAACTCGATGACCTTGGAGGTCTTTTCTCTACGCAATCTTACGATTTTAGGATGAGGGGCTTCTTATGTTTGTTTGATTTCTGCAGGTAACCCACTTACTTGTTAAGATGACCATGTTGTCTGAGGGTGAGACTGTCACCTCTGCAACATCATCCTCCTTCTTGGCAGGGGAGTAGCGCACCAGGAAACCGCTCAGCACGATGGAGGTCGGGGCAGTCCACGTCACCCTCATGGTGTCAGGCCCCACATTAGTGAAGCGCAGGTCAGTGGGAGGAGGCACAGCTACACAGCAAAGAACAAATCTACCTCAGTTCTCAGATTCATATTGATCAAGATGTCTGTTCAGGGAATCAATCACCAGAGAAAGTATCTCATGCACAACGGACTACAGCATCAAGACTCATGCAAACAGACTTCTAAACTACACTTGGTTCTACTACAGTTAAGAGAAAAATGTATCTGCACTACTGTCAGGCTGCTTTAACCTCTTGGCTACTCCTGATACATTAAATGTACCCCACAGGGTTAATTTAAAAACAAGGTAGCAAGTTTCAGTAATGTGCTTCTAGCAGCTGCATTTTGTATTACAGATGTGGTGCCAAGAGAGGTTTAAAGTTGCCATACAGCAGCTTACAGATGGAAAAGTAATCTCATCTAGAATCCATACATGCACACACAGGAGAGGAGAGGGTATATCACTAATTTCCTATGACTCTACTTCTACTCGTGTCGAAGGATTTACAGCCTCAGGACTTTCAAACACAACAGGATTTCATGCAAGAACCAGTTTCCAGCTCGCCCTCAGCTCATGCACTACAGAGACCCTTGACAGTGTGGCACGGCTGTCACTGGCATGTACTCAGGGAGCGGTGTCCATCTGCATCCTTTGGGGCATTGTGGAAAGAGTGGGGCCACCACAGAAATGGGCTGCTGGAAGCTCAAACAGATGTCAAGGCTGGAGGGTGTCTGCTGATCTACTCCACCCTTTAGAACTCCTATTTTGGGGAACCACGGTTTTACAGTCTGGCAAACACACAGCTCATGTATCAGGCTCTTGATTTCAACTGGATCCTGGAAATCTGAATAGCAGAAGGTGAATGAGCCTGGCAAGTTTGCAGTCATTCATGGTATTAAACTGCCTCCAACTCAAAAACAAGGAGCATCACATCCATCCCCAGCTGCCAAGTGGGGAAAGGAGCAAGCTGGGTCTGTGTGGCTTCCCCACAGCAAGTGGCTCAATTCCTCTTTGGACAAAGCCCCGGCACCTGAACAGCCAGTGACAGCCAGTGACACCGTCCACGTCACGAAACACGGAAGTTTTCAAAATTCACCCGTTTGCTGTGTCAGAGTGGTAGGGGCGCTCTCTCCGCCATTAATGAGTGTGATTACACTGATGTCGTAATCAATGCCCGGCTCCAAGCCTGTCACTGTGTAGTATCCTACTGAGGAGTCCACAAAATCTTCAAAAATAGGGACACTTTCTCCTGCCGCAACTACTGTGATGCGGTACCCAATAATGGTGGAGGCATTTAACGGGGTCCACCTCAGGCCGATGCTCGAGTCAGTTATGTCAACAAAGCTTAGGTCAGTGAGCTGGGGCACCTCTAATGAGTTAAAGAGCACATGGGAGAGGCAGAGACACACGGAGGCAAAAGAAAGACAAGGGAGAAAAAAGCAGTGTTCATCACTATTAACATCGACAGAACTTTGGAAGCAATTGCGGTGATATGCACAGTTTCTCTTGGGGTTTGGGGGAAAAGGAAGGATTTTGGTGGGGTGGTTTTCGTTGTGTTTTTGCTTTTGCTGTTTTCAGTTTGTTTTCTTATGTTTACCCTTCAATACAGTCTCCAGCTGCTTTCCTGGGCAGATAGAAGCTGAAACCCCAATCTTCTTTAGACATAATTTTCAAAGAGCCCTACAAGAAGCACTTAACTTGCAGCAAATTTACTCTGGGCAATGATAAGCCACAAAGACCCATCATGTTCTGACAAAAACAGAAGCAGAGAAAACACAGACCTTTTTTCTTTCTACAGATAAATTACAAGAGAACAAAGTTTGCTGAGGTGTAAATAAAACAACATCTCTGTTGATTGACCCTCTAAAATCCTTGTTTTGTTCAAATGGTGAATCTAACTTTTATCACTAGGATCACAAAAATATCAGCTCATTTGAAGAGGCTAAATCAGACCCTCAGCTGGTGAGAACCTTCACAAAATTCCAGGGTAGACTGTCCACTGTCTGAACTATTTACACTGCACTTGGAAAAAAGCCTCAAATCCCTGCAATGGCTTGAGGATCTGGCCCAGAATCCCTCAAGTTCTACTTGCCAGCTAACTGCTGCAATATATGTGCTAAAAACAGATGACATGGAACAGTAAGTATTAGAACACTTCCCTGGAAACACGGTAAATGGTTAAAAATGACCTTTAGATGGTATTAATTCTGCCAGAGTGACAACATCCCCCAATTCAGAGGTTGTGCCCAGCACATGATGAGGCCAAGTGCCTGACATACATGGCAAAAATAGTTCAAAAATCTCAACTTTAGCCACTGAATAAGAATGCTCTTTAATGACCTTTTAGATGCTGCCTAAATTTCTGTAGGGAAAATAAGCACAGCGGTGACTGTTTTCCTTATTGATATTATTCCATTAGAAAAGATGCTCATTTCCTGCATGTTAGGATCAGCAGAATTGGGCAGGGAATGGGAATTTTTGATGCATCTTTAATTGACAACGGCCAAACCTTCAGTTGCTCAAGTCAATAAACTTGTATTGATTTAAGCCACAAGATTTGGCTGTGTAACTTCATCAGGGTGATCCTGAAATGAGTGGGAACTAATGGATGCTCTTCCTCACTCAGGATCAGACATCAGTGAGTCAGAGATGCAGGACTCTGTATCCATTCTGTTCATTGAGAGTTAGTTTGAAAAGAAATTATGGGACAGAAATATTGCTTTAATAATAGTGGTTATGTTCTATTTGGATGTTCCTCTTGGAAAACACTTATTTTACAGAATAGGTGCCAAAAAAAGAGAGCAAGTTTTCTGTAAAATAATTGTCTATCCACATGGAATGCATGTACCATATCACCTTTAAAGAATTGTAAAAGCCAGACACATACATTCTTAGCTTTCCCCCACCAGAAGATGGTGAAGGGCTAAAGCTATTACTGCATAACTATGCAGCATCACAGTATTAGTTCAACCCAGGGAGCACACAGCACTTCAGTGAAGCACAGAAATTTTAAAGCAGTGTTACAAGAGCAAGCAAACACAGTAGCTGGCATCATCTCAGAGCAGAAACAAAAACAAACGAAGCCCTCACAAAGGAAAATTGGATGCAACCATTTTGGGAAATCCGTATTAATTTTGCCACTGTGGTTACAAAGGCAGTTTCTGCAGTCCCCATAGATGCCATGTGAGGTGGCACACACCACTCTGTGTCTCAAATGCTACAGTAATGGACCTTTCCATCCTGGTTTTCCTCTCCATTGTGTTCAAGTGATCTTCTGCCACTACTGCTGCCAAAATTTCTCCTGTGAGCACTTTCCACTCATACCTCTGTTCACCTACTTCCTGTTCCCACCAGCTGTGCTCCAGATGCTGGGGCACTTCAGGGCTAAGTTAAATCCCTGCTGCTGCCCAATGTACTGATACAAGAGATCCATGTGCTGACCACCAGCCACACAACGTAGGCTGCCCATGCAGAGAAGTACACACGTGTAAGAAGTTCTGGCACATGCTGGAATGTGGCTATTCTGCTTCTTGAGACCAAATGTGAAGTCCAAGCCCTCTACCATCAGACTGATACAAGTTCTGCAATGCAGAGCTCTTGGTGAGGCATGTAATGAGCTTGGGCAGCTGAAATTGCTGCTCATCCTTTCATTACCTGGGGTGATGGTTTCTGAGATGGGGACACTCTCCTGGTCATCCTTGACAGAGTAGACGCTGACATTGTACTCCACGCCGGGGTTGAGGTTCTCAAAGGTGCAGGTGGTCTGATCTGCACCCACCACCTCCTCCAGGGTAGAGCCTTGCTGCCCATCGGTGGGAGCAGTGGTCACACGGTACCCGCTGATGCCTGAAATACAGAGGCCAGTGTCAAGAGTCTCCTGCTGGATCCACTTACATCAGTCCCCTCAAGCTGAAGCAAACATATGACATTGTAGAGGAGATTTTGCCACCCTGAGCCAAGTAGGAAAGAGGTTGCTTTGTCAAGCACCCCAAGATGAGCTTCCCAGGAGCTAGCCATGCCACCCTCATGGCATTTCCGTTCCCTCTGAGACCTCACCAAACTGAAAATCTCAGGAGTTTTGAGGGGAACTTCTCTCAGGATTTTGTCAGGAAAAGATTCAGCTACCAACAGAGGTTTTCAAAAACTTTCAATCCACCTTTTATGGGAGTCAATTGTGCAGCTCCCATCAGCTATCCTGGGAGAATAGTTCATCCTGAACATTGTCAGAACTTTCACACTCACTTTCAAAAGCACAAACTCATTTGTCACTTCCAGAAATCTTTGTGATCCATTCTGCTTTCCTTCCCTCAGACAAATTTTCAACCACTAGAGAACCTTGAAGAAACCCTTCAAGTCCTTAAAACAGCTGCAATATTCTAACACATTCATGCTCCAAAATAGCATTTTACACAGAATGTAAATCATTGGGAGTCCTACAGCAAGTTCTAGTTAACTGTGAATTATATCCTTAAATGTATTTAGAATCATGTACATTTTTCTTCAAATTAATGAACAGCAAATTTCCCACCAAACTGCAAGTCAGCACAGAAGAAGTGTTTAGCATTCTGCTACAAGAGGAGGTTTGAGCAGAGTTCACATGGTTACCTGGAGATGTGCTTCTCTCCCAAGTGACTATCAGGATGCCAGTGTCAGGATTGGACTTCAGGCGCAGGTTGGTTGGTGGAGCCAGAGCTGCAAGTGTTCAGACAATTGGGTCACTGGTGGCACTGAGAATCATGCTGGCTGCCTCAGCACCACTCTCCCCACGATACCCTCAACCTTTGGAATTAGCCAAAAATACTCCCCTGAAGCTGTGACCCTGCATTGCATGAGGCAGTGCTACTGTCACCTATGCAGCAGAAAGAAAAGCCAGACCACAACAGGGAGGAAAGACCAGAACTGCCTCCCAGAAGGCAGTGGGGAGTAGAAGAAGGAATGATGGTGGAAAAGCAAGTGCCATACGTGTGGTGACTCTCCTGACGATGGGGGTCTCTCTCTCCTGGCCATCCATCAGCACTGTGAGGCTGTAGGTGTACTCCACGCCAGGGGTCAGCCCAGAGATGACGATGCTGCCCGAATCCGAGATCACCTCCCGAGGAGCCTCTCCGCCCTGGCTTGGGCGCACCCCCAGCTGCAGGGGAGCAAGGTTTGCTGTTCAGTCACAAGCTATCAGCACCCTGATTGACCATCCAACAGCAGCACTAGGGGCCCTTATGCTGTGTAACTCCAGCTGTTACTCCTGTAACTTGTGGTCTAGATGACCTGAAGCCCCATGACTGCATTGACCTCTGTCACCTAAGCACCTGCTCCCTGTAAGCAACAGGCTCTTTGCACCTCTCCCCTTTGTGCTTCACCACATAGGAAATGGCTTTAATCTGCTCTCCTCACCACAGTGAAGCAAGAGGAAAAACCAATATGGGACACAGTTCCTCCTACCTTGAAACCAATCCTTGGAGCAGGTGTCCAGGTGATGACAATAGAGGTCTCAGTCACTTCTGTGTTGAAAGGAGGAACAGAGCCAGCAGGCTGATCTGTGGAATGAATTGACCAGAGTTGAAATCTACCTACTGTGATGGCTCCAAACAGTTTGAAAATCTCACCTACAGCAGCACAAATAGCCAGAGGTATGAAGTGAGTGCTGAACTAGATCATTTCTGAAAATCCAGTGATTTGGGAAGGATCTAACAGATTTTTGTGTGCTGCTGGGCTTGACAGACACAGTCTGCAAGTGGTCTAATCATAGCTAGAGCTTTTGTTCCTGAGGAAAACAAAAATACTCAAGTGGGTGCATGATCCTCTATGCATCCAGCCCCAAGAATTTGAGGAATCCTGCTTTTTGGCATGATACCTAAAGTCTTCCTCAAAACTCAGCTGTTTTTTTTGATTCACCCACCACATGCCTTCCACTCAGCAGAACATCACAGCCCTGTCTGTCATCCAGCTGTCCCAGCAAGGACCATCTTATCCCTCACCAACATCTTGTGAAGTCAGCAGAAAGGAGCCAACATCAGTCTGAGGCATCTGTGGTCTCACTGATATCTGTCAGAAGCACCACACAAGCCAAAGCCTTTGTGCATGCCAGAAGCAGACTAAGTAACAACACTGAGTTTAATCTGAAATGGCCTTGTTAGTAATGTTATTAATGAAGAGGCTTGGTTAATCAAATCTATAGCCTCAGACTGGACTGGTTTCATTCAGACAAGCCAGAATTTGAAGGCAATATTAAATCTCAGACATGAAATCATATTCTTATTGAGGAATATTTATAGATAAGACTGTCAGCAAAAAGCACCTTGCCAATATCAACAATGTTAGTCGGATTAAAAGTTTGAGCCCTTATTTTAGTTTCACATTGTTCTAAGAGAAAGCACACTCCCTTTTGAAAGGAGGATGTGGTTCTGGGCTTGGGTGGCTTTGAGTTTTGCTAGTTTATATGATGGCATCACCATTATTTAAACAGTGAATCTATTTATTCCTTTTAGAAGTATGTGAGGGTTGTTACAGAACTCCCTTTCCTTCCAAAATTCGCTTAATGTTTCTTCCAAATCAGCATCACAAATACTGATGNAAAAAAAAAAAAAAAAAAAAAAAAAAAAAAAAAAAAAAAAAAAAAAAAAAAAAAGATGGAATACAATGTTTGTGTCAGTTTGGGTAACTGCAGTTGAGCTGTCTTAGATGGAATGGCTTGAGAAATGACTGCTTTCAGCTTTATTTAAGTATCAGACTAATTATTCCTTGCTCATTTTAAGGGAGTTGTATGCTATTCTTGATTTGTCATGCCAAAACAAAGAAATTAGGAAGATCAAGTAAAATTAAATTCCTCCGACATCCAGTTAAGCAAAAAGCGAGGTACCAGTAGTAAGTTTCCCCTCTTGTTTTTAATTATCAGGAAAGCTGAAATATATTTTACTAAAAGCTTTTTGATGCAAATAACTCTTTCCTGCCAACGAGTTCAGAAAGAACAACAAGGAGCATTTCCCAAGCTGTTCTGCTGGAATGCTACTTCAAAAGGCTGCTCCTGTAAATCAACTCACAATAGGCACTTTCAGCACAAGCTCTGAAGAAGGGTCAGGGTACAAAGGAAGAGGAGTATGTGGGGTGTGTGTGTGTCACTCACAAGTGGTGAAGACCCCGGTCTCCCTGTTGCTCTGCTGGTCGCCTTTAACCGCCACGAGGTACACGGTGTACTCGGTGCCAGGCTGCAGGTTCCTGAGCAGGTACTTGGTGGCAGAGGGTCCCACGTTGTAGGTGCGGGGCTGCCCTCCTCTGGTGGGCCCTGCTGTCAGCTTGTAGCCCGTGATGATGGCACGGGGCCGCGTCCACAGCACCAGCACAGAGTGCTCCGTGGTGTTGAGGAACCGCAGGTTGGTGGGGGCGTCGAGCTCTGGGGAGGCAAAGCAGAACACCCATCAGCTGAATCTCCACTTCACTCCCACTTCCAAACCACTGGGTGTGCACTGGGCCAGTATTTCTGATGTATTGTGTGAGGGCAGCAGCAGGAAAGAGAGAAGGTGGGACCATGAGAGAGCTGGAAAGTTATTTCACTTCTACATCCACGCCTCAGTGCCATCCATTAAAGCACCAAGACAGGCAGACCTGAGCACTCTGGGCTGCACTGATTTGGGTCACTGCCATCTCTGCACCCCATGGGGAAGGCAGCCTAGAGGTTGAGACAAGACAGATGACCCCAACACACTCAGGAATTTCAATAGTTTCTCATGAGCGCTGAGCATTTTTTAAAAAACAGCTCAGTTTGGACTTGTCAGCGTAAGCACGGAAACCTAATTTTAGCCCTTTTCCATGAAAAAGATTTATTCTTTTAAATCCTTGCCCAGTCCTCTCAAAATCCCTTCCCAAAATAAACCACCCCTACTTTGTCATTTGAATGTCAAAATAAGTAATAGTCAGCGACTTTCTGCAGAAAACCAGTTCCTAGATCTACTTAAAAATATTCGCACCATGGAACCGACCATACAACAATTCCAAGCATGCTCATCTCTCCCCTGGGACTCAGGGAACAGCTCTTAGCAGGCTTCCTCCCCTTTTTATCAGTGCCCCTGGGAAGCTGCTGAAGCTGATAACCCAGATAACTACATAAACAAGAGGCTGAAGCAGCACAGCTCCTTCACTGGAGCAACAGTGACCGGTGGAGGTGTCACAGCCTTTGGCTGAGGCAAGGTGAGGCTTTGGAGGGGAATTTGCCCCTACAGCAGGCAGGATAGCACTGGTTGCAGCAAGGAGTTCACAGTGCTCACATGGTAACTCCCCACCTTTTCTAGGTTCTAACCATATGTTGAAATTAGGAGCAGTGAGGCTTCATCAATGCCTTTTTTTTTTTTTTGGCTGGCAAATGCTTTTTTCTCCTTCTGGAGAAGCAATATTGTGGTGAAAAAAAAAATTAAGGTTTTAATCACTCTCCCAGTGATTCAGCAGAAAGATGCTTTTCTCCTTTTTGTGTTCTCCATTTTTGAGGAGGGAGGAAAAAGAAAGTGAGGTCTCTCTTCTTCCACCACTGGAAAAAACTGGCGAGAACTCAAAAAGAAAAAGGATGAGTGTGGCCCTGCTGAAGCCCATCTCCAACCCACATGCTGAAAGTCAACTTCATCCCTTGCTGGTACTTAGATCTGGGCTACGTCTCATCTGACAAAGATTGTATCTTCCTAAAATGTGTAGCCTAAAGTCAATTCCTTTCTGCACAATTTAATTTGCCAGCTCTATTAGGCTTTTATCACTTCCTCTCCCCATACTAGAGGAAAAACGGGAAGAGTAAAAAGCCACACACACACTCTCTGAGTTTATTTGTAGACTGCTTTTTAACGGAAGGCCAAAAAGAGAATCACATTTACACCGTGGGAAGAGACTTTTGCTGCAGGGTTTTCCTTGGGAACCCTGAATGATTTCTGTTTCCCAGGACTTTCGATTACAGGATGCAATTTATGCGAATAATTTCTGCAATGTGGTTTAAGCAAAGCAGTTAAGCGGATGATCACAGCCTATGGAAAATGATTCCAGACACTTGTGACTGGCACTGTACTGTCTGAATTAAATGTCTATGCTCCAATGTACACCTCTGTGTGGATTTTCAGAGGAACCCTACACCTAGCCCAGGCTTCTCAAAACAACCACAAAGAATTACAGATCTAGCTGGGAACTGAGCCCTTCTTGTTCTAAACGCTTCCAAGAGAGTTCAGATTCCTAAGTCGCATCCTTGATTTGAAAGCCTCGCTTGAAAGAGGAGGGAGGGTGCTCACACCATCTGTGCTGTGCTCAAATTAGACACCCATGGCAAAGGATGGACATAAGGATCCCATTCTCCCTGCACAGTCAAGGGACAGGCACTATTCATTGATCATAACTTGATAGATGGAAGTAAGGATATTTCTCAAACAGCATGGCTATATTCACAGATTATCCCATTTCCTTTCCTTCTCTCTCATATTACTAAGAGCTGAGCTGGGTTCTCAAAAGTTGCTCTTTTTACTGAAAAGTATCAGAGGAGCAGCAGATCCACATGGCTGAATTTTGTCCCTTTGAATAAAGTCACCCAGCCAAAGAACACCCCAAACACCCACTCACCCTTCTATTGCCCAATAAACAGGATCTGATCAAACAAACCATGTCCCATATTCTGTCTGATCCTCTCCTCTTGGATCAAAAATGGAGATAACCACCTAAAATCCAGATAAAACTCCTACTCTTCCATCTGAAAACTACATCTTGCCCAGCCACTGCTCCTCTCTCTTCTCTGCATTGCTGCAAAGCAAAAAACAATGCCTGACAAAGTGCATTTTCCCTCACACTGGTGAGGTGCTGCACTGCCACTAGATCATTAGCAATCAGGTTCTGAAGGATCCTGAATGATCCTTCCTTGCATGTGCAGGCACAACTGCTACTGCTGCCAGGGGAGCTGGATAGGTATGGAGCTGTCAGAAGGGAGATGGAGATTTTCAGAGGAATCTCAGCAAGGCTTCTAAGTCATACTGAAATCTGCCCTAAGGTACCAGCAAAGAAAAAACCAACCCTAAAATTATAAAAGATCACAGGCTGAGATCTGTGCTGTGAAAGAACTGCAGGGTCCATCAATTCTCAGTCAGCAATAAAAAAGTTGAATTCCAGCCATACAAAATTGTTTTAAAGCACCATGAGACTTAAACTCCCATTGGAAAGCCCTGGAGGAGGATAAATCTGCTGAAGAGATCATTGTTAGAATGAATGAATTCCCAGCCCTGTCATTCTACTGATGGGATACCTCCTGGGCTAGAACTGTTGCACTTCCAAGTGCTCTGTTTATACATTTCTCCAAGCAACAGAGAAAAGGCTTCAAAAGGCTGAAAAAAAGCACAGAGGAAAGACACTTACTGGTGGTTTGCTCTCCAGTCAAAGGTTTGCTCTCCCTGCCCTGGTTTACAGCAAATATCTTGAAGAGATAGGTTGTTCCTGGGATCAGGTCAATGACTTCAGCAAAAGAGCTCCTGGTGATGGGCAATCTCTGGCCATGCTGGCCAGGGCGGTTGACAGGGATCACCTCCACCCGATAGCCGGACACTTGGCTCTGGGGTGGGCTCCACATGATGGTGATCTTGATGTCAGAAACCTCCACGAACTGCAGATCTCTGGGGGAAGGCACTTCATCTGAAAGCACAGGGGTACAACAGTTGTCAGAGGGAGTACTTAGCAGGAAGAGAAGTGATAGGTTTCCAGGGAAGGAAAAAAAAGTGAATTTTGCTTGAAATATGGCTAGCCCAAGAATATTCACCAAATTAAAAAGTCAGGGTAACCTCACTGTAAACATGCTTACACACATTCCCAGACAATACTCAGGCAGACTACAATTCCAAACATCACTATCTACTTTAAAGTATACTATGTCTTCAGGAAGTGTCTTGCTGTGACAGAAAGAGAACTGAAAGACCAGATGTAATATGCTACAGAACTTCAAGTATATGCAGAACCAAAGCCTGAGGGGAGAAAAAATACTCCAGGGGCTGGAAACAGTAACCTCCTTCTAAAATTAAAAGAGAGGGCTTTCAAAACCCACAGCATGTTCTGAATGTCTGTGATTAACTTGAGATCCACCTTTTATAATTAAACAGGGGCTGATCTGGCCTTACTATAGTAAAATGCAAAATGCAGTTCCCTCAGTGCTGGGCCACAGTACTGCACCCCTGAATTCCTGTGTGTAAATTAATTCCTGTGTTTAAATTTCTTGAGATTAGGACTGATACTGTCCTAAGGTTAACCAGTGCACATTTTTGGAAGATGCAGGAGCCAAACCATAAAATAATTGAGCTGAGTTCATTCCTGGTAAATTCCCATTTGCAAACACGTGCTTGCAACTTGCAGGACCATGAAATTCCGCTGCTCACCACATCAAATCCCAATTCTTTCACTACCCCTTCTTTTGGTTTGGTTATTCAGTCCAACTGGATACTTAAACTTTGAAACCAGAAGTTTTTTAAATACTGAGTGCCTCAAGTTTAGATCCTATGGTGTTGTGTTGGCACATCAGTCAATGCTGAGCAATCTCCCATCCCCACTGACTGCAAAGGAAAATAATGGGTAGGACTGGAGAGAGAAAAGTCAGGTGAACAATTTGAACATGTGTTGTGGTGTCTGAGTACATAACCCTGAACATCTGAGAGCCAAGTGCTGCAGCAAAATACACCAGGCACTACAGAGGATTTCTCAGCAGAATTTCCCTAAGATAACTTGGGAAATTGATCTCTCTTCTGCAGACAATGCAAGACCTGCCTGCAGTCCAGTCCCTACTAATTACAACTCTTAATGCAGAGTGGTGTCTTGACTGTGCCAATAACTGTGATTTTACTACAGAACTACAATACCAGTGAAATTTACAACTCAAACCCACAAAACCATAACTGAGTTCATTTAAGCACCCACTTAGCTATCAAAAGAAATCTCAGTGACTGAAACTCAGAAGATGAGCATCACCTGTGCGTGGGACCCCAGTGGTTTCCTGCTGGATGAAGACAGGAGTGCTCTCCTGGTTTTCTTCCACTGAGTAGATGCTGATGTTGTACTGAACCCCTGGCATCAGGTCACTGAGTGTCACAGAGGTGGCAGTGTCGGGCAGGTTGAGCTCTGTGCTGCTGCCTTCCACAGAGGGTACGTAGACAATCCTGTAGCCTGAAGCAAGAGAAATATGTAATCCTCAGCACAAACAGTAAGCACAAAGAATGCCAGAAATGAGGGCTGAACTGATCTCCCTAATGAGCTTTGATAAAAATAGTCCTGAACTTCAGCAGGACCTGTGGCCTGCCTGTGCTCACGTCCCATCTGCAGACCACACACTCACACCACCTTCCAAAGCACAATCTGACACAGGTTAGAATGAGGTCTGACATGTGGATCTAGGCCTGTACTGTTCTCATGCTCACTATGGGATGGTCTGGATGACAGATACAAATATAAGGTCTTGGAGCTTGTTTTTATTTCACATGAATCCAGAAGGAACTGCTTTGCATCCAGCCCTCTGCATTGTTTGGTTCAGTCACTGAAGCCAAGGAAATGCGAAACTGTCCATGTGCTTTCCAGCTGGTCTCTCCAACCAGACAGAATTTTGCACTACCTTTGTCCCAGAGTTATATTTCATTTTCTTTTTCACCTACATTTCAGAGTTCTATGAATAATGCAGAATAAGTGCACTCCAATTGGACAAACCTGTGATTGGAGCCTGTGGTCTGCTCCAGCTGATGACAATGGATGTGTCATCCACACTTTCCACTGTGTGGTCGGGTGGTGCATCAGGAGCTGTTTAAGAGAATAAACAGAGGAGGACAGCAAGAGTGAGGATAAGAGGTAACAATCAATTCTTGAGCAAACAGTAACAGCAGCTTTCGAAGTGCAGCAACAGCCACCCACACATACCTGTAGTCTGTGAAGTAGACAGGATCAGATTCTGCTCTCCTTCTTCAGAGATCTGATAGACATTAACAATATACTTGCGGCCAGGAAGCAAGTCAGGGATGTTGACAGAAGTGGCTGTGCTTGGAAGATCTGTGGAAGGCAGGAGAGAAAAATTTGTTTTAGCAATTCCATCTTCTTGCTTTCTCTCCAAATTAAATAGTTGAGAAGTCTGTTCTAATCTGCACTGAAGCACAGTCTTTCTGCAATAAAACAACAGTTTCTCTGCACTGTCTTTGGTTCAGCTCAGAAGAGCTGTGTGGAGAGTTGGGGCCAGCAACCAAGGGCAGCAAGCCTTGATGTGAGATACTGCAGGGCAGCCTAAGCCCCCTGCACACTGTAGCCATCTCAGTTGAATATTCATTTCATACCCTGACTGTTGAACTTTTGTTACAGAAATATATGGAAAAACTTTCACATGAGTAGGTTATGTGGAAACACTGACTCATGAGTGAAGAAGAATGACATTATGAGGGCTGGTGAACTTCTCTCCCTTCTCCCAGATGTCCACCTACGTGCCAGATGTAGAAAATTCCCCAAGCAGCAGCTCTTTGCTGGCCAGATTGAAGCCAAGCATCTTAGGGGAAACTGGGAATTGCCTTTCAATCTGCATGTAAACCTCTGTCTGTAGACAGATGAGCTCAGGAGCTGCTTCACAGCACACCTCAGCTGTCTGGGAAGAAAGAAAGGTGGTGACAGTGCTGGCAGCCCCCAGAAGAGCCACTTCTGCTCAGTGTCCTGAGTTCAGCCTGTGAGTTCAGGGGAGCAACAGTCCAGAGAGAACTAATAGGTCAGGAGATTGCTGTCCTTTTTGTCATGTTCTTCTACCACACTCATATCCCAGTAACTGTTATAATCTCAAATATCTGAGGTGAGATATTGCTATTACCACTGTTAAGGCAGAAAATGAAATTACATGTAGTGGTGCCATGGGCTCTACAGTAAATGTTGGAAAAACAGTTTCAACTCCTGTGTCTGAGTCCAGTGCCTTTAACCAGCTTCCCAGCTCAGCTAAATTGTTGTATTATCAAAGATGAGGAAGATCTGATCCAAACAAAACAACTGACAGAGCAGACTGGAACATGAGATATCCATGAGATTAGAAGCAGCCAAGAGAGGGCATTTGGGAAAGATTTCTCTCTGTCCATTCTGATGGAAGAACAAAGGTATGCCAGAGGGAATTAGCCAGGAGGCAGGTTCAAAATACCAGATTTGATTCTCTTCTCATCTGCACTGCTGCTCACTTCAGGATGCTGTGGAAGCCAGTAACTTTACATGATTGTAAAAGGAAAAAACACTGAGCAAATTCATAGAGATGAAAAGAATAATTATATCTACCCAGAGTTATTACTCATCCACGACTCCTGGCTCAGCCAGCTTTTCTCTGCAGAATTCTGCGACAGTATTCTGAGGGGATATTGCTATTTACTTGCCTTGTTCTCTTACAGCTATTACTGGAGAAAAGACAAGGAACTGAGTTTTTAATCTGAGCTGGTCCTGCCACTCTCATATCCTAATTGAACCCTATGGAAAGCCAGGGAGATGCTCACTGTTCCCACCAGCTCTACTGACTGCCACAAAACAGTGATGCACTGACTGTGAGCAATGCTTTGGTCTGGCACCCTCCAGTGTTGTCTCACCAAGGTACTGTGGCTCATCACCCTCCTCACTCAGCTCATACTCAATACGGTATCCATGAATGGTGTCAGAGGCAGAAACCCAGGAGACAACAAAGCTGTTGGATGTGATTTCAGTGACAGATTCTGAAGTAGCAACCACGGGAGGAAGAAGAGTTGTCTCTCCTGAAACAGTGTTGCCTACAAGAGAGAGGAAAGTGAGGTTGCATTAAGCATCACTACTTTTGCGTTAACTGGGACGCACAAAGCAAGGACGTGGGTGAAGGAGATCGGGTTTTCCTGGATGTCCCCCAGCTCAACTCACTTGTCACTGCTGTGGTGCTGGTTGTGGTAAAATCAAAGCGGGTGACTTCTCTGTGGCCATACTGCTGGACACTGATGAGCTGTCCCTCATAGATCACACCAGGCTTCAGGCCTGAGATGGTGTAGGAGTTGCGGTGGCCAGGGATGGTGGCTTCCTTCCACTGCCTTCCTGAGTTTTTCTGCAAGAAAAAGGACACTAAGAGAGTGAGAGACTCCCTACTTTGCAAGCAGGGGAACCCAGTGACCTAACCTGCTGTGTGGCTGCTACTCACTGTAATATTCAAACAAGGTACGATTTGAGTGGCTTTAACGCACAGACAGAATCAAGTCAAAGGAGATGAAAAAAGTATGGCAAGTAGCAGGACCAGCAGCATTTAGTTATTAGGTTTTACTGGGTAAACTAAAAACAATCTAGCTATGAACTTGACCCTTTAAAAGGAGCATTATTTGTTATAAATTCAACTCATTCCTTCATCAAAAGCACAGTAAGGCATGAAGTAGTGGCTGGAAAATAGATATGAAGGCTGTTCAGAATAACTCTCTAAGCCATCATCTGAAAACAATATACAGAGAAATTCACCCTTCTACCCTGTGTTTGAACTCTATGGGAAGCTTTAAAATAATGCACCATCCTCTGAGGTTTGTACTCCAGTGCTTTAAAGTCCATTTCATTCAGGCCTTCATCCAAGATACACTGAAGTCAGTAAAAAGACTTGAGTGCCTTGAATGGCTTTGGATCAGGGCCTTTATTGTTCTCTTAATAACAGGCAGCATTGAGGTACTAATGCTCTTAATCATTAAGTGGTCTTTTGTGAAGCTGGAACACAGCTCATCTGCATTGGTTAAACAAAATCATTCCTCATAGAGGAATCAGCCAACAAGCAGTGGTTAACCAGTTTTGGTTTAGACTTTGGAGAAGATGGGAGTGACTATTTAATCTTACACTAAGCTGTTTATGACTTCATATCCTACTCATATTTACCTCCTCATTAACAGAATAAAATGCATCCCAGTAGTCTCTGGATATGCACGTTACTAAAACAGCATTTCCTTGGATGAAGAAGCTTCCACAAGGATCTACATTCCTAAGCTAAGGAAGGCTATAAACTTGTCTGCTTGCTGTACTAGTGCTTTGTCTAACAAATCACTTGATGAACACAGCAATCAGTGAAGTTTGGGCAAGAAAACATGAAGTGTTTATACATCACTGGCTCTCCTTGATGCTCCAGAGTAGCTGTTGACCTCAACAGGAAAAAGACACTGAATAAGCAACTCAAGTTTGCTGAAATTGTGTCAGCCACTTCTCTCAGACACCAGAAAAAGCCAAATAAAGTACTCTTGATGAACAAATGATGACAAATGTGGCACTCACCGGTCTCCAGCGCAAGATGTACTGGGTGATGTGAGATCGTTCAGGAGCATTCCATTGGATGGGGTGGGAGTTTGGTTGATTTGTACTCTCTGTGATGATCACCTGAACAGGTCCAGTTGACCCTGAAAAAAAGAACTGCCAGTTTTAACATACTGGAGACGTTGTGGAGTTATCAAAAAGCAAAAGAGCTCCATGGCTGACATATAATGTAAGTACACATATAATGAGTTTAATGAATACACATATAATGAGTTTAATGCTTCATTGCTACCTAGAAAACCAGTGAATAAGAATAAATTCTGTGGGGGAGTTAATGTGCACTGCTTGGGTCCATTTCCTGTAAGCTATCAATGAAACAGAAAATGGGAGAAGTCTAGTACAGAAAAAGTCTGCAAAGCAAAGTCTTGCTGTTCAAAGAGATGGGGGGAACTTCTCAACAAGTAACTATTTTCATCATTAATATCTTCTGCAATGGCAGTAGGAAAGCTGATAAAAACCATTTGCCAAATCCAGGTCTAATCATGCAGCATTGTGAGGGAAAATTTCTGATCTGACACTGAATATACCCTGAAAAGAGACACTAATCTTCTACTATTTTACTAGATTTCCCAATCAGTTCATTTGAAACATTGAATTTTTGTTGACACTGTGGAAGACATATAGACTTTTCTCCTGTACACAAACATCACCAGAAGGGTTGGTAGAAGTCCTGAGACAAAACAGGCCCATGAATTGATGAAAATACAAGTTCTGCAGTGCTCTAATGCTTAGGACTACTGATTGCATTCAGCTGGGTCAGGCTCAGACCCATTTCCTCCAACAAGCTCTCTAATAGAAAAGGACAGGTTTTATGATCCCATGGCTCTCCTCTCAGTCCCTCCCAGCCCCACTGGGGAGGTTTCACTGAACACTCAGCAGCACTGTCCTCATGTTAGTTCTCAGAAAATCCCAGCAAAGAGATCCCTGGAATCTGCAGGAAAGTGTTTTAGCGATTAAATAGCTGCACCCTCACCCCATTCCCAACATTTCTAATAATAATTTATTTGGACAACCATGTAACATATATACCTGTTCCCCATTTAACAGGATTTCTAGAAAAACAAACCTGTGACCACAGGCAGAAAATTTCAAAGCTCACCTAACCCCAAACCTACATTCAGAAACATAAGATTTGGTTTATTTACACATTTTTCAGTCACTCTTGTGTCTGAAGCCCAAAGCCCTGGTCTCCAGGCTGGAGGCATGCATATTTCACATAGCTCAGGGAGATGTTTGTTTAAGCAGTCCAACAGCAGTAAATGAAGCTCAGCAAGCCTTAATACTTCATCTTATTCAGATTAAGACAGTGGCAGTTGCAACCTTAAACAGGAAAGTAGAGAGGTTCCTGTTCTGTTCGGGGAACTGAAGCTGAACAACCAACAAACACGCATTGCCCATCCATATAAAGAGTTCCTGGAATTGCCTGGACAAACAAGAGCTCAAATATTTAAGTTCTTTGGGGCACTGATCAGGAAAAATGTTTTGTCCATGATGGATTTTGCTTCTGTAATGAGTGGAAAAGGAAGAACTACACAAGTGAATTTCAGGCAACAGAAGCTGAAGGTTGCATGTGTGATATCACTGAATACCAAGAGGTAATTAAACCAGTAAGGCCAGTAAACCCAAATTGTTGTGTGCACTGAGGGTCATTCTCTGAACTAACCCTGGCCTCAGGAATAGCTGTGGACAGCTTGGGCCCCTCTTTATAACCCCCTGATACCTGCTTGTGTCTGCCAAGGGACAGGGAGAATCTGTTCTGCTTTAAAAAGAAATCAAAAGGCATTAGGTACAGAAACCCAAACAGGTGAGGGGTGTTGCCTTTCTTCAGGTCTTACTCAGCAGCTGAGGTCATTTTCTGTGGGGTTTCTTACCTGGGTAGGTCTGCAGAGGTTGGCAATGCCATTCTCCAATCCCACGACCATAGCAGTAGCACTGGTATCTGACCCCATGGACATATTTCTCCCAGGAGTCTCCAATTTGGTAGAAGGTGCGGGTTTCTGAGTCCTGGCACTGGTCTGAAGGCACAAGAGAGACAGCTCACCACTGTGTGTTACTGAAACCACAGTGAAATATCTACAAAGAGTAAGTCCCAAGACTTTTGCACAAAGAAATGCAACACCAATGTTTATTTGCAAATACTGGTACATAAGATAAAGTGGCAACAGAACTTGAATCTCAAATCAAAGTTCTTAATATAGCACTGCATGTATTAAGTTGGATATTAGGGGGCTAATTCAGCTGTAATGCCTTTCATTGGGGTGTTCCTTCTAGAAAGAATTTCATCCACCCTGGAGCTCAATTCTGCCCTGGCTGAGCTCATCTCTCAAAGTTAAACCATGCTGCTCTCAAGGAGATCAAAGGCAAAAATTCCTCCTGCCTTCAGCAGAATTCATTTATGTTTTAATAGTCCTCCAAATGTTTTTATTTTCAGCAGAATCTTTCCAGATTTACCATTGTATAAACCAAAGCGGGACAGATCAGATCCTGCAATCAGCTTAACTAGTGTAAATACAGCACTTCAGTACACTTTCTACTCTGACAACTGCATGTATGCTTGGCTCAATGGATATTTTCAGTGAGAACTAGCATTATGTTTGCTTGGATAAATAAGAGCTTTGTTTAGAGAGAGCCAATGAAATTAAAACTTTAATTGCACTTGTACAGATAGCTGAAATCCTCCCCCACCCCTTTCTTCAAACTAGTAATTTTACAGGAGCTTTACAACCTATGTTCCTTGAGTAAACACGTATAGATACCACTGTAAATAAAGCAGAGATTCACAACTAGTAATTTCTAATAGATTTTCTTGGCAATAGTTTGCAGCTGTCTTGGACTTAGTAACTGCAAACCAAACAGCCAGGTCTCATCTTCCAATCAAGGTTTGCTAGGGAAGGAAGGGAGGTAGAAGACATGAAATCTCATTCCTGGAGAGAACCATGATGGTTTTAGCTAACCTCCAGAGCACTATTAACATGTGTTCTCATCCTGAGCTTTCCCTCTTTGCTAGAACAAAGGGCAGCCAAAAAATCAATTCAGTCCAAGGTAAGTTAATATGTGCTGGTGCTCCTTCCTCAGTTCAGAGAGAAAACTCCAAAAGAATTTAGGATAGAGAAAGGCAAGAAAACTGATCCTAGCATCAGTGCCCAGCTGCATGTTTTATCAGTGTTCAGGCTGAGAGCCCTGCTAAGCTGACAGCTCAGGTACCAGAATCCAGCCAAATCACCACAGCCTGAGGGTAACTGCCCTGCTACCACAGCCTGCTGCATTTTACAACACATGCTTGCCACAGTCACGGTTCTTCTGTGGCAGGTGTGATAACCCAAGCATACCTTCTTAAATTAACAAATGCCCTTTCACTTATCCTCCAGCAAATGTACTGTTGCTTCTATTTTTGCTTTTGTACAATTCAGGACAGAGAATGGACAAAGACTAGGCCCAAATTCACACCCCAGTTTCTCCATACCACAGCCAGTTTGCACAGAGCCACAAAGGGTGTTTGGCAAGTGGGGACAGCCCACAGGGTGACTCACCAACAGGATCACACTTCCATCTGCCCCGGCCCTGGCCAAAGCAGGTACAGTTCAGCATGTGGCCCTCATCGTGACGCTTGTGGAAGGTCTGGTTCACGTCATAGGTGATGCCATCCACAATGCACTGGTCTGGGGGAGAGAGTAGAGTTTATCAGCAATAGGTCTAAGCAGTAAGACAGAACTCTTCTGCCTAGAACATCACTTCCTCTGCTTGATCAGCACACAGACTGACCATGACCAGCTCCATCCAAGCCAGAAAGGAACCCTCCTGTAATCTGTGACCCTCACGGTGCTGTATACATACTCCTGCTCCCATGTTCATCTAGCAGCTCTGTACAAATAAGCAACCCTTGCAGAAATGAGGTGTGTAGGACACAATCCAGCTACAGAACTGTTTTCTTGTTCCTTCAGACAGATTCCACATGTGAACAAAAATCTAAACCACCAAACTGACTCTCCAACTGCCTCCTCTGAGGAACATCTCAGCTGAAACTCCCCAGCCCCAAATCACTGCAACTACACAAGGAGGAAAGGGCTCCTCCAAATTTATAAAGATTCAATGAAGAAGTACAGCCATCCTCATAATGTTATTCTGCTGGGTATCTCTGCTATCCTCTGTAGCAATCTGAAGGCAGAGGCAGATCTCCCACACACACAAGATGCTGCTGGTGCCCAGTAGTCTACTCTTCCCATGCTTTAGTACAATGGTATCATTCTGTTAGGTTCAGTGTCCATCTGGGATCTGGCCCAGAATTCCTGAAGCCAGTCTAATCACAGCAAGGAGCAGAAAGACAAAACAAACATGAAAACAAGCCCAGAAGCAAATTATTTTGTTAAGTGGGACCCAAGAGACCCAAGTTCAGGCCCAGAGTCAATCCTGGACCAGCTGTCCTTGGGGAGGTGAGTCCAGGCTTTCATTCCCCATGACATTTTCCCACACCACAGGCACAGCATCAGGATAAACCAAGGAGAGCTCAGACTCTCCTGCAGGCACCAAGGTCTGGCTGCTGTGTTTAAACAGCTCTACTCAGATAACTTCAGCCTTTTGAAAAAGCAAAGTATCTCCACCCTCTCCTCATCAAGATGGACCACTTCAACTCCAGAATGGAACTGCAGAGAACTAGCTGTGTAACTGGAAACAGGACTTGCACAGACTAGAACTTTGAGCAGTGCCTTTCACACTGTTCTGAAGGGAATGCATGAAAAAAAAACCTTCCAAAGCCCTTGAGTGAGCCTTTCCCTATAAATTATATCCCATTTCAGCAGTGGTGTTAAAGAGTCCTTTCTTGGCCTCTTGACAGCAACCCCCCTGCCTTTTCCAGACATGAAGCCAATGCTGTGAGCTAGCTGTAGGATGATCAAATGTCTGTGCTTTTAAGTCTTCTTTTTTTGGTATCGCTTAAGTACTTCTCCACTTGGACCACTCACACAAATGAGTAAATAAATAAGAGTAATCACCATGCTGTCCTGCCAGCTTTTCATATAGATTAGCCAGCAAAAGGCTAATCCAGCACAGAGGAATTGAAAATTTCACTGCAGAACAATAAAACAGAACAGCTCTGCTTTCAAACTCCAGACTAGTCTGGAGTTTTGTCTGTTCTTGAGGCAGGGAGGTGCCTATACTGAGCTCTCTGTAAAGTCACAGTGGAGCCAATTCCTAAATGTAGGCAAAAGGAGGGAGGGATACCACGACCAGGATAACCAAGGTTTGCTTCTGCTTGAGAGCCTGTAAAGGCTGGAATATACTTTTCCAGCACACAACCAAGACAAGAACTTCACAGTTCCTCTAAGCCCCTTCCTACTCCAAAGAGTAAACTGCAGTTCTTGAGTATGAGCTCACACCCACAATGACAATAAAGGATACCAATTTCTCCCACCTCCCACTTAGACCAAAGTGGTGATATCAACATGAAAATCAGCACCTCTGAGCTGTGAATAGGCAATGCAGGTCCATTCTCCACGGCCATTTCCCACACAAGTACATCTCATCATGTGGCCCATGTCATGCTGCTTATCCCACTGGTCCCCAACACGATACATGACACCATCATTGGTTGTGCAGATTTCTTCATGGGCTGGGTGAGAAGAAAGCAAGAGAGTATTTATGAGGCCAAAATTTACAAGATCTTGAGGACTGAGACCATTTGCAATGCCCCTTCATACCAGGTACTGATTTCTGCACCTGAACAAGGGAATTTTAGGGACACACTCAAATTTAGGTTCTCCAGTAGATCTATACCAGTTTGCACCAGCTGAAGAGCATGCATACCACTAGCATGCAGCAAAGTAATAATGAAAATTGCCTTCTCCTGGCAAATCCTGCCTAATTCTCTACTAGAAGTGGTCAGTAGGGAAAAAAAGGGACAAAACTGAACTTCAGAAATCCCTTAAAGGGCTTTGGGCTGAGACACAGCTCATTAGAAGTCATCAGTGTCTGACCAACAACAGAGAGGTCTTCACTTTCCACCTCAAAGAACCACATAGAAGTGCTCCATAACCCCTTGATGGCTCTCAGCCTTACCAGCCATGGGGCAGAACCCAAACTTCTGGTCAGCATCGTAGTTCTCAGTGGTTCCACACCACTTCATGTTGTCCCTCCGCCCCTCGGATGTACAGTCGGTGTAGTTGCGGTTGTTGTACAGGAAGGGGAAGTGGCACAGAGCACCATTGGAATTGCCACCACGTGTCTGGACCAAAACTGTGCAAAAAATGGAAAGAGAACAAATGCAAATGCAGCCTGCACTCTCTCTTAGCATGCATGGAAGAGCTTGGAAAACAAACCACTAGCACTACTTTTTCCCACGTGTGCCCTGTGTATAATCCACAGGCCTCTTTCCTCGGCTTTAAATAATTCAGATGTGGAAACAAACTTTGCACAAGGTCAGTTCAGTTCAAGCTTTGCTCTGAAATGAGCTGCAGAGCCAGCCATGGGAATTCCCAGGAAACAGAGAAAACCAAAGCTTACTGTGTTTGGGAAGCAGCTTTGCAGATCCCTTCTCCCAAGGCCTAGGGAATGAAATAAACTCACAGCTCTCAGCATACCTGTATTATCTCACTGAAGCTATTTCCCAGTGGTGCCTTTCAGCTCTAAGGGAAACCTTCACCCTCAGGAAAGGGTTACAGTTTGGTTATGCACTACAGGACAAGCCAAAACCTCTCTGCAGGCTGGAAGCTTTATGTTTTGCAAGCAGCAGTGGAAAGAGAGCTGTAATCTATCTGAACTAATCACCTCTTGAGCAACTCTGCTCTACAAATATTGGAAAACAAGAAGACATTTACTGAGATTTTTCTATAACACATTTCTCTTTTCCACAGTGTATCACAAGAAGCCTCTCTAAAACACTAAAGTGTGCATGGACAGGGACAGTGTTAGGGTGTTTTGGGGGGGTTAGTTAGTTTGTTTTTTAAAAAATAAAGTATTATATGCCCTGCAGAGAAAGGCTTGACTTTGATCAGGAAAAAAACAACCCAAGTAGAACAGATTTTTTTTAAAAAGTGTCTATGCAGTATAAGAAGCAGTATTTTCATGTGGGAACATATGGAATCACAAGGTTGGAAGAGATCTTCAAGATCATCAGGTCCAACCCAACATGAAATATTCTTTCCAAGGTCAGATCCCAAGAAGCTGCCTGGACACTGTTCCATGGATGTCTGACAGACATTCCAGGAAGTACAACTACACAGGTAGATAGATCTGTGCCGTGAAGGGAACACTGACCATTCACAGACAAGAAGGAATGCTGGTGCCTTAGTCATACCCCAGCTCTTGATCAGTGACCTCAAATCACACGAGGATCATGGCTATATACGGCAGCCTGGCTAGATAGCCAGGATGGAGGGAGTGACAGGACTGCACAAACTGTACTCCATGGATATTCTCCTCCTCTTTGCAGCCTAATATGGGCATTGCTTGAAGCAATTCTCCCAAGCAAAGCCAAAGATAAGCATCCTTTGGGCCAAAGCTCCACCATGACCAAGTACTCACATTCTAAGGCCAGCTTAGAGGGCAGAGAACAGGACTCAAAGGATACATCTGCAGCACTCTCCAAAGATGCCAAGAGCATGTAAGTGCTCTGTCATCAGGCAGCCCTCCATTCACAGCACTGCCTTGCTGCCTCGAGTCCTTCCAGAATGCTGGAATTGGTCAGGCAGCCTGCTCCTGTGTCCTCTGTTCCTTCCTCCATCCCCACACCAGGGTCACATGCATGTGAAGACCCTCTGAGAAGGACTCACCGTTCTGCTCGGTACAGAAGGAGTATCTCCTGTCCTGCTCAAAGTTGGAAGTGGTGCTGCACCAGAAGTGCCCATCTGTGCGGCCTTCGGTGGTGCAGGAATAGAAAGTCCTTCCATCATAGGTGAAAGGCAGGACACAGGGCTCCCCATCAGAATTGCCACCATACGTTTGGGTCACGGCTTCAAAAAGAAAATCACAGGATTAGACTGCGGTTTAAAGCAATCCCCAAATCTCAGGGCTCTGAAACAGCAACAGCCCCTCCAGGCCAAGTTGTTGGCTGCTGAGAACCCACATTGACTGCCATGGAGCCAGGCCAATACACACCAACAGACAGCTCCACAGCTGTGGCATCCTTTTACATTCTTTTCTAAACATATATTATTGCAGCTCCATTTGAATAAAGTTATTAATGCTGCTCCCCAAGGGTTCTGTTTCCCCTCAGCATGTTATATATAGCTCACTGGGAAATGTTCCTGCCCTAAAGAACCAGGCTTCAAATAACCAAACCATTTCTTCCCCCCTTGCACCTTTCTCCAGTATGTCTTCTTCAGAGTACATTTCTAACACAAAGGGTTCTACTCGGAAATTAAGCCACAAGACAGTCCTAGAGGCCTCACTTGAGCAAACAGGCACTACACACCAACTCATACCTATCTCCTGGCAGCTGACTCCGTTGCCCAGGCAGGTGCACAGCATTTGCTGGCTGCCCTGTGTCTTGAGCCACTGCATGCCCACGGAGTAGACGATGCCGTTGTCGGTGATGCACTGGCCGTAGGGCTGGGGCTGCGGCTGCTGCGGCTGGGGCTGGTACAGTGCCGTCTGCACGTTGGTGATGCTGGGGGAGCCAGAGCCTGGACACAACAAGGGATAGAAGGGACATGTGGCATGCAAAGCTCAGCAACAGAAGGCTGCCATCAAATGCTGAGATAATAAAACCTCAGGCACTCCATCCTTAAGCTTCCCAGGAGGGGATGCGGCTTAATCACTCCACTTAGCAAATTTCAGCATCAGAAGAACAACTCCCCCTTCCTGCTAATGACAGCCTCTGGTTTCCAACCCTGCAGAGTGGCTTTAGAAAGGATTTAGAAACCGTTTTTCATATGAATTGTTTAGAAAACAATTCTTTTTAGAAAAAATAAAAAAGTTGAAGGAAATGTAGAATGGAAAAATCAAGATCAGTGACAAGAGAATAAAAATTACCAAGGAAGTAGGGAGGTAAGGCAAAAAAGGATTAATTTCGAATTTTTCATCGAAAAACAAGAAGAATAAACTTAAAATGTATTCTTTTTGTCAGCAATTTTTAAATTTCAAATCAAAGTTTTTGGCACATTATCATTTGGAATAACACTAAGAGACAAAGAGGCTTGCTGTTGACTACATCATATAAATTTTTGCTAATGATTCCCACAGAAACCTCCACAAATTCAGCTCTGCTGGAATAGGTGAAGTAATAATAGAAGCAAAATACTGGCACCCTTGAGGTGTTAGGCATTTTGAAGTTTAAATCTTCTGAGAGTTTTAAGTTAACCTGATGGCACCAAACAGTTAAAGGTCATTTACCAAGTAAAATTTAATGCAGGCACTGCAGGAAAACAGAAGTTCTACATTGCACTCACTGATAAGAAACCCTCTTCCTTAAAATGACAAAAAAAAAAGAATTTAGGAGCTGAAGATTTAAACCTTGGGCACAAAAAATATGCTACCTGTAAACTAGGCAATATTTCACACCAAAATTACAAGCTATCTCAGGCACATGTATTAAACAGCATTGTATACATTCCTTGACATTTTAGGGTTTTTAAAGCTCAGCCATTAGTAGGTGTATTTATCATGTCAAAGAAACCAGATGGTCTCAGTGGGGTTTAAATAAAGGATATTTCAAGACAGTTACCCTGAGGCAAATACATAAAGTTCAAACATTAACTTGGAGTGCCATGCTCCCACGACAAAGGTAGCTCCTGTGAATGCAGGGCCCTAGACATGATTTACTGCCCTGAGATTGTGCAGGCAATCCCATCTGTATGTGCCAGCCCCATTTATGCATGGAAACAAGGTACCAATTAATCTTATCTCCACATGCACAAACAAGGAGCATCTTCTGAACTCTGACCCTCTTTGCTGCTGATCCTTCCCAGACAAGACTCTGAAATACTTGAATTAGGACGGAACAACTCAACTTCAAGTCCTGACCTGTCAAAACGTGCCATTCCTCTTCCCCTTCCCTACATTCCACGCCACCATGTCCCACTTACCGGTGCTGGTGGTGTGCAGGGACGTGTGCCTCTCACATTTCCACTCGCCTCTGCCGTTCCCGGTGCAGACGCACTGCAGCAAGTTCCCACGGTTATCCTTCTTGCTCCAGTTGTCTCCAATCCTGTAGGAAGTCTTGGTGTCGTGGTCATTGCAGCGATCTGTGTGAGGAACGGGACTCTCAGCTGGGCCTGCACTGGGCCTGCTGGGCAGTTCCCAGCTCTCCACCACCAACTCCATCCAACAAGCTCATCTGAATTAAAGGCCCACCTCATTCTCTCAAGCCCACTATTGCAATTCCTACAAGCACTAAAGCCTGCACTAAACTGCAAACGCTGAGAGCATCCCAAAATCTTGGTGCTTTAGCCTAAGGAAAGATTTCCATTCATTTCCATAATTGTGCTTTCACTTTGCAGCCATGGTCAAAATGAGATACTTTTAAAAGCCATTCTAAACCCATTCTGTCTAGCATACACCTTTAAAGCTAAACTTGTTTTAATGACCCTTTTTTCTTTTAAGGAAAAAACAGGAATCTTGGCAGATTGGTCATTTCATACTATACACAGGGCACAGTTCAAAATCAGGGCTCTCTCTCATCTGGAAGGGACTAAAACCTGTTTGAGGGCAACATGTAAAATCCCATTTCTTGCAAAAAAAGCCTGCATGAAGCTGCAGTGGAGTTAATACAAGCTGCTCAAGTAACACCAGGAGTACCAGACTTCCTAAATCTCTTGAATAACCCACAGCCCCCGATGAATTGAGCAAATGGGTTCAAAGGACAGCACAACAAACTACTTTTGTCTGGATGCCAGAGCCACATGGATTAACTAGTTCTTCTTCCATTACAACATTTTACCTTCTTATTCAAGGGAAACTTGATACAGTGGCTCAAATATAATCACAGATCAATGAACATGGATTTATGAAGAACTGTGGAAGGACATGTGCATTAAGCCAGATTGCCACTGAGAGAGCACACAGGACAGAATGTGAATGTAGAAAACATGTTACTGATTCACACTGCTAGAATGACCAGAAATTGAGCATTTGCCAGAAGTATGGTAAATTGGTGAGGTATTCATCATGCAATTTTGCAAATGTGAAAAAAATATGTCTTACGAACACTCCTCTCAATGAATAGCTGAAATGTCACTGAAGCAATCAGCTGTGATTCTGGAAAATGCTGGGCCATAAAAGATACATAACAGCAGCACACACTTGAAGTGTAATGCCATTCTGTGGCCTAGAGGTATCATTTTATATACATAAATTTGAATTTCTCTACTCAAATGTAATTGGAAAACAAAATGAAAAATGAACAGGTCCTTATATTGCAATTTCCCCCATGATACAACAGCACAGACCTGAGTTATGGAAAGAGAGCTACTGCCAAATACATTTTATTAGTAATAATAAGTCCTCCAAAATTCACAAACAACACATGCTGTTTTATTCATTCCCATTTGACAGCTAATGATTTTTCCCCATATGTCTTTAACAGACTTAATATTGTCAAGGCTGGGTTGATTTTTATAGCTTATTTCTTGACCAAGTCTGTCCAGGTCTTTCATTTTGATCTCCACCCTCCTTAGTGTCTTATTCTTTACAGGTCTGCTGTTTGTATCAGCAAAAATCCATTGTTTTTGTGCCCCAAGGCAACTGAATATGAGGCAATTGAAAGGCTACAGAAGAATTCTCAAACCTTGCATAACCAAGGTGTAAGGTACAAAGTTAAATTTTCTTGAGGCAACTGGTCTAAACCCGAGACAGAAGTAAGCTCTGTGGTGCAGCTAACAGAAGTGGAACAGAAAGTCAACAAACAAGCAAGATTTTGGGTTTTAAAAGTCCTGTTTGCTCTGCAAATACAAATAACATGGAGTATTTACGGTAATGTCACTCGATGCAAAAGCTTTTTAAAAAAAATCACCTGTGCTGCTGGAGTAGGAAATAGGGTGGGAAAATTGATAGGTGAGATGGCAGAGCAGGCAAAACAAACCCTGGGTTAGCTAACACATAAATTAAACAGTAACAGAGAGAAAGAACTAAGAAAATATTTTAATCCTGCAGATCTTGCTGTTGGAAAGAGTATTTAACTTAAAAAACACTTGATTGTCCCTCAGAAGGCTCCTCGAATGCACAGAAATGGAGATCCTAGGCTAAACTCTCTGCCATTTTGTAGGCCGAGCAATTTCCCTGACTTCCTGAGAGATGCCTGGCTGTGGCTCAGCTGACATGCAGATTCTTAAACCTTTCTCTCTCCATGACATTAAATCCCCAAATAATGCAGGCACCCTTGTTGCCAGCACTGATGACCAGCTCTGGGGAGTGTTCCAGGCTGCCAATGGTGACTGGGGCACCACACAGGCTTCTCTCCCCTCTTCACTTCCCACCACTTCTCAGAGGATGGCCATCCCTTTCTAACTACTGTTACTTGCACAGGGCAGACAAAGGAAAAACTTTCCCATGCAGGATGAAAAATAAGTAAGAAAATAAACGAATAAATAAGCAAGATAAATAAAGTGGAGCAGCCGGCAGCTGCCAGGCTGGCACTTACTTCTGGAGGTGCAGGTGATGCGGCCGCTGCCCTCCCCGAGGCAGGTGCAGTCCACCATCATCCAGCCCTGGTAGGGTTTCTCCCAGGTCTCTCCCACCACGTAGGATGTCCCAGCTGTGTTGTCGTAGCATCGCTCGGCTGTGAGGGGAAAGTGGATCAGAGCCCACCCAGGCCATTCCCACACCGGGACACCTCAGGGAAAACAAGGAGAAAGGGCCCACACCCCCTGACTGTGCTGAGGGAGAAGGAAGGAGCAGCCACTTACCCACAGGCTTGCAGGTCCACTCGCCCTTCCCGTTGCCCAGGCACACACACTCCAGCATGTACCCTCCTGTCTCGTGGGGCCGGCGCCATGTGTCACCGATCTTGTAGGACTGGCCGCCCTCATGGCAGCGATCTGTGGTGGGAGATGGGAGCCGAGGTGAGGGACGCACCAGGGATGGCATGATGGCAACAAGGGCCATCTGGCCAGGGGCAAAGGGGCTGGAGTAAGGAGCAGCAAGAAAGAGGAGGGACATTGCAAAGAATGAGGGGGGATATCAGCCTGTAAAATGGCGTTCAACATTTCCCACTGGCACCCGCCCTTCTCTGCTGGTGCCCACCATTTTCTGTGCTTTCCAGGCCCTGTCTTCTTTCCCCAGCTAACTTCTCCATGTTCCAAACCACAGCCAAAGCCTGGCTGGCGAAGAGGGAATGCCGGGGAGTGTAGAAGCACTGTTTCTCCCTCAGACCCTGCTCTCAGGCTGAGGATTCATGAGAGAGGGTTCACCTCCATCTTGTTTGATGCAATGCCACTTGGGCTTCTCTGCGGCCATTCATGAGGGACATGGTGGCCAGGACAGCACGTGGAGGATTAGGAGTGCTTGGTGTGACAGCCCAGTGGGGAACCAGACCTCTTCTGGGGTTTGTAAAGCCTGGCCTGGAAAGGCAGATTTCAGCCCATCACTGCCCCACAGCTCTGAGGCAGCCTAGGCTGAGGGAGGGTAGCATGGTGCAGAGCAGTTTGCAAACACAGGGTTTGTTTCTTTGGAAGAATCCAGGGGGAAAAAAAAAACCAACAACAAAAACAAAAAAAGAAAAAACACCCACATCCCATCATTTATTAAGAGCCAGTAAAATGTTTTGCAGGCTCATTTATGAAAGCAGGGAATCTTGGGGCTCTGAAGATTGATTCAAAGCCAGTTGCAGTCAGTGAGACTCTCCAGTGAGCTCTAAACCAGGCTGATGATGAGGAAACAAGGCTGCTCTCACACTCGCAATTTCCTTACTGACTCCTTTTCTTACAACACTTATCATCCCTGCCCAATAAAATGCCATTAAATTCAGAAGGGCTCCAGCTTTACTTGTTAGATTTAATGCATTATTTTTTTCCCATGCTACAATGATGGCTGGTTTCCGAGTCCTCTGTGGCAACACTACTACGAGCTGCATGTGTGTCTTAAACAAGAAACTGGATACTTTTAACAGCAAGACTTTTCTCAAAAGGTACCTCAGAGACTTTGAAATCTCAGTGTAAAAATCCTGACACACAGCAATCTTCTTCTGTGCTCACAGAAAGTCCAATTATGAACCAAAGGGAAATTGTGAACAATTCAGTGACTCAATAAGGAAAGGATTTCCAGACAGAGACATAGAAGGGGAGCTGAGGAGAAAGGATCAAGGGAAAAGAGGGAAGAGCAAGAGGAAAGTATGGCTCAAGCTAGTGAAAAAGGAGTTGTAGAAACATGTCAAGCTGCTGTCTAGATATCAAATCCCAGTTCCCTTAGAGACAAGTGTTCAATGACGTTTTTGGAGCATGAAGGACTGGCTCTCAGGTGGCATTCATTTATTATCATTTATTCTGAGTAGTCCCATTAATGATGATGGTGTTACTTTCACCCACCAGCTGCAGAGGAGGTTTTTCCCAATCAAAAAACTACTTCTGTAACTTCACCTGTGAAGATGTAACACACTCTTGTACACAATAAATTACTAGCCTGTATGGCTGGACACTAACAGTAATTTTTGACCTGTTTTCTCACATAGCACTTGACATCTTAAGTAAAAGAGGAGTTTGGTTGTGCAAATTTACGTACATGGGGCAAGGACTTTTAAACTCAAAGCTTTAGTGGGCTTTGGATTAAACTCCATGCAACTGTAGCTAATAGGCACTGGGAATATTGTGTAAATTGCTCTGGAAAATACGACACTAAGGAACAATAGCTGTAGGAATAGGCTCGTAGTTACATACTGGCAATGGTGCAGCTGATTCTCCCACGTCCAGCTCCAATGCAGGTACAGTCCCAGATCATGGAGTCCTTGGGGCGCTCATAGGTCTCCCCAACTCGGTAAGTGGATCCAGTGTATTTGTCAAAACAGGTCTCTTCAGCTATGAGAGAGGAAAAAAAAAAATTAAATAATCCGCTTCATGTAACCACACCAGTAACATGCACAGTCAACAGAAACACATCCCTTGTCTCCTCACACAGATACTCCTTTTTTCCTGGGAAAAATGCCTATCAGTCTTCTCTTTCCTCATGGGACAAAACAGCAGAGAGGAAATTGGGTGAAATTTGCCCCCTCAAGGCCTCCATGATGCTCAACAACCTCTTCTTCTCTCCCTCAGGGAACCAAAAGTTGTAGATGGCAGGCATGCCTGAAAGCATCACTCCCAGCTGTTTGAAGGTAATAGTAGTGAAGACAGGAGGGAGCAAACAACCCCTGGAAACTGTGTGCTTTGTCATGCTAATCCTCCTCACTCTAACTCAGCAAAAATTGAGTAGATTATTCCCAAATTCTGCAGCAGGCCCACCAAAGTCAACAGCAAAGTTCACTACTTGTGTATTGCTCACACTCATGCATAGGTAGGTGATTACAGAACATCAGTGCTGCCACCAGACTCGAGATGTGAAGCAGAACAACTTTCTTCACTGCTAGGCAGATAAAGTTCACTGTGTCATAAGGAAAACTTGGGAATCTCTGCAGGGGAAGGAAAAGTAGATTGAACCCTCTTTTATGGGATAAGGGGAGTGAGTACTCCTTAAAATACTCCAGCCATGAAGCAGAGAGCACACAAACGTTGCAGAACAGATGGTTGAGATGCTCACATCTGTCTTACATGAACACTGTCAGCCAGGAACCAGTCTTTTCTCTCTTCTATCTCCATAGCAAGATAAAGGAATTATGGCAAACTAGTGGCTCCAAACCAATAAATACAGATAAATTGGATCTGATAAACTGAACTACACTGAATCTTAGAGACTCATCCTCCAGCAGACCTTGCATTTAAACTTCTTTCTGTTCTCTTAACTTTTTCTGCACAGACTAAACAATCTCATTTTACACTCAATTATAGAAAGCTCACAGCACGGCCGAGAGGCTATGGAAAGTTGTAAGTTGAAATATTTTTAAACAAGCTGACGACACTGCACAGCTATGAAAAGTTGGGGTGAAGCAATCAAACAGAGCAGAGCCAGAGCTGCAAAGTGACTCCAGATTTGAACTTCCCCGTGCGAGTCCGGGACACAGTTCAGTTCATTATAAAGAAGAGGTTGGCTCCAAATTTAATGTTTAGATCCAATCCTCCAGAGAGATGAGTGATGTTTGGCTCAGGGTTCTGGTGGCAGGCCCATCGCTAATGAAAAGCATTTCTTAAAATCCCAAGCCAGATCTTCAGTGTAATTGAGTGTAGATCCCATTACTGACCCTAAGTACCAAACTTCATCGGAAAACCTGGGCTGCTAGCCCTAACTCGTACAAGGCTTGGCTTATCCGGCACCAAAAGCCGCGCTGGGGTCTCGACGCAGACAAAAGGGGCCACCAACTTACGTTCGGGCTTGCTCTCGCAGTTGAACCCTCGGCTCCCACCGTAGCAGGTACAGACCAGAGTGTTTCCCAGGTAAGTGCGCTCCCACTGCTGGTTTATCTGATAGTACCGTCCATTGTCATAGCAGGTCTCTGGGGGGAGAGGAGGAGGAATGGGGATGCAGAGGGGGCAGAGAAAGCGAAGTTCGGCGTTACCGAGGGCAGCAGCCGGGAGGGAAGGGGCGCGGGGCTCACACGTGTGCGGGTCCACCGAGCCGAGGAGCGGCTGAGGGCGAGCGCGGGGGTCAGACAAAGCCCCCCGGGGCCACCGGCGCTGCCGTGCCCAGCCCCGTGCCCTGCCCGAGGGCGGTACTCACGCTTTCCCTGCGCGGCGGTGCCCTGCGGCAGCGAGGTGGTTTGGGTCTGCGCCTGCCGCCGGCTCTTGCCACCGCCTCCGCGGCGATTTCCCCCCGCCGCCGCGGCCCCCAGGCAGAGGGCGAGCAGCGCCAGCCGCCACACGGAGCGGCCCGGCATCCTGGCACGGCTGCCGCCGGGGGCCGGGCGGGGGCCGCCACCGCCCCGCCGAGCCCCGCCGGGGTGGGAGGCCCGGCCCCCCTCAAGCACAGCGGCCGTGCCATTTTGTAGAACATCTGGCTGAACAAAATGGCTTTTTTTGAGGGGAGAGGCAAACTTTTCTTTTTTTTCCCTTAGAGTAGCGCTGCCTGTAAGCGGATACTGCTCTGTTCAGGAGGAGTAATGTTCTGCACAGGGGAGAAGGTGAGGTGTAACATACGGGTTGGAAATAGAAACCCTGAGTGATGTTTTATCTGCTGCTGGGAACTCAAGGTTAAAAGCTTTCACACCTCACGTGGAAAAATCTGTGTCATTGCATTCCATTCAAAATAAATTTAACACCCTCTTTCTCTGACTTTATTTCTTGCAGTCCAAAATGAACTCTGAGAACAAAAGAAAAGTGAAAAAAATAAATACTAGGTGTTGAACCTTTATTAAATGGAAGGGTTCTTCAGTGTGATGCCCTAGTGTAACTCTGCTGTACACAAGTTTTGTCGACCTCTTCCATCTGTCTTCTTCCCATGGGCATCTTCGTTGCTCCGGGAGGGAGGGGGTCCTTTTCCCTAGTTTGAAGGAATACTGCAAAGCAGAGAGTGTGCACAGTAAGTGTGGCTCTCAGGCTGCCAGTGAACAATGCACAGTACATGTCTCATTCTGGTACAGTGCCTGGACCAACACCCAGGTTCAGATCATACAGGAAGGTTGTGGTGATAACCTTTTTCACGCTTCTCACTCATATTTTGTCTTGGCAATGGGATTGTTAATTTAAAAAGTCTGCTGCAGTTTCCAAGGTATAAAAGCAACTCTTCAGACAAACCTGAATGTGAGGTAGCCTACAGTGTTTCCAGACACCTTTAAGGTGAGCATCCACAGCTCTCCGAAAGAGCTGTTCAGCATGTTGAGCACCACGCTCTGGTTCCACTTCCTGCAAGCCCACTGTGTTCTCTTTACTGACATGCAAGCAGTAATATCACTCTTGGGATGAAGACTATGTCAGTAGGCTGACTACTGATCCAGTGTGTGCTCTGTTCCAGGAAAACATGTAGTTGTGATGTCAGGTATCTGTTTTCCAGGAAAATTCTTTTCCCCTGTATGAGGAGCGCCCACAGATACATTTACACAAGCTACTCTGCTGAAAACTTACTGGAAATTGAAACCTGACGTGGAAATTGAGGTGAGTTGTGGTGAGCTAATTCCCACCTTTCCTAATTTTTATTTTTAGATCCACTCCACTGCCTTTTAAAAAATTTATCTATTTTTTGAATCACAAGTCACACATTATCCCTCACAATATTCACAGAACTAAGGTGACCACAGGAACGGAGAATATTAGCTTTCAAAGTGGGACACAGCATCTTAAACCAGCAAAATCCAGTTTCTTGAAATAAGAAGCTGCTTTCAGAAACTGTTCCTGCTTTTCTGAGACCTAAGATATGATGTGTCATCCTCAAATTCCATCTCACATTCCACCTTTTGTCAGGAATTCTCTGATAAAAGCCTGGCAAAAAGCACATTGTCATAAAATGTTGCTGTTTGAACGTTGGATGTACTTTACCTAGCCTCCTCCAAAGCCAGAATTACTGAGTGCAAATCAGTGGAAAAGGAGAGTTTCCATCCTAGGAAACACATACGTGCAATGAGGAGGCAATTTGAGGTCATTTTTCCAGTTACTGAGTATAGAGTCAATGAATGTGTGAACAGATCCTACTGCTGATACGAGCTGCTAATTAAGCTCAATTGGCATGGAAAAGGAAAGGGTTATGAGAAGTCTTCAAGGACAGCAGGGTGATGATATATCAAATTTGCTCAGGGAAATCTGCTTAAATGTAAGAGCTAAGTACCTGAGAAACAGGATGTAGTGGAATAAGAAAACATGAGGAAGAAATATCTGCTTTTAGCAATTATTTGCAAGTGGCATATAAAAGGTTCATGTATCAGGTATAGTTCCCATGAAGGTTAAATTATTGACATTCACCTAATTTCTGTTTATTTTAAGTCCAGTTCACATCATTTTGCACTTCACTTAGGTCGTCAAGGGCAGTATAAGCGTTTACACAAACTGAAAACTGTATTGTCAGAAATTTAAATGAGAAAAGACAATATCAGCAAGCATGTGACTGTGCCTAATGCTTTCCACAGAATTAGTTACACAAATACAGGGACAAATGTAAGATCCTTGTTTGAGAAAACATTACTGGAAGCACAGAAAACAAAATTATAATTTCCAGTGATGCTCAAATTAGTTTCTTGCATAGCCATCATTTACAAGCTGGCAGAAATAGTCTTACAATTAGTATTTCAAGATGATTTGGAACAGCCTGGTTTCTTTCTTTTAGGGAATCTCTGACAGTAATTACAACACAAGCATGTAGTGATTATTATATTGCATGCTGTTAAATTTTGTGACATGTCTCTTATTTATTTCAGGAAAAGGATGTAGCTCTTTTGTCTGTCCCTGTGTCAGTTTGTCCCTCAAGCTGACAGGAAATGAAAGGAAGATTCACCTGAAATCTTCCTTCAGATGACATCAGTTTGAATTTATAAACCACCCGTTCATGGGTTCTGCATCCAAATAACATCAGTTTGAATTTATAAACCACCCGTTCATGGGTTCTGCATCCAAATAAGGATTAGGAATGTCCCAAACCTCTGCTTTAGCCATTGGTATTCTGATTCATGTTCTTGGTCTTTTCAAATTTTTTTCCTACTGAAATCCTACCTTTTTGACTCTTGGCTAGGAAAGGCACATACCCTTATAAGGTTCTCCTGACTTTTGTTGCTCCACTGTATTGCTCTGCAGATAAACCTCTCCACTTGATTTCCTTTACTGCACACACTTGTGGGGAGCCACACGTGTGACTGGGAGCATGGTCCGTCCCTGTAGCCATTCTTCAGCAAATTCCAACAGCAAAGAGAGGATGAATCAGTACATAAAGGACCAAGTCACTTGTTATTCTATAAGCAACCTCAGAAAAAAAGGCCACTCGGGCTTAATTATTTCCATCTAAAATTATTGCTTATGAGGAAAAAGAATCGTGAAGTGAAAAGGTCAGGATTCCTCTCCTTGACATAGGGAGACCATTAAACACTTCCTGCAGTTCCCAAATATTTTGCAAGAACCCCTGTTGTGAGCTGAAAATTTCTGAATCATCACAATTTCAAGTCTGTGGTTTTTGTTAGGTCACAGCAAAATTCACTTCAAGGCTGCTGAGGCTCTACTGCACAGTGCTTCATTCACTGCTGAGTGTCTCCTCCAGGAATCCGGAACATCGCTCTTGAAATTAAATCCATTCCTTCTGCCCGTTAGCTGCAACTGCAGGGAGACGCAGCTTTATGTCGGCTCTCAGCACAGGAATGAATTTCACCGGGTATAAATGCTCTGTGACAGGACATTAATTGCATCTTTGGCACTCTCGATGGAAATTCCTTCTCTTCTCCCTCCTCCCTGGTCCTTCCCAACGAATTGAATTGTTCGGTGTCATCAACACAAAAAAATGCATTTCCTTTCTCTAGCTGTCCATGGATTAGGATATTTAGTTTGGTCTACCTAAATTTTTGTAGTTTGCCAGTGATGAGAAGTTTGCAGCCACAGTTCTTGTTTTGCATTCAAGTCTGCAGTACTGTCAGCCCCAGGCATTTAGCCCTCATGAGCCACTCCCTGCAAAATCAGGGGAGCATTTTTGGAGGGAAAGGGGGAAGAGATTTCCATTTTTTCCCAGGTAGAGGAATTCTCCTGGGGCTTTCAGGTTGTTTGTTTGTTTTCCTGACTTTCAATGAGTTGTTTGCATCACATACTAGTGATTTAAGAACAGAAACTGAGATCCTGACGTGCTTCCTGTTGCCAAAACACCAACAAAAATGAGAACTCTCATTAGACCCACAACAATGGGAATTGGCAGGCAAGTGGCATGGGACAGTCCCTAATTCCCAGGTGAAGCTTCTGGATGGGCAGCACCAGCTTTGAAGAGCTGAAAACCTGTTCCTCATCACATTTTGAGATGTTTGGCAGAGACTTTCACAGATGCCTGTAACCCATGTTACCCTAAATCCTTTGGATACCCCATCCTGATGTCCCTCCAGGGAGTTCTGCAGCACTTCTGGGAACTGTCAGGAGAGCTCTGGAGGTCTGAGTCGGCGTTTCAGGATGTGTCACAAGCACCACTGATTGGGACTGTGGGACCTGGCTTGGTGTCTGACACCAAGCAGAGTGGGGCCAGCTCTTTAAAAAAATTATTTTAGGCAGAGTTGGAACTATTTTGTCACAAGGGCTATTCCATCTCCCAGTTGATGTCTGCCCTGCTCACATTCTGTTGGCTGTTTTTATTTAGTCGTTACAGGTTTCTAACAATAATTTGACTTTTGACTAATAAAGGGTTTTTTCTTTTAATGAAAGGGCAACAGTCAGTTATGTTCATTTTGTTAGGATCACTTGCATCTCCCTCAAAGCCCAAAAACAGAGCTGAAATCCTCCCTTTTTCCACAACACTTTTAAAAGTACTAAAGCAAAGCAAAATAACAGTGATATCACCACCAGCAGCATGAGGTGAACTTGGCCACAAACCCTGATGTTTGTGCACAATTGCTTTTATCCTCTCCCAGTGAATATGGCAAACCACACCGAGTCTTGTTTGGTTATAGGCAGGTCTGGTTAAAATCCAGAAATAAATGCTAGTGCTGGGTTGAGCTTGGTTTGCTGTGAGGAAGTCGAATACACTGAGCAAGCAAACAGCCACATATTCTGGTGATTATAGGGGAGTGCATAAGGGGTTGAAATTGAGAGTCACAAAGGGCTGAACTGAGCCAGGAGCATCCAGAAGGGAAATGTCTTGGCTCCAAGCTGCAGTTTGTCCCCTGTTTCTTTCTTACCCCTTCCACCCGGCATTACATGGAGCCAAGGAGTGTGGATAGTTCTTTGCTGCCAGCTTTGAGGCAGTTTTCTTTTTTCTTGTTTCCTTCTTTTACTGTAAGTAATCTGATTTTTTGGCTACGTTCTCAGAGATGAGAGAAGCTCTCACTTTCACTTGTTTTTCAGCCCTGCCCAGAAGTTCTCACTGGCATCCTGCTCTATACTTTCCAGCTTCTGGGGTAGAACTTGAGTCTTCTCCCTGTCTTCATTCTCACTTTCTTCTTCTTGCTTTTCCACCCTCTGCCTTCTAGTAGTCCAGGCCAGCAAGATGTTCCTTGGTTTCTGATTTATTTATTTTAACTTGGCTGTTTCTATGGCCCAGCAATAGTGTCACTTCTCCTGTGGGATTTCCACAACTCTTTTTCTTCTGTGGATGGGAATCCAGCCCAGAGAGAGGCCCAGAATAAGGCAGAAGCGCTGTTTCTGACTTATTCAAACCCTCTTTGGAGGCTTCTAGCAAGAAATTGTAATAAAGCAGGCTGGAGTTTCATTCTGTGTCAATCTGTCAATTCATAATTAGTCTGAAGCCAGGGCTTCTTACAGGTGTGATTCTTCTCTGGGGAGCTTTGCCAAGGGACAGTTCTGGTTCCTTATAGGCATCAGTATTGAAATTATTTTTTCCTCCCATCACTTCCATTGGAAACCTCTAATGAGAGTTGAGCTGGCCAATGGAGCTACCTTAGTCCTAATGTCTCATTGCTTAACTCTTTCTGGGGTGGCTTTGTGTTACCTCCCAGTTGTGCTTGGATTAATTTTGGTTGAAAGCTGAGCATCATGTCAAAGGGCTTCCTGTACTGACTCAGAAAATTTCTGCTCTGTCATTAATCCTTTGAATGCCTTCTTTACTTTCAACTGTTGATTATAGTGGGTTAGACTTTTTTTTTTTCCCTGTCACTCAAAACTGATAATAGTCTGCATATTTTTTTTTTTATTCTGGTCCTTGTTCTGGTTTTGGGATTTCTTTGCATCTTGGACTGACTTGGAGTTCATATTTTCAGTCTGTAGTGAGCTACTTATCCATGAAATCATACAGATTTGGAGCTTTCCAACAACTGTCACTCACTTCATTTACCTTTCTGACAGTATTTATAGAGTTTGTGGTGTCCTCACTCTTGAGATGATGAATTACTGTAGTAGCAATAAATATACATGGTTTTCATGGGCCATTTTACATAATTCTTTCTGCCACCTAGCCTGATACAGCCACATCAAAGCAGTTTCTGTGGAAATGGGAGCTTTATCACTGATAGGATTCAGCCATGATATGTGTGGGATTGGCTTAGCTAGAGATGCTGCAAGAGATTTTCCACTGGGACATTACTAGTGAAAACAAGTCAGTTTGCCTGGAACAAGGAGCCATGCCCATATTCCAGGAATCTGTTTCACTGCTTCCAAACACTTCCAAACACTTCCAAACACTTCCAAACACAGATTTAAAGCTTCAAAGTGTTTTGCAGGAAAGCTGGTGATTCAGACACAGCCCTTCTCTTGCAGAATTCTCCTCTCAAGATCAGCCAGCACCTTTGAGTGCTGGGCAGAGGGATGGCTTCACAGTGTGGTCTACACTTTGTTGGCTATGCTTTTCCTCTAATGTCATGGGAGCAGTGGCCAGGCAGGTACTTGGGCTTGTAATGGATGAAAAACTAAATCTCTTACTTTACAATAAGGTGATTGCAGTCCAGCCCCTTGAACTGAGCAAAAAAAAAAATCACATTTTTCTTAAAAGGAGAAGAATTTCAGCCTGTTAGCAGGATGATCTAGGGTAATGATTGTCATTTCCATAGGTATGGAAACAAAGGCAAAAAAAAGCTGTTTTAAAGGGGGAAGAAAAAAAACCACAACCTGAATAGTTTGACACTGTCTGAAGAGGAAAGTTTCTCTTTATGTCATCCAGGATAGCTTCTGGCAACACCAGAAAAGCTGAACATCATTATTAAGTGAAGTAGGAGTTGTTTCAAAGATGCATCATATCTTGTGGTCATATGCTAAAAACAAATATCCCAAAGCTCTTGATGATGCATCTGGTGTTTGTACTGGTTGAATATGTCCCAAGCCAGCTATATTTATTGGAGGCACATTTTTGCTTAGCCAGGTCATGCAGAAATTGAAGTAAACATTACCTAAATACATATCATCAGATAGGGGTATTAATCTGGCAGGATTTGTATAAATCCACTTGCTGTCCATTCCACATCTGAAAGATTTATAGGGGAAGGTAGAAGCTCCAGAGTCTGGAGATATACATGCTTCTGCATCTGATTATAGTCTCCAGATTTATATACAATGTGGAAAGAGGTCGTAGCTCACTTTCCAGGAACAACATTCACATTTTCCATAGAGTGCGTTAGCATAAAGTGAAGATTACATGCTCATAAAATGAAGCGAAAGTTTTGACAGAAGGTCTCTTCAATTAATTTACAGTCAAAAATGTCATGTGTAGTATTGAAAATTAGTGCTACACAAAGAATTTATTTCCTGACAGACTCTTCCTTCTCCCTTTTTTCAAATTGTGTTTTCGTAGTGCACAGGGACATAGAAATGGAAAGCTGCAAAGGGCCTGTATAAGTCCCATTTCTTTAGATAAAATTTTCCTGAAATATAAATTTGAAAAATTACTCTTTTTCCTTTATCAAATAAAACAGACTGAGACATTTCTTATAGGGAAGACAAAGTGGGGGAGAGAGACACATACCTTTGACAGGAATTTCATTCTCACTTGGAGCATCTGCACATGGGAAAGAATCCTAAGGATCACAGAAAAATCAGTGGAGTTTTACCAAGGTTGTTGTAAGATGACTCTGTGGTAGAGCTTTGGGCTCTGGAGTGTCAGTGTTTAAACCCCTCTGAAATGCAGGGGGCTCAGGCCAGCCTAAGGACATCTGCCTCCCATGTGTTTACGACCTAAGATTGTCTGACAGGCCAGGTCTCAGAGACTTATGAGCCTGAATCTCCTTGAAAGACATTTTGGTGTCTCAGTGCCTGAGTCCATACAGCCATGTCATTTATGCCCCTGGCTCCTATAGAAACAGTGTCTGGTAGAAACCTTGCCATGGGAAGCAGATCAGCTGGGGGAAGCACTGTTAGGCTGCTCAAGGCTCTGAATTCCTTGCTGTTGTTGGCTCTCAGCTTGGAGATCTACGAGGGTTTGCAGCTGAAAGGCTCACATTCTGACCCTGCAAAGAACAATTCAAGCATGTAGCTTTACCTGTTGCAGTTATTCCACTATTTGATTTACCTCAGCTGTCACCTGAATAAAGGCAGGCACGTGCTTTGTCTATCCAGAGCTGGCTCCCTGCACCTTTGTGAGCAGCGTTTAGATACCTTGGTATCCTCAGCCTTGCCACTGGGAAAGTGTGTATGAATAAACTGCATGACAGGGTCATAAATTACAGGGAGAGTAGAGCAAATCTTGGCAGCAGATCACAGCTGCTGGCGAGATGAGAGCTGTGGCAGACACATGAGGAGAGAAGCAAAGGAAGACTAATATTTAAGAGGAAGGCAGAAATTTTACTACTAGACTTTGTTCCATTGAAATGAGACCGTTTCTGACCTCAGTTTCTTTGGGAGCAGGCTCAGTCTCCTAGTTTCTGTTTAATGTTTTTCTTTTTTTCTCAACTCTCAGGGAAGGATTGATACTTTAAGACCATTAGAAATTCTTCCTTCTTTATGGAAAAGCCAAACTCAAAACCATGAAGTGCCACCAATTTTGAAGCAGGCCAGAGCAATCTCACAAAAGCATATATACTGCCCATGCCCATCTCCAAATCCGTGGTCTGCAGCTATATCCCTAAATTTTTGTGTCAGCCTTCACAGGATGTGGACTTAAATATTCTTTCCACATCCAGTGTCCATCACAAACTCTAAGCACCATTACTGTGTAAAATTAATTTTTTTTCTTTGAAGTTTCATACGCTTATAACCTTATAAGTGTGTTTGAAAACTGTGGTGTGACTTTAAGATACGCTTGGAAAACCTTCAAACAATTACAAATATGCACACCAAAAAATCTGTGCTTGGATGAGGTAATCCACAAGAGGGTTTCCAGTTGGCCTTTTGAAAACCAAGTATTTTATATATAAATGTCAACGTTAATTAAAAATCAACACAGAACAGGAAATAAAAACCCGTAATGCTGTATTGGTTATGATCTGAATACACTGATTAGGTATTTCTAAGAGTTTATTCCTGCTCTTGGAAGCAGTCAAGCTTTTTAAAAGAAACAAACATATATGCACCCACTGGAGGATGCAGCCCACCAGATGGTTTCACAGTGAAACAAACACATGGAGAAGCATTTTCAAGGACATTGTGGGTCCTTGCACAGTGCCTGGTTATTACTGAAAATGGAGCATCCTAACCCTTTTGGCATCTAGAAAAATCCCTCCCATGATTTAAGCATGTTGGCCAAAGTCCCCTCCCTGGAGAGCTGTGTAGGTTCATCCCATGAATCAGTGAGACCTCATGTATTAATATTTGTGTGCTTATGCTCTTAGCTGGCTTTTATGAGTGGTGCTAAATGGCTTTTTAGATCTGGTTCTCAGATACACAAAACATGCTTTCCAACACTGCTGGTTACAGCCAAGCTGCAGGAGGAAAGAGGAAATGGCCCAAGCTTAATCCATCCTCAGGACAATCTTAAAATGATTAATTTGCAGTCGTCCTCGAGTGCCACACAGCAGGTCTCAGTGCTACCGAATTGTTCCAGAAATCTGTTTATTTATTGGTGCTGCATACATTACTGCTTTTTTTTTTAGGGATGTCAGAATATGCCAGAGCACCCCAAGCACACTTACACCTTGTGGGGCACACACTTGGAAAAATTTTGCGAGCCACAGCACTTTAAATCAGGGGTCATATGGAGATAAAATTAATTTTAAAACTCTGTCCCATAGTGTGTTCAGTGCTATGCACACCATTTGTTTTTATGAGTGCACAGGGACACTGCAGATATGCCTCAGCTGAGGGTGACTGCTTACATCTTTAAGTTCTTTTAGGTGAAATTCTGTCCTAAATGGTAGAATATACTGAATTACATTCACCTTCATGGAAGGTAACACTTTCTGGTGTTTAAATGCCACGCTAGGTATCAGTCACAGATTTGTTTTGCCTTATTGAAAGAAGAAATTTCCTTTACAAAACTGATTTTTAATATTGATTTTAAGTCCAAACATAACTCCAGGGTGTTGTGACCTGGGAATTTTAAATTTAGATTCATATTCAAATTTGTATTCATGTGTCTAGTAAACATAAATTCAGTCCAAATGAACAAATTACATAAGGTTTATTGAGTGGGGACTAGAAGACATGGCCTTGTTAAACTGGTGCCAGAAGAGCAAACACCAGAGAGAGCATCACAAACATCATCTATGAGTAATGACTTCCCAAAAAATAAAGGGGTTTTTTGCAGGGAAAATGCTCAACAAATGTCCATAACTGTCTGGAAAGGACCAGAAATCAGTCTTCAGTCTTTCCTGCTGCAAAGGAATCTGAACGAGGCCACAAGCAACTGCTGAATCCTGCAAAGCAGAAAGGAAACTTTTCACCTGTCACCATTTGCAAGTTGCCAGAGGCAATGGAAGTATAAATACAATAACTCACTGCAGTAGCAATAGCTTTGCAGTGAACTGCAGCGTCACCCTAAAGCCCTGTGTTAGATTATAAGGGTATGCTGTGCATGATGAATGCTTCTGGTTTAAAATATTCCAGAGAGAACATTTTTTTTATCTCTCCCCTCTCCTCAGGTTCTACCAACTGTGTTTGCATCTAATAAAGTCCAGATGCTTCTTGAAATAAAACTGTTGCTACCTTGGACCACAGAGCTTTGTTTAAAATTAATATTGTGACATTTTTTAGCAAATGTTCCTTTTTGCTGTAGTGGGCTCAGAGCAGGAGGCAGTAACACAGGCAGAAGGTGTTCATTTTATCTGCTAACAGTGGTGTTACGGCTCTGTGGTGCTCTGTTGGACAGGTTCTAATATGACTTGGAAAAACTTTCCTAAAAACAAGTCAGATTTCTCCTAATCTTGTGTATACTTACCTCTCTGCACCTACACCTCTGAAAAATACTCTTCTGTTTCCCCTGGTCTCAATGACCAGGGGAATTAAACCAGCAGTATGCACGTGGAAATTTGGAGGCACACTTTTTAAAGAAGAAATTTGGGATGTTATGTCAAGGAAGGCTATGAGGCATCATTGTAATGGTTTGCAACACGTTTATGGTAGAAGGCCAAGCCAGACAAAAAGTGAATTTATAGCGGGTTTGTTATGTCTACAGCAATAACAATCTTTTATGCTGGTGTAACAGCCTGTTTTCATTTTGTTTAAAAGACCAAAGGTTTTTATGGGCAAACCTTGGCTTGCATATCTCTGTCTTAATAATCTCTCCTACCACTATGGTAAAATACCTTGACTCCTTGTGTGTTTTGTATCTTCAGCCATCCCTGTCCCATTCTTCCAGGAATCCTCCCTTGACCACACCTCTGTTATTGTGCAGAGTTTTCCTTATCCAACTTGCAGCATTAAGAAATATGTTTCCTTTCTTTAAAGAACTAAAATACTTGGATTGCAAGAACTGTTCCCCCTGTGTTCCACAGAAATTCACTTGTGGCCAGATGCTTCTGGAAGCCTGCTGCCCTTTCTGAAGTAAATGCATCTCAGGGAATCACGGGTCCCTTTCCTCATGGGTTAGGTGCTACATGGAATAACATGATGCTAACTATGTTCTTTTCAAGTTCTGAAATTCTTTCCAAATTCAATTTTAAGTCCTTTTCAAGTCAGCAAAATTTGCAGTTCTCCCCTTCAAAAAGCTGAAAGTTAACAGGGAGAAAATCAGTTTTCAGGTCCATCTTTGTAGGAAAAAAGTCTTACTGCTGAACAAACCAAATGTATCATTTATGTAAAGAAAAAAGAGGAATGTTTCAACTTCAAAGTCATGGCAAATTTTAGCAATAAATAAAAATATAAACCGGTTTGATATCCATTACAATTTCTAGGTATCCTGATACTCACTTGGAAAAAAATACTGAGGGGAGGAAAGATGTCAATGCAAGGATTACTTCCTGCAAACACAGCTATTTTGGATGTTGTAAGTGGAAATGACATAATGTACAACAAATGAAAGAAAATATGGAGATCTCTGCTCTGCAGATCCTGATGTCAATCATTTTGTCTGCTAATGGGTCTGCGTGTATGCAAAGACACACTGGTTTGTTTGCAAGGTAGAAAGAACATTCAGTGTCTCAAGTGTATTCAGATTTATAACAAATTGACAGAAGATAGATTGAGTCTTCAAAATAACCCCTCTGCATTTCAAAAAACAACATACTATTTTTCAAGAACTGTCATTTCTGTCTCCAATTTTACATATGTTCAGCTTTACTGGTGAAAGGATGGGCGTGAGTCCTTTGCAACAGAGAAAACTTGAACCCACGAATTTCACTGGTTTTTCACCTTCATTTTCATAGTGAACATGTTGGGATTCAAAGTTCAAGATCTGGACTACTTTCAAGTCTGGTGCAGAACTCCTTCAGTTCTTAGAAGTTCAAGACTTCAGCTATTCATCTTGACTGCAGAGAGGAATTGCATGTAGACCTGGTTACTGCAGGTGCTTGTACTCCTTGGAAAGTAAGGTTAGAGGGTCCAAAAAATCACGTGCTCCAATGTGGGGCTCAAACACACCAGAGGTGTAAAGTGGTCGAGAAGATGCTGGCTTAACCTTGACTTGAGCACCTCCTGTGGAGGAGATTGCTTCTGTAATCAGGGCTGCACTTTGGTACTGCAGATAGTTTTTCCTAAACCACTAAAGAGAAAAACTGTGCTAAATTATCCTCCTTGTGGATATTCCCCAGCAGCCTCAGAGTGGCAAATCTTGATTTCCTTCCTTCCTTCCTTCCTTCCTTCCTTCCTTCCTTCCTTCCTTCCTTCCTTCTCTCCCTCCCTCCCTCCCTCCCTCCTTCCCTCTTCCTCTTCCTCTTCCTCTTCCTCTTCCTCTCTCACACTCATTCTCATTCTCATTCTTTTCTTCCCTTCACTTCCCCTGCCTTTCTTCTCTTTTTTCCTTCCTTCTTTCCCCAGATGAAGCTCACTTTCTTATCTGATCATCTTTTATTCCTTTCCTAGACAACTTGCTGAAAGGCTTCAGAGTAACAGGAGTGGCATCGTAGCTGATCAGACAGAGGGTGGGAATCAGCCTCTGAGTCTACTATATTCTAATGCTTTTGTCCCTTCCTACAGCCCAAAGTGAGAATTTTAATTTTTGGCAACAGCATCTCATTGATTTTTATAGTCTGAAGTTTTCCTTATCCCTTAATTGGGAAAGAGGCATACATTACTGCTCCATATGAGCTCCCTTTATGGCTGAGTGTTCTCCACTTGTCTATCAGATGTCAAGTTATTGATTCAGAGGTGATGTCAAGATCATTTGGGATTCCGACACTCTCCTTGAGAGTTCCCCTTGAGAATTCTTGGAAACTTTAGTGACTTATGGCCTGACACAAATGTCTTAGTTATGTTCTATTTAATCAACAGCAGTACCAGGGAACCATGTTTTAATGGGAATAATTTCAATTTTTAACTTAATGTCAGTCCCTGAAAAAAGAGCATTCAAGACTGAAGAAAATCTAAACATTATCAGATTTAATGCAATCATTATCCTACCCTCTCTCTTCTTTCTCTTGATTTTTGAAAGAGATCAAAGGAGTGATTTATTCATAGTCGTTGTTAGTGAGCGCTAGTTGTTATGTTGGATGTGCTAAGAATGTGCAGCAGCAAAGCAGAAATGGAAACTGGACTATGTGCAAATGTTTCCTTTTTTTTCCCATGGATTCTGATTACTCTCTGTGGATGTCGCATCCCATGAGATACACGAAGTTTACATACAGAGCAACAGACAGAACAAGTTTCAACAAGAATTCCTTTCTTTCTGGCTGAAGTGTATAAACCCAGCAACTGTGGTCCCAACACAAGCTGCAGTTTACATGCCTCGTGTACTTGTGTTTGTGTAGATGTGGGGCTTTTCAAAACAAACTGGGCTGAATCACGTTGGAAGAGCTTCACAGGCTGTGTCATTGGCCGAGCCTGGAGCAGCAGACTCACACCAAAACTCCTTGCCTGCAGGCAGGTAGGGATAGCAATGTTTTTCTCACTTGCATGAATCAGGAGGGGGTTTCCCCTTCACTTTATAGTCCCATATGGTGATGCTTCTCCTGTTGGGCATGCTCAGCCTCTTCTCACGTACCCAAACTGCCCCCAAGGGTGCATCCTCCATCTCCTGACCCAGCCCAGCCACCCTCGGGCATGAGATCTGCTCACTCTTGTTGCCTTCTCTGGAGCCACACTCATCCTGCCTCTCACAGCATCCTGCAATTCCACCTAATTTTGTACCCCAACTTTTAATTATGGTAGATGGGCCAGAATTTCTATAGACCTCTGAGAGACAGAAAAGGGGTGTCTCACTCCTACAGTCAGCTGAGGGATTTGTGAAAGCTTAAGATGACTGACAGCATTTTCAGCTGCACTGAGGTGTTGGTGGAGGGATTACAGCATGTAAAACGATGCACAATTAAGCACCCAGTGTATTTATTGGATCTAAGCTCGTAGCAGATGATTGTCCTCTGCATTTTTGGGGGTTATTTTAACTAAACCATTATGTACTGGCCCAAACCCAATCTCTGCAGGAGAAGATTAGCAGGACTATTATGCCATCTTGCCTAATACCTCTCAAGATTTATTCTCACTGGAAGCTATAAAAAAAAATATTTTGTAATCTCCTCCAGGTTACAGACACATTGGCAGACACACCTCCCTCATATCAGGATCACCATTTCCTTCAGGGCTGATGGAGGATACTGTAGGAACAGAGATAAACTTGGCCCTTGATGAGTCTGATTTCAAAAGCAGTGATTTTTTGCATCAAGGTTAAATGTATAAACTTGCAATTTTAGGAGACACTTATTCAGGGAATCCATGCTCTGGTTGTCCTGAGCACCTGAACCCCTCAAGAGAGGCTCCACAGCCAGACTGCTGCTGCCCTAATTAATTCTCTTGCGCATTGGCGTTTACAGGCAATAATTTGACTCTCTCTGTTTTATTAAAACACATATTGTAAAGTGCTCAGCTAAGGAGGAAATTAAAATTTCCTTTCACACCCAAGACTTTCCTGGTAATGCAAATACCTTGATGTTACAGCAGCCAGCATGTTGTGTAGACAAAGCAGGGCAAACCAGCCAGAGAGAGATTTCATGGAGAGAATTATCAAGGGTGCTTGTGGAGGCATGAACTCCTCTGCTGCAGAACTGGGGCAAGAGGCAGGAATGAGAATAACCTGACCAGATCTTTAGCGGGTGCTGTTGGGAGTCATTTAATTGATTCCAGAGGAGCCACTCTCCCTGAAAGAGAGTGGGTGGAAATCCTCAGAAGGGCTTGCACCGAGGACCTTGCTATTCATAAGATGTCTCTTTCAGAGCTTTGTTCTTACCATAGGCAGCTCTGAAAGAGGCTTGAAATGAAGGGGTCAGCGGAGAGGCCAAGGGTACAGCTATTCCAGCTGTTCCACAGCTTGGATGGGAGAAGTGCTCCACAGCTCCACCCTGTAAGGTTCTTAAGTGTTTTTATTTACTCATGAAGATGATTATTCACTAGAATAATTATTTAGTGGAAACACTTATTAAAGGGAAATAATCACTCAGTAGAAAATAGGATCTGGAGGAATGAAGCAGCATATCCACACACCATCCCTGCAGAGCAGCATTTACAGGAACAAGAGGGGAACAGCAACTTTTTCTGGTTAAAACCACAAGTGAAATTATAAGCAGGCGAAATCCCATTTGAAACTAAGCCAGGGCTGTGGGCTTTCACTCCTACACTTGTGGCAAATGGGATGGGGTTTTTAGTGATGAGATACAGTTGATGTAGAGTGGTGTCCCCTGGGAGAAGCAGGAAGATCCCCTTAAATTGACTTTTCCTGCCTCCTTAGTGGAATTTATCCTATGCCTTTGTCATTAGGTGACATCCAAAGTACTGGGCAATGCCCTGTATCTCTCTTAGTAACCTGTATTATTTCTTTTTGCTTGGCTTAATAGCTATTACTTCTAATTCTTTCATGACCCAAGGTGTCGAGTGCACTCCTGGGTGAAAATCTGTGGGACTCAAATGCCATTATGAAATATTTTGCTGTTGGAAGGTACTGTATCCTCAAAGTCAAAATTATGGAAATGTAAGTAAAATCTCCACAAAATTCCCAGACAATCAGATCCAGCATTTTGATCATATCTAATACCCCTAAAAAGGCAGAAAATCTGATTTTTAAAATTTGTTTTAATTTTTAAAAATTTAAATAAAAGTTTCTTTTGAAACCTGGTATGAAGTCAGATTGCTTCTGTTTTGATCAGAATCTTGAAAATAAATATTCCCATTTGTTTTGGAATGAAAATAAGTGCTGAAATTGCAGGGCTCTTGAAATGCCTTGGATGTGAGTCTGCTCTGATTGGAAAGTCAGATTGCTGGTTTATTACCTCAAACACAGGTCTGTACTGAGCCTTGGTGACACATAAGACATTCCAATGAGTTAGGGCTAACTCTCTGCACAGGTATGTCCCTGAATCTGTTAAAAGCTGCTTTTGTGTTACAGTCTTGCTGAGGCCACAAAAAAAAAAAGCAACTGTCTCTATTTTTTCAGGATCTTTTAAATGGTGGAAAAATGAGATCCCTGGAATTTTTTTGCCCTGCTCTATTAAATAGGAGTTGTAACATGTAGCATGGGCCTGCTTCCCTTGAAATCCCATACCTGTATGAGGTTTATCAGCTCCTGATGGATTTCCTGCATGGTTGGACTTCTGTCCCACTCGCTTGCACAAATTGCTGTATTCTCTGCTTAGGGAAGCAGCTGGCAATTCAGGAGTGGGCTGATTTGAAAAATAAGGATGGAATGTGCTCTGAGCTGGGATGCAGGGAATGGTGGTTTGGATCGAAGGGAGAACAGCTTTACCTTTTTAATCATCCTGTGTTCGCTTAATTATCCCCAAGTATGTTTTTCATTCCCCTGCCCCCTCTGAGAATCTGAGGCAGGCTTGTTGGGAGCATTAGGAAGCATGAAAGGTGAATTTCCCCGTAATTTAACTGATTTCTGAGTCGAGCACACTCACTTCAGAACACAGCTGCTTTCACTGCTGCTTTTTGTTTGCTTTTCTTCCAGCAGGCCTTGCCTTTCTTTGGCCTGTTTTTCCATCTTCTCCTCCTCCTCTTCTGAGTCATCTGTTGACACAACTCAGTGTTGGTCCCAGTTGTTAGAGCAGGGCATTGTTCCTGCGTGTGGGTACCAAGAGGAGTTATTTTCATGCTTGCCATCTAGATACCAAAATTCCCTTCACTTCTATTTCTTCAAAGTCTGCTATTCAGTGTCAAGAGGTTCAGCTGGTGCCAGTTCACTTTCAGCTCTGTCCTGGTGGGCACCAGTTGGAGTTGATGAAGACCAAAAGGTTTTTTTCCAAAATGTCCCATCTTCTCCGTAGCCGTGTTTTCAGTGCTGCGGGAATGCCAAGTGTTTCCAGGAACACGCCGGTATGGAATACCCTGCCCTGATGGCTGCTTGTAAATGGTAATGAAAGACAGCTGAGAGCTGTGATTGTGTTGTGGCATGACCAAGGTCATGTCACTGTGACACTGATTCCCATCTCAGGATAGCCCAGATGGCAATACTGTCTGTGGACCTACTGATTTTGGAAAACCTTGATCTCTGTGACCACAGGAGTGCAGCTTTCTTGGGCCACTCCTGTGGCCTGGGATAGCCTCTCATCAATTCCTTCCTGCTGCCTTTCTTATTTTTCTGATTGATATGAAAATGTCTCTGGTGAGAGACTGGCCTGATGGGTTTACAAAACAGCACTTCAGTCATTGGAGCAAAAATAGTTTTAAATTAAAAACACTTTTTAAGTGGCAGAGCTCTATTCTTCCTGAAGGAAAATAACAGTCTAGGGAGTTGTTGCACTGAACATTTAACTGATGTCAGGGGAATAAGTGTGCTGTTCCCATTCCCTCTCCTACAACTCTTCGGGGCCTGGATTTTCTGTTCCTCTGCCTCTCGCCTTCCATGCTGAAGCCATAAATACTTCAAGGCAAACTACTGTCTTGTAGTTTGTTTTACAAAACATCATGCTTTAGAGTTCTTGATCATCATTTTAGGCCTCATGGCACTAGCATAAAACAGAAAAAAACGTTGCTATCTCAGATATGATGTTTAATGGAGCTTTTTTCTACTTAATGATGTGCTTTGTTTTTAGAAGGATTTCTGGCCTTTCTACTCTACTATTATTCTTTCCTCTGTGCTCTTCCCTCTCTGAGTGATGCCTTGTTGCTCTTCATTCTGCTCAGAAGACATTGTAAAACAAGCATGGGTTGTGCCCACTGAAATAAATACACATGAATCTGTATTTATTTTTTAAGAGAAACTGGGAGTCATATCTTCAGCTCTGAACAGGCTGATTTTGCTTTAATTGGCTTTGTGACCCCTTTTCTTTGCTTTCCCCAAACATCTGTCCAACCACTTTTATTTACAACAGTTATAAAACTGGAAAAGTGCATGTCTCAAAAATGGAAAGGAAAAAGCGTGACACCCTCTGAAAGCATTTGCTCAGCTGTTTTGGAAGTTCTTTGTGGGTGTTGGAGTGTTTTAATCATTCAATAAAAACAATGCCATGTAATTTAGCAGTTCAGAGGCCATTTACACAGCCTACTCGGTATTCTGGGGCTGGAATACATTCAGCTGGTCTTGACCACCAAGAGTCTACTTAATGCCTCCAAAACTGGCTTTATGAAGCTGGGTGGTTCCATTAACATGATTTTTAAGTGGAGTCCTTGTTGACAAGCAACTTGCACTCAGAAATAGTGTTGTACAAGAGTTTTCCCCCTGTGGGTCTTTCTAAGAGCATGTTGTAAAATGTTTTACCATCAGTTCTTACATAGCCTGATTTAAAAAACAAAAAAAAGAGTCTGTTGTAGAGAAAGTGATTCAGCAACAAGAGGAAGAATCCTGAAGAGATGGACCCACACAAATGAAATAACAATCCTCCACTGGGGTGAATTAGGCAGAGCAAAATTACAAGCGAAAGCAATAGAGTGAGTCTCTGGTGGACCAAGATAACATAAGATCAGAGAGGTAGGATGAGATGAGTACACTGGAGATCTTAAAACTGCAGGGAGTGACTCTTAATTGGATTAAATGCTAGATGAATGGACAGAAGTATAAAACCAGTCAATATGTCTGAAAATGGGGGAGATTTAACCCATTTCCTGCAGCAAGATGTTGTTCTGTTCATGGCTTTGGGACCCTTAGAAATTTCTGAGAACAAGGATTTGGGAATTTGCCTTTTATATGGCAAAAATAATTGCAAAAGGCAGAGTCAAGATAGGACAAAAGCTAAACACTTTCCATGGTGGAAGAGAAAAAAAAACCCCAGGCAATAACATTTTGCTTTCTAACAATAGGACATTAAGCAGAGTGCTTAATTAGGTAGTGATTAATAGCAGTAGGTGTTTATTAGAAAAAGAGTGAAACGATCATAGAAAAGACAGGGTTTCTCATTCTTTGTAGAGTAACATCACTCAGACACGAAGGGCAGCATTGGTAGCAGAGAGGAAACAAAAGGAGAAAGATTTGTAGGAAATTTTGCTGAGACAAATGGGTGGTGAGTCGAGTGCTCTGAGGAAAGCGTTGGAAGAAAGTTCTATAACATGACACAGCAGCTAGAATTAGATAGCTGCTTGTGAAACACTGCTCCCTTGGAAACCTCATCACAAATGTCTCTTGAGCAACAGGAAACCAGGATATAAATCTTTGCAATATTTATTTTTTTAATTCAATAATCCATGGGGTGATCTGTCTTTATAGCATGCCTGTATTTAATATATTAAAGAAATGGTCATGCTCTCAGCAGATGTTTCCCATGCCTTCTACTTCCTAAGATAAAACATTTTATTATCTGTCTATGCACCCATACAATAATGCTAAAACATAGCACCTTTCCCATTTGAAGCCCATCTCAGCTTCAGCCTTGCTTTGAGTCTTGCTACTTGCAAGCAGTCATTTAAAGAGGGAGTCATATCCCTAGAAAAGATGAGGTTGGATTACAGATTGTGAGATCTTTTTAGCTGTGTCGCCTACACTTTGTTTCTTTAGGTGACCATCCGTCTCAGCCTCAACTTCTGAACCCTCTGACTAAAGCCACCCAATTGCGCCAGAAGGGCAGAAATGTCAAGGATAATTTTGTCACTGTAAGAGTCAGCAAAAAAATTGTTGAGTAGGAGAGAGAGAGAGATCTTGTGACTTAAAGGAAAGATTGAAGTGTGAGCTCAGGTGTGAGTAAGTCTGAGTGTGCCCAGGAGAGATGTTATGAAAGCTCCACTAATGGGGAAATGATTGAGAATCCCCCTATCTGATGTGGCTCGGTAGCAAACCAGCTTTCACTGCATGTTGAACTAATAAAATTAATTGGGGGTGCTTTTGACTTGTGACCTTGGAATCTGTAAGGTTCTCTGTTCTGCTTTCCTTCACAATCTAGCAGGAGTTTTTCACCATGAAAGTCGACATTGTTCTAGCACTCTGTGTCTTTAGAAGCTGAGCTGTTAAGAAAAATGCCAAATAAATTGAGATTAATGGTAAAATTAGAGGTGTTGATGGCACAGAAGAGGTCTTTGGAGAATCCTGGATTATAACGGTATGGAGATCCAGAGGTGATGAGCCATAGGAAATCCATGAATCTATGAACTTTCAGAAAACGATTTTATGCTCATTATTCTGGGTAGGATTGATAGAAAAAAATAATGCTTTATAGATACAATTCCATCCATTTTCCTATACCTTCCCATCAATGGACTTATTCTCCTGCTTCCCTGGATTTATTCTGAGGTGTCTCTGTGCTTCCTACAATAGCTGAAATGGCTTTAGAGATGTTCAACTCTGGCTAGAAAAGGCCTCTAAGAACCTGAGCAAAGCTGTCCCTCCTCAGAACAGGAGGCAGGTTACACCAGAGGACTGACAGGAATTCCCTCTGATCCATATCGGCCTGAGCCTGATGCTCCTCTGAGCCTGATGCTCCAGCTCTTGGGACATTGCTGGCTCAGAAAATCCTGTTCTTCCTCCCTATCGGGTGATGTCTTCAAAGATGTTAGATTAGATGGCAGCTTTATTGTGTATCTTAAAAAAAGAAACAGGAATTTAACAGTAGGACCAGTCTTTTACCATGGTATGCAGAAGTTGGGGTGTTTAGGAAAATGACCAGACGTTGAAATAATCATTAAAATAGCAAGAAATGGTAACATTTTTTGGTAGCAGTACTGGCAAGGACTGTCTGTGAGAAATGTGACAAATCTGGTTCCAGAGTGTCTCTTTGTCTGATGCAGAGCCTCTGATGTTTTGATTCTAACTGAGAGTAAATGCATATTTCCAAAATAATTTTCAACTCTCCTCCATGGGGTGGTAGGGAATGTTACTAAAATAATAAACCCACCAACCAATCTGAGGGGGACACATGAGTTCTTGGAGACTGTGAGGAAAAGTGTGGGCTGAGAAAACTTGTCTGTGAAACTTCATTAGACCCAGACTATCTGCTTCTGCAAATCAGCATAATTTCACTGTTGTGAAGTGCTGCTGCGTTAGTGGTTGGACTTGATGATCTTCAAGGTCTTTTCCAACCTAAATGGTTCATGACTGTGAAGCAGTAATTTTGCCTTGCACCAGATGAGTCAGTGGTCTCAGTCCTCCCTCTGGTGAGGGTTTCCTACATTCTTCTGGAAGCAATCATTCCTGCAGCTCTGTGGATACATTTTCCTCTCAAAGCCCTTTTGTCTGTGCAGCCATGGGATGGGCCCCTTGTGCAGCCTTCCTTTGGCCCTTCCTAGAGCACATTTTAGTAGAGAGTTATTTTTGTCTGCATATTAATAAGAAAAATCCCTCTCTGTATCTTCCATGATCTATTGCCCTGGAAAATGTACAGCTACTTATGCTCTACCTGTAAAAGGTTAATAGTAAAGCTGCTGATGGAGGTGAGGGTGGTCCTTGGAATTCCCAAGCTCAGAGGGTCTGCTGCCATACCCTGCCCCACCTGGGAGCTGCCTTCCTCTGAAATGGGCCTGCCTCAGACCAGGAGGCTGCCACCCCCACATCTGGACACATCTGTGTAGCAGATGATGTGGGAAGCTCCTGAACTAGTAACCTGGAAATATCATCTGTGGTTCCCTTCCAGCCACGCAGTCAACCTTGGTGCCACTGAAACAGGGAAGAGTTTTGCCCTTCATCCCTCTGGGAGCTGGATATGCTGCTTAAAGGGTGATTGTAGTGTCCAGAAGAACCAATAAAGCTCTTTGTCATACATTTTCCTTGCTGGATTTTTGTTTCCCAGCTTTTCTTAGCGGAGGGATGGTGAAAAGTCTGGCTGCACAGCTGTTTTCTTTTGCAAATGAGAGTTGTCAGTTCACAAATTACAATTTAATTTGGCCACGCCCTTCCTGTAAATGAGTGATAATTAAAATCAAATGGGTTGTAATATTCATAAGAGGAACACTGATGGTTCTAAAGGGTGTGATTAGAAATAAATGGATAAACAGGATAAAAAATAAATTAGGTGAGGAGTGTGGTTTGAAACAGAGAGCCCCTTCCTGTTGCCTTCAACATATTCGGGGTAAAGGAAAACTGGCTGGAAATATCCGGTCAAAGCAGAGTTTTGATGGAAAATGTTGATCTTTCTCAAGCCCTCATGGCATGGCTTAGGTGGACACAGCCCTGTGCATGATAGGGGGCTTAGACAGCAAAGCCAAAGGGAGAGCAGTGCAAGAGGCACTGAATCTTTGCCTCTGAAATACAAAATTTTAGCGTGTACTGAAAAAAAATCTGAACCAGATTAGGCTTTGAATTAACTGGGCCTTTTCAGTTGTTTGAAAAGGAAAGGAGAAATAAACCAACCTCACCTCCTGCCAGCGCTGAACCCGGGGTTTGTGGTGGCAATTGGACAGGAGGAAGGGAGGTCTCCGGTGGATTCCATGGTAAGCACCACGTGGTTGCTGTTCATAACTTTTTAATGGAGTAGAAGCTCTGCAGCTGGTATTTTATCAGGGAGAGTCTCCTCCAGGTGATGTCCTTGTTAGTGCAAAATTATTTGTGGGTCCTGGTTTGGAAAAGGCGTTCCGGAAAAGGCCATGACGTCCCTTTTCCCTGGCTTGATCTAACTCCATGAAGCTTCCTCCAAGCTCAAAAGTGTAAAAACTTCTTATAGTGAGCTGGTTTTTTTCTGAAGAACAACTTGTGCTGCAGAATCTGCTGAAAGGGGGTTTTTAGATACTGCACCACTCTCCCTTAAAACTCAAAAGTATTGTAGAGAGCTGAGCTGGCTATTTAAGTCTCCTTTATGCCCAGGAGGATATTTTAAGTGGAGAATATTCAATCTTTTGCTACTTTTAGTGCTGCCTGTGTTTTCTGCTGGTACTAATCAGGGGTGATTGGGATAAACCCTTGAACTCCTTTCGCCCTGCTTGCTTTGAGTATCTCTGAAGTGTGAGACTGGCTAAAAACCACTGTGAAGACCAATTATGAAAGTGATTTAAAGGTGGTTTTTTGTGTGCTCTCTTTCAGTGCCTTCTTGTGCATAAACTTGCACTTCATATCAGAAAGTGCTCGGCTACAGCTCTGTGACTAAGCAAAGAGAGCAGCATCAAAGTTTTTGGCTGGTAATGCCTTTCCTCAAGTTTTGGGTAGTCTTTGTGGGATTTTTTCAGTGTAGTTCCATGAGTTCTACAGGTAAAACAGCTATTCTTGTTGATGTGCAGAAGAGAAAAAAAAAATCTGTATAAATACAGGTATTCAGAAGCAGTTCTCTGTGTTTTCATATGAAGAAGCTGAGACCATTCATGGTACAGAAGCCTGAAGACAGCATGTCCTTGTGTGTGGGAAATGAGCAAATGGATGGTCAGTGATTGACCGTGGAGATGCTGATTCACCAGAAACATTGCCCATGATGTTCCTGAGAAAGAGCTTTACAAATATTGGGGGGTTTTTTTCTTGCTTTTTCCCTGCCCAAGGTAATGGAGTTCATTTCTCTGCATATTTCAGGCAGTGCTTGAAAACTTCCTAATATTAAACAGAACAAAAATGAAGTTTATTTCTTTGTCATAAAAAAATTCTTCAGTTTGTGGCCTTTATGACAATGAAACAGATTTCTTTGAAAAACAAGTGTGGAGTATAAACAGGAGTTTACAATATTTTGTCAATTATCCCAGTTCTAGTGGGTTTTTTTTTAAAAAAAATTAAACTCACTCTTTTGTTCTTATAGGCTGAAAGTTTTGTTTTCTTATATGGAGAAGTGTTAATATTTCCACAGAAACCTCTGAAAATGCTTTTGTAAGGAGGTCTAGACAGAGTGATACTTCCTTTTCTGAGCACAGCACAGAAGTCCAGGCTGAGACAAAGACTGACTTGTTAATGGAGGTTGGCACAGAGAGCAGCTGGAGCAATTAAGGGTTAGAGGAACTCTTCTATTTCTTCTGTCTTCCACTCACAGACTCAGCTATCTTGTATGCTTTTGGTCTCTGGGGAACAGACAGAGTGATGTCCCAATGTAAACCACTATTTCTTCTCATTCCTGTTGTTCACTGCCTGTTTGGGGGACTATGTGTGGTAAAATTAAATAGATGATGGGCAGTATTTGTAAATAATCTCTTAAAGATGAACTGGGTAATTCCCATCTGAGTTACCTGTGAACAAGGAGCTGTGCTGCAAAGTCTTGTCCAAGTTTGTGTCTGCTGGTGTTGTATTTGCCTGTGGTTGTGGTCATAAAAACTAGTAGGAAATTTATCCCCGAATTGATAGATTTTGGGCAAGAAATCAACTAAATCACCATTTCTAATACCTCCCACGTATCATGAATTCTAGGATGCCTCCTGAAGATTTATGGCCTCACCCTGCCTTGCTCCTGGCTTCCACAGCTCTGGCAAGGCTGGCTACTAAGGGCTCCACAGGAAGTGAAGTGTGAACCATTGTCATGTTGAGTTTCACCCATTTAAGCTGAAATGTTGTATTGGTACTTTTATTCCAGACAGGGCAATTCCAAATGCTTGTGCTGCACTCAGCTGCAGCCATCAGTGTCTTTGAGCTTCACCCTTCAGCTCTCCCCCACGGTGAAATGAATCCTTTGACCTGCTGCCAGATTGTGGGGTGGGTTATCAACTTCAAGCTTTTGAAAGCAGTGTTCAGATCACAGCTTGGGGAGGTTACAAGCTTGATAGAATTAAGTATTATTCCTTTTTTAAACTAGCTGAGAGTCCAGTCTGTGTTGAGAGTCTGTTTAGAGTATTGTGAGTGCAGGCAGTAGCTGGCTGGAACAACAGAAATTGGAGCTTGTGCTATTTCTGCAGTGGTGGCAAACTAAAATCTCCCTGTCAGGAGATAATTGGGAGATTGGGCCATGGTCATCCACACATTATCCCTGCTCCCTACAGCTGCCTCTGGCTTTACACCCAGGCAGAAGATTTCTCATTTCCCAAACTGTGGCTGAAGTGCATTGTCCTTGCTCCACACCCACAGCAGAGGCAGAAAGGCTGCAGTCCGTGGCCCAATAGTCCTCATTTTGCTTCCATTGTTTGAATTGTCCCAATCTTAATATTACTGCTCTGAAATCTATTCATTTATTCTTTCTTGGCCATCCCTTTAGTTTTTTGCTTTACATTTTTTTTTCTGGTTTATTTGCTGATTCTGTAACTGGAATGAATATCAAGGCTACTTTTGAACAAACCCAAATTCCACTCATTGGAAAGTTATCAGTGCAATTAATTCCTTTGCATATGTCTGAGATCTTTGAAGAATTTGATTATAAATACAAGAGTAGAGGAGCAGTATCTGCCATCACTTCTTTGAACATAAGTATTTTAAGGTTCTAATCCTAAATGACAAAAAGGCAACTATTTATTAAATGTTATGTGTTAAAAGCCTGGATAGAAATACGGTTTATGGATACATAGAGCATTCTTCTTACCTGGCTGAAACCTGCAGGGCAGTAGGTTGGTGTCTTCAATGGAGGTGTTACCTGGATAATTACCACTCTGAGACATGGCTAGGAGAAACTGAGACGCAAAGCTTTATAAATTATCCATTTCCACCTTTGAGTTATTTTTTTCTTCTTGGTTAATTGATCAGAAATCACTGAAGTGGGGAAACCGTGCAAAAATGGAGCTGAAGTAATAAGAGGGAAGCTGGGATCAGCGTAAGGAATATAAAGCTTCTGCTGCTGAACATTTATTGACACACAAACAATGGTCTCTCAGCAGTGGAGAGGGGCTGATCTCTGGGAGTCCTGTCTGCAACCTCCTGACTCCTCTTCCCAGAGCCCACTGCCCCATAGAGCCTTGTGCTGGCAGCTCAGGAAGCCTCTGGAGAGCACATGTGGTAGGAAGCCTTTGGACAGAAAGCTGCCACACAAAACAAATTTATTTTAATAGATCCAAAACTTTGATGGTAAAATGCTGGCATGGGTGTAGCTCTGTCATGTAAGCAAACAAAGATGAAGGATTTCCTTTTACAATGTTTTCACTGGGAATATGTTGAGTTACAGTATTATCAACCTTCAAAACACCTTCTCAATTTTGTTGAAATAGAATGATTTTTTTTTTTTTACACTCCAGCAGCCATTTTCCTGAGATGGTGATTTAATTGTTGAAACAGAAAACTTTTCTAATTTGGGATGAAAACTAACTTGGAGATTTCCAGTTAAATGGAAGTCTCCAATTGGGAGTTTTGACCACGTTCCACATACATAAGGAAACTTTGAATGGCAGGGTAGGGGAAATCCCAAACCCCATGTTAAACATCTGCTTCCAAGAATGTGACTTCCAGGAATTAACTCCTGTGACCAATGACTGTGTGCCAATTCCAAGTGTCAATGCTGTGGTCAGGAATCGGCCTTGCAGCTGAGCTCCTGTGTCTGGGGCTGGGGGGTATTTAAGTGTTGGGTGAAGACTGTGAAGAAAACATCTATAGAAGGAATCGATTTAAGCTGCTGCTCCAATGGGGTTATGGGGGGTTGAGGGCCCATGGGGGGCTTTTTTAGCTAACTCTGTGAGGGAGCTGCGAGGGAAGCCACCAAGGTGAGCAGAAAGGGAAGGCATTTGGAGAGAAACCTTCAGGCTGAACAACTGCTGCTGTCCATGACTGCTGAGCACAGCTCCCAGTGGCCATCTCCCCATGTCCCATTTGTGTCCCTGGCCTGTTGTCCCAGGAGCTGTGCTCTCACACCTCAGGCCTGTTGGGAATGCCACAGCTGAAGCTGTGACTGCTCCCTTCTCCAGCTGTAGGATGAGCTGGCTGTTGCCTCATCCCAGAGCAGCTGACTGTGACTCGGCTCCGGAGCATCATGAGTGGGGACACCAAAGAAGAAACATTTCAGCTGTGTTGACTAAAAAGCAGCCTGCTGACACATCACTGGAGCATGGCAGGAGAGGTGGGAGCCTGGCCTTGCAAACCAGCCTCCTGCTGCCCTCGAAATACTGCAGTCAGCACTGAGGAGTTAATTCCCTTACTTAAAATATTCTGTAGGATGTATCTGTCTCCTTGACCAGCTGTCTGCTCTGGTCTCTGCTTGCCTTCACTGAAAGGCTTCTTCCTCTTTGGACAAGTTAAAGTGAGAGCTCTGTGCTGCACAGGGAATGGCACATGTGGAGAGGAGTGAAGTTTATCACTTAAAGCAGAAGATGAGTGTTGCTTTCTTGATGATGTTGGGCTTTGCAGATAGAATGGGGGAGAAATACTGATACATCTTACTGATGTTAGTCACAACATGGGAGGAATCCTATACCTCTGGGTCATATGAATGAACCATGACCTGTATCTTTCCTTCCCTGTCCCTGGCTTCTCCAAAGGAGCTTGAAGTAGATAAGGAATCTTCTGAGGCAGAGAGAGCAAGGATATTTGTCCTAGGTATGTGATGGACCAGGAACAGACTTGAAAAATCTTGCTTTATAAGTTATTGTCCATACTATCAGCCATAAAACTGTGGGTTTGGCTGAGAAAATAAGATCTGGGTGGATTCCTGGTGATACTTGCCTAGAAACAGCATTTTCTATCTCATTTTGCCCTGGCTCTGGGTGCTGTGAGGAGGGTGGAGTAGGCATTGATGCCAGTCCTGCAATGAAATGTTTCCCCACATCTAGACTAATGGCACTTGGCTAGCTCTGGGTGTTTAGGTCACCAAAACAAACCAGTCCTGATGGGACCACTCTTGCAAGATTAGAGAGGAATGTCTGAGTGTACTGAATGACAGTAAATGGCAAAGTTTGGAAGTGTTTGAGTCAGGCCATAAATGTCGCATCAGCCACAATACCCTCCATGCCAGGATCTTAAAATCATGTGAAATCCTTGTCTGCCAGCTCCTGGTAGAAAAGACCAAAACTGTCCTGCAAATTCCCTGCAAATAAAACTGTGTTTAAGCACTTCCACCCTATAATTTAGTGCCTTTTTTAAACTGCTCAAAGTTGATGACTTTGTAACAGACAACTTCAGTAGACAAATATTATTTTTAAGTGGTGTAATGGTGGTTTGTTATGGTAATGTTCAGACTGCTCATACTGGTCCACTGGCTAAACCAGTGGAAAGTCACTTCCTAATTTTTCAGTCTTTGAAGCCTTTGGGATTGCACTTTCAAGCATGTGTACTGAGAGCATACAATAACTGAAAAGCAATTGAACAAAAAACAATTGCACTAATTGTTGAGGATGGACCTTTTCAGAAAATTTGGACTTTGATCTTGCTTTTAGGAGAACTAATGCTCATCCAGTTTTTCACAGCCTCTACCAACAATTGCTGTAATGTTCTGGAAGCAAATATTTCCTGCATGAAGGTGCTTTTTGCTCCTATTCTCTCTTGGAAAAGCTTTGAATAGGAACTTTCTCACACTCTATAAGCCAAAAGTAATCTTGCCTATTCCAAATGCACAAATGGTGAAAACATTCCAATCTAGTACTCTTTTGATGTCCAAATATTTTGGCTCCTGTTCCACTCTGGACATGGCTAATATTTGAGGTGAGGAAGTTATCTGAGGACTGCTACAGAGTGTGGCTCCTTGGCCCTGCAGTAATTGTACTAAAGTGTCTTCTCTTAACCATTTTTTTGGGGAAAAAATATCTCTGGCTACTGTACTTGTAAGTGGATCTTCCTCTCTCACTTTAGAGCAGTTAACTCTGGGTTTGGACATGCAGTAAGCCACAAGATCTGGTGCAAGCCTGGCAGTGGAATTAATTGGTAGGCACAATCCTGGGCAGAAATGTGCAGAAGAGCTTAAATAGTACTAAGAAATGTTCAATGGTATGAAGGCAAAAAGCTTCACTGGCATTCCAGGAGGATCTCAGGGAGGAAAAATGTGCCACATCATGCATAAGTTCCTTTTAATACAAAATAAAGAGTAATCCAAAGGGGCAAGATGATTTAGTTGTTCTAAAACTGATGTATCTTGCACCAGACTTTAGAAGCAGCTGATCACGTATGGTATTGGTGTGAGTTTGTCGCAAACACCCCAGGATTAAAATCAGTGTAAGTCTGATGCTGACTTTTGAAGCTTTGTTTCAAGTTTGGAGTTTTTAGTGGCTTTAAAGTTGATGTTTGTAACTAGCTTGAGTCTAAATGTTCCTGTGTACCTTACACCAAGATTTGTCACTCAGGAAATCCAACATAAACCAGAGTACTGAATTTATTTTTGTTGTGAGGACACTGCTTGGAATAGGGTTCCTCACTGCATGGTACTGGGGATTTGTCCAATAGCCATTAGAATGAAACTTCTGAGGCTGGATCTGAAATTCAGGCTTGAAAACACACAAAAATGTCTGATCAGAAGCGGGGTGAGAGACTTCCTATTAGGGTGGAGTGTTTACTTTGCTCTGTGATGTGTTTTTACAGTGTTCTTTGTTTCTTCAAAGCTCTCTATGCAACAATTTAAGAACCCAAAATGTTGTCAGCCTTGTTAAAGGCAAGTCCTGGGAGTGTTTTTCAAACCACCTCTGATTCATCCTGCCAGTTCTGTCTCCGATATCTACGATATATGTAAACTTGATTTTTTGAGTTCCATGTTTCATGCTGAAAATCTGCTCCAGCACATACTTGGAGCTTATGTTTTGTAATGAAAAGGTTTAGTCAGCAGCAGTAGGGTTATATTGGTGCTCTGTATGTCTGAACAAATTACTTTCTCCTCAGGACTTTTTCTTAAACTGCTTTTGGCTTTGCTATGTGAGAACCTCAGACTATGGGCAATTTAAGGATGAACTTAGTTATATTCCCATTGAAAGAGCATCCATACAGCCCTGCTGGAGGCAAAGCTTTGAATTATGAAAACCCCAGCACTCACGAAGAAGCCTTGTATCATTTTCCATTGCACCAAGTGATGATGCCTTCATAGGGCATCCAGGATTTACATCCCATTCCCTCTATTCTCTAGGTCACAAATTAACCCCAAAGAGATTGTGGCTGAAGCCTACAGACCCTGTCCTCATGCTGTTACCCCTTTGCCTGCCTATCTTGGATTTTTCCTTGACGAGATCATTTCCAGGATGCATTAGAGGGAATGAGGTAGATCTGGTTTCCAAAAGGACTAAAACCAGCTTCTCTGTGTGTGTACCACAGGCAGCAGGACATCAGCAGGAATCAGGCTGTTGTTTTATCTAAGCAAAAGATGCAGTCAGCTTGTTCAGCAAAAACCCTCCAGGAAATACAAACTCTAGCATTCTGGATTGGCTGATCCTGCCTGCTGATGTTCCCTTGATCTTCACAGGTACCCCTGATTGTTTTGGACTTGCCCAAACACAGTGTAAGGGTGCTTTAGGTTAGAGGGGCTGGTAAGACTTGGTTCCAAGGTCCCCTGGATATGGCTGGATGCGGTGAGCATGGTTATTTCCCAAATTTGGAGGCACACCAGTCATTCAGAGCCTGCCACTTCCAATAAGCATGTAGAGCTCAAATCTACATGCAGTTTAATTGTGGGCTAGAGTCAAACTGAAAATCCAGAATGGAAGCAGCTATTTCCACTCTGAAATTGGATGAGACATTGAGTTTGCTAAAAGGAAACACATTTCTGTGGTAATGTATCTCCCCCAAGTCTGATAGTGTAGCTCAGTGTGCAGAACTGCTTGGACAAAGCTGCCATAGGCTGTGGGAGGAAGTTCCACAAATCCTGCAAAAAAAAGTGCTTTGTTGATAAGTTGCTGCTCAGGAGCAGAGACAGTACAGGTGCACCTGCTGGTCTCTTCTGGCTCTACAAACAGCTCCTGCGGTTATGCCCTAAGTGCTGGAGAACTTGCTAAATGCTGGGTGTACACAGCCCTAAGTGTTGCTCAGTCAAGGTTTTTAAGAGCAACCCAAGTCCTGGTGATGCTGCAAGGTTCCCAGAGCCTGCTGAAGTTGGTACAGCAAAAAGGGGAGGGGCTACCCCATCCCTGCTGTCACCTAGATCGTATGACTGGTCCTGCTAAAGCCATACTGACCCCTCAAGCCACTGAAGCAAATTCCACCTGCTTTCCCCACTTTGCTTCAAGATCACAATCTTCTTTGCATTTTTGTTCTCCTAACTGCAGGGGGGCTTGGCTCTTACCTATGGGCAATGTTCAGGCTGAGATTAGCATGGTGATGGGTGAAAGAAAACCAGGGAGAGGCTTAAGCAGTGCCTAGCTCTTTTTCTGACCCTTGATTTCCCCCACCTGATAAGAGCTTCCTCAGAAAGCTCACAAACAGCAGCTGGTTATACAGTAATGGAGATTAAGAAAAAGGAATTTTCTGGAGATCTCCGTTCTCTGGGAAGTCTCTTTGTTAAAACCATGTTTTGCACTTTGCTGTCGTGGTTTACTGGAGTTATTCCAGCCTCAAGGAAGAAGGTGTGCTGCCAACTCACGAGTCATTCATTTCCAAGCCATGCTGGAAGGTGCAAAGGTGTGCATGTTTTCCTTGGTGGCTTACTGACAACTAATATTTGTTTGGAATATGTTTGTGGAAAGCAGAGCCCAGGACTGGCTTGGAGCCTGCAATCACACCAATCTGTGGGGAGGTGTTAGGGAGACTTAAAGGCTATGTGAGACCTGCCTAACACGCCATGGCAGTCATTCCCAGCCTGAGATTTACTGGATGATAACAGGTTCAGAGGGTTATGTTGTTTTTTTTTCTGTCAGCTGTATGCTAATATTTTAGTAAAACTTACCTCCTCTAGTTACTCAGAAATTCTGCAGCCTCTGGGTTGGGAAATGTTTGAGCATGTTCCCCCTCCCAGGTTTGCTGTGCAATATCTCATCCCGTGCAGGTGAAGCTAGCAGCATGCAAATCAGTGGCACTCTCCTCTGGGGTTTGCTAAATTAAGATAAACCACCTCTGGGATGCAGAGGCAAAGTTTTGACTTGTGAACATATTGCTGAATGGCTTGTGTTGTGCTTTTTGCCTGGGGAAATTTTGTAAAGTCTAGTCCTGGTGAAGTTTTAACTTAGGCTGTTGTGTTCTGCCTCCCTTGAACCTGATGGCTTTATTTCTTCTGTGGTGTAGAGCTGGTGAACAGCTTTGTCTCGCTGCAGAGATGTCTGCATTTCAGTGGGATGTAAGAAATCTTTCATGAACACTCACTTCTGCAAATACATAAACTGGTGACTAATTTTAAATAAATGAATAATCTCATTGAGTTGGAAATAGTCTGAATAGAAGTCTTCACTGTTTTCCTAGGATTTGAATGGGTTCCACATGTAAAGCTTTTTGGGAAGAATGTCTTTGTATAAAATACAATTCCAAATGTTTGTTTGTAGTTACAGAAATCTGCATTCCTTCAAAGTTAGAGGAATATCCTCAATTTGTAGCCTAAACAGTGTAAGTGATTTGTTGTAGGTAGTTTCAGATATCCTATTTTCTATGTCAATTTTTATGCTCTTACAGCTATGGTTTCTTATGGTTGAAAGGCTGTTTTTACCCTTGTTGCTAAGAGAAGAACACACAAACAGAAAAGCAAACGAAATACAGTCAGTTTAACTATTCATGAGAACACCTTTTATTTGGTCTTACATTTAATGTCTCTTTCACTTAATTTTTCCATTTGCAATACACACATTTCACAAAGGACTAATAAGATTTTTTGAACAGGAGCATAATTAAGAGCATGCACTTTAAGACAATGACAAATATGGTTTGTAGAATTTAATATGTGCCTCAGAAAATGGTGTGGCTGTGGGGTTGTGCAGCTTTAAATCAACTCTCTGTGTTCAAAACCATATCCCAGGTTTTATTATTTGATCTTGGATGCTATTTTACCTATACAGTGGAATTTATACATATCCCTAATTCTGGTCTTATCAATATCATTATAAGTAAATATAAGTAAAAGAGTTTTAGTTTTGGGGTTTTTTGTTGTTGGTTTTTTTTTTTTTTTTTAATAATTGTGCATTTCAGACTTAAAATAAGACACCTACCCCAGTGGCTTTAGTTACTCTGCAAGCTTGGTTTTTCAACTAGACAGTGATAAAGGCTTGGAGGGAATGTTGTGTTATCCATAGTTTTATCTGGGGTTTATGTGATTCAGTGTTAGATCTTGGCAGTCAACAGTGAGGGCTTTTCATGTGGAAATACCTGCTACTTTGAAATTCCTATACTTTTAAAAACCAAAAGCCTTGAAAGCATGAAATCCTGAAAACATGGTCCGAAAGGGCATTTTCAAGAAAATGCTGTAAAATCATTGTAAAAGTTATGTACAACAGCAGTACATTCTTCCCCCAAATATGCTGTGATGGATTTATGACAATATGAATTCTAAATCAGGAATTTGGATTCAGCTGGGTTTTGTTCAGATCAGGTAGGATGCAGTTCTTAACTAAAATGAAGCATTTGAAAAACTTTTTTTTCAGCTTTTCACTTCTTGAAATCCTCAATTTCCTGCCAGAAAAGAACACTTTGGAAAAATAGAAATCAAAATAACTGTCCTGACTTGCTGCACTATGGCATAGCAAGCATAACCATGCAGGTCTCAGCCATTCTTGTTACTTCTTATGTGTCAAATATCCATAATTTTCTACTTTTAACCAATGATCTAAATTGAAAAGGAGTTATCCATTTGTATGATCAAGAAGATATTCTGATTCCTTGGATGAGATGATTTACACTTTGCACAGAATTATTTTCTAGCTCCTGAGTGATCATCAGTTTGGAGAATCTTTTTCTTTTCTGAGGGATAAGCTATATTTTTGGAGCAAAGCCTCCCTAACACAAAACTTCACCACAAACATATGTATTTTGATGAAAAGCTTATCCCAAACCACCTCAGTTAAGGTTCTGCTTTAAAAGTTTATAACAAGATCTATATGAGAATTGACAGTCCTGTAGATGAGCCTAGTGTGTTGGGCACAGTAAAGCAGAGCAGGGATCTGAATAAAGATTTCAAATGTCCCTGAATGCCTTATCCACTGAACTAAAGGAAACAAAAATGCTTATTATTGTCTTTTGGTAAAACATTCCTTCAATCCTCATTGCTGCTCTCTGCCAAGACTTCTCATCTGGGTTTAGTCATCACTTATGATTGTAAGACTAACAAACATTTATCTAAACACTTATGTAAAGCCCTGTACTATTGCTTTGGTATGAAGAAAAGTACATAAATTCTGATTGTCTTTGTTAGAAAAAAGCATGACCCTCATAAAGAGCTAGAGACATTTTAAGTGAAATTTTGGGGTTTTCCTCTTTCCCTGTGCAGCTGTGAGAAAGTTGCTGATGGAAAGCAAACCCCACACCACTTCCAGCCTCTCCTAGACCTGCCTTTCAAATGCAGCCAGCTCCTGCCACCCTGCTGCTTCCAGGGCTGCACCTTGACCTGGGCATCTCTCCTGAGATCTTCTCTTTTGTCGTGTCTTACAAGCCTTGGAGTGACCTTGTGCTGTTTCTCATCTTTATTTCATAGATCAGGGTGTTCTTTCCATAGCTTGTCATTAAATATGATTCCAGCTGTTACAGGCGTTTCTCCAGCTCCAAACACTTGCAGAATAGTCTGTGTATTCCATAAGAAGTCCAAAGACACAGTGGGTCCACTCTTCCTACTGTTGTTATGTAAGGAGCAAAATAGAAAAATATCAAGAATGATGTTGTCTTGCTCTTTAGACCATGTTCCTGAGGGTTTTGAGTTCTATCCAGCTATGGTGAAATAATCCCTTGTTCTTGCAGATGAGCAGTGAATTTCCAGTAGGGATGTCTTAGGAGACTGGTAAATCTACACGTAGTTTCATCTGTTTCACACATTTCTCCTTGCTTTCTGCCAGCGAGTGTTTCTCCTGAACACTTGGATTTTCTGTGGAAAGCCATCCTTGTCCCATTCTAAGCTGCTTGTTTTTTCTTTCCCAATGTCCAAATGCTCCTCTTTAGATATTATACGCTGTCTCTTTTATCAGGTGCTTAAATCATTAAAGAAAGCTCTGATCTAAAACTCTGTATAATTATCAAATAATCAAATTTCTGGTATCTGATCACCCTTGAAATGTGAGTTTTGAATAGTATTCAACATATGTGGAGCAACTTAGCTGTAAACTGTAATGTCCTGCTCAGAGGGTACCTGAATGCTCTTAAAAACACTTGGCTTCTCTTAAATATGAAGGACAGTTCCACCCTGTGGTCACTGGCATGGGTATGCCCAAACTAGCACCTACCTAACTAATAGCTAAGTTATCAATCTTCAGGAGGGATGGTTTGATGGATCTACACTCCTGGGGCATCTGCTGGGTTATTTCCCTGTGCTCCTGCACTCTCAGCTGAGCTGCATCCAAGTCCTCTCCTGCACTACACTTCTTGAATTAATATTTGTGGTGTTCATATATATTTAACCAGTACATTACAGGCAAGACTCCTTTTTCTGTAGCACTCATGGTAGACAAATTATGCCATATTCAGGGCCTGTAGTCTTTATTTACAGCATTTCTATACCAATAAATCCCTGTGTGATGGTGAACTCTGAACTAAGGAGGAAATTAGCATTCCTTTTCAGTAGATGCTGTCAGAGTGGCTGCTGAGCTGTGCTTCATGCAGAGAAACCTGTGGCAGTGGCTGGGTGGGCTGAACAGCTTTGTTCTGCTCTGCTGCCCGGGGCATGGAAAAGCAGCAGTGCTGGGTTGCACCCCTCCCTCACCATCCTGGCACAGGCAGCTCAGAATTTGACAGCAAATTGTACCAGGTGTTGATAAAACAGGCTGAGGATGGCACAGACTTTGCACCAATCTGGCAGCTCTGCCTTGGGCATCTCTAAATGCACTGACAGCCATGGCTTTCTTTCTCTGGGTTAAGCTGTTCCTAAATGTTTGGACTTGCAGGGATACCATGCAGCTGTTGCCTACTCCCTTGTCTTGCAGAGCAGCATGTCTCTCCTCACAATTTCTTGTTTTCAACGAGATATCAACAGTCTGAGTGGAAGAAAAGAGGAGATGTTCCAGATTCCCCCATTTCTGAGAACTGTTGTGATGCACACTTGCATAACATGGGTACATTCAAAGTCTAGAGGGTATTGTCTGAATCTGGGAGGGTGAGAGATCACACATGACATAGGATGATCTCATCTGGCTGTCAGGGACATGTTTCTTTCTACTCATCTGCTTGCAAAGCCCTGGGGTTAAGAATTATCAACAAAAACCCCCAAAAAACCCAGCTGCAGAATGCCCAAGATGTGAAATGGCTTCATATGTAACAAACAAAGCAATCAATAGGAAAAAAATAAATGAAATACTTTAAAGACAGAGCTAGAGTCTCTGAAACCACATCATTTTTTTGGGAAGAAGTTTCCAGACTGGCATCAGCTCTCAATATTTTGGTTTCAGTTGTGATAAGATGTGGCTGAGAGGCTGGAGTTCAGCTTGACTGTTCTTAGCAATGTTAAATGTCACAGACTGCAGTACCAGCCTAAAGATGAGCTTGGGCTTTTAGCTCTCTTTATTTTTTCAGTTTTTGAGCTGAATTCTACTTTTTCGGAAAAAAGCAGAAAAACAGCTAAAACCTCCAGTCTTTGATTGCTAGGTAAGATGGATTTGGAATAAAACTTACTTGGGAGATCTTGATGTCTGCAGTTCAAATGTCAGAATAAAGAACTTCAGCAGGGTGAAACTTCCTGACATATTTCTGCAGAGTGGTGTACCTTGTGTAACAACAAAGTTCTAAAAAGGTCTGGTTATCCAAGAGAAAAGTAAGAGAATAAATTTATTTAGTGATCAGTTCTACCTGTATTTTAAATAGAAGGCTTCTCCTCAAAGGTAAAAGATGGTGTAGCAGGTGAAAGTGATTTTCTCATGTGGTAGAGGATGCAGGCAGTATTTTCAATCTGAAAAAAAACACATAATTGTGCCATCAGATAGCTTAACTCTGAATGGAGGAATTTAATCTCACCTTACTTAGCCTATGTCCAAATATGAGTGCTCCCAATTTAAAATGGGAAAGGAAGCTATTGCATGGTGTTTGACATGCTGTGGAATGTTGTGGGGTCAGAGACTTCCTTGAGAAATCCAGACCAATGTGAAGCAAAACCAGCTTTGGGGAGTCAGGGCTTAGCTAAATTCATTCATTGACTTCTTTTGGCTTCTATTGCTGGAATTTCACTGCTTGCTAGAAGAGGCAAGTTGTTTCCACAACTGGGATGAGAACAAACATACTTGGCAGTAAAAACCTTAACCCTTAATAATATTTGTTTTATTTTAATACCTCTTTTTTTTCCATCTTAGCTACAAATGAAACTTTTTTATCTCATAAAAAAAGCAGAAGAGATTGCCCTACTTGTCCTTCCCAAATATTTCTTGATAGAAAAATATGAACTTAAGGATAATTTTCAAGAGAAAGTGTGTGAACTACTCAGGTAGCTCATATTTGACGAATTAATCTAATCTCTAATTCTAATTACCTCCAAGGTTTATAATGAAGCCTCACATAACACTTGAGAAATGCAAGGACTGACAAGTGGCTGCCTCACAAGAGCTGTTGCATAAAGTGAGGGACAGTGAAAGTGTTCTGTTAGCAGCTGATTGAGCTGTCACAAATGCTCATTAAATCAGAAGGTAGGGAATAATACACAATGAATAGCAGGTGTTTGAAACTATTCAAGTTCCATCATCACTTTATATATAAACTTGATAACCCCTGTGAGACTCTGGTGATTAATTTCTATGGCAGCAATTCTGTGCCCAAAAGGGAGGAAAGGGAAATCTGTCCCATCAATACAGAGAGGGGAGAAAATGTTGCCCTGGTGCTTGTTTGGAACTACAGAAAGACAAGTGCCCCCCTCTGTTGCAGTGCTAAGGTACCACCATAACTAATGAAACCTCTATTCTTTTGTTTGTTTGTTTGTTTGTTTGTTTGTTTTGGGGTTTTGTTTGTTTGTTTGTTTGGTTGTTTTTTTGTTAGAGGTTAGGGTTTTTTTGAGAAATCACCTAGTGGTATCTGGAAGGGATATTTTTAGGGCTGTAATACTATAACTGGAACTGAATTCAGGCACTGAAAAGACAAAGTAACCAAAACCCAATCAGTACCAAAACCGCTGGTATTGTAAAAGCTTTGAAAGGTGACGAAGGATTCAGAACTTAGGCTGAAATGAGCTCAAACCTTTTGGCTGGATATTCTCAGCCTATATCTCTTCTCTGTGATGACACTCTGTTTCCAGTTGCATCTGTGTCTGGAGCCCTTTGCTTTGAAAGATATCCCTCATTTGAAGAATGAGGTGTTATAATCCATGGGTCTTCCAGCAAAACCTTGAGGCTGCAGCATTGCAGATGGCTGCAGCCAGAAGCCATCGTGCAGCTCGGAATCTGAGGTACCTCGGGACACCTCCAGCCTCAGATACACTCAGATCTGTCCAATGTCTCACAAAGTGCAGGGATGATGCTGTTAAAATGGGAGCAATGCACAGTTCAAGCACATCTGGTGGATTGCTCCACAAGAGAGAATATTCTGGATGTTAGTGATACAGCAAACATAAAAATTAACAACTTCAATATATCTTTTGGTCATTTCAAACCTGCTAAAGCATCCTAATTCTTGTTGCTTCTGGCGTGTCTTAGCATGTACCAGCAGAAAGGAATCAGCTTCCTTTAATGTGGAGGATGTTGTCAGAGTGCTGGATGTTTGTTCACACACCAGTTTGGGAGTAGACAAACCCTGTGTGGACAGAGAAGGCAGAGGGTGCTGGAATATTTTCTGTTTTCATCCCTACATTTTCATGAGGCAAGGGGCAGGTTGGTTTCCCCTAGATGCTGTGAGCATTTACTCCAGCAGACTTGGCAGGTATGTGAATAGCTTACACGTCTTGGAAAAATTTTACCTGCTTGAATATTATGCACTTTCTCCTTGAGGTGAATTGTGATTTAATTACAAAGTTGTGGTATCACTCATTTGAGGCATGAGCCATCTCTTGCAAATGCTCATGGTGGTGCCAGGAATGTCCTGCTTCCCTTCCCATGAATGACACCACCTTCTCTGGAAGGAGGAGAGGTGCTGGGGCAGGGAAGATGAATTGAAGCCCCCCTTTTTGATGGTATCAGAAAGATGAGCAGGACTGATTTGGTCATTTGTTGCCCTTTGACTGAAAGATTGTGGTGTTCTAATCGGCAGCACCAATTTTAAAACTTTTTGTTTCTCGTAGTTACGCCAATTTGGGTATATTAAGCAATTTCTACTGGCTTTTAAAATCCTTTTTTATAGATCGGGTGTTTGCTGAGCTGAGTGAAACAATGAACAATTTGGTCTCCTAAAAAGGAATATTAGCTTTGAGGAAAACAATTTATTGTTTTTCCCTTAACAGCACCTCCCTTTCATTTCTGTTTGTTTCTCTTTCCTAGTTCCTCTGAAGTTCAGAGGTTTTGTAGTGTCAAGTGATGGTCATTTGGGAAACTCTTGATGTAGTGAGAGGTAGGAGTTGAATGTTTCTATCTCTGCTTAAATAAATTTCTCTAATTTCTTCTTAATGAGAATATCTCATGTTTGTTTCTTTGTTCCCATCCGGGAGAGATTTTTGAGCAGTGACGCTCTAAGAATGTATGGCTGAATTATCTGCTGCTGCTCTGATTTCAGTGGAGTTGGGCCAGCAGAGACTTTGGCCCAGTGTTTGTCTATGTTTCCCAGAAATGCTTTCCTGAGCAGATTTGTATTGTTTCCCAGAGAAACCCTAACCCCATTTTGTGTGTTAATGTTGGGCAGTTTGTAAATGCAAGAACCACAGGGCAATATGGGAGTGAAGGCTTTGTGTTGTATAGTGCATGAAACAGTCAGTAGTAACCTCCTATCCTCAGAAAATCTGAATATATGGATCTGTTGGTCTTGTTTGCCACCTGAACCTCTCTTTTCCCCCTGCAACTCCTGAGTGCATAACCCAGCTTCTTACCTATCCCAGGACCAAATCAAGCAGTCGGTTTCCCACTCAGATTTAGTTTAGATTTAAACCTGGCTTGTGGGCAGGTGCTCCCTGTGCAGTAGCTGACTTCAGCTCAGCTATGAGAGATTCGTACATACATTATAAAGATCCCATCATGGAATGGGTAGGCTGAAATCTGATGCCCACTGCCTTGTGGGGTTTTTTTCTTACTGGTATACATGATTTCAGGATGTTTCTTGGAAAAGTAACGATCTATTACGGACAGTTTGGAGGGATCTTTGTCCAAATCTGCCTTAAAAGGTCAGCTGGGAGGGGCTTGCACGATCGTTCGCAGCTGTTGGACAGTGGTAGAGCAAAGGAGTTGCCATGCTTTAACTGCCAGTGCTGGGAAATCTGTTGAATAGAAACATTTGTGATCCTTCATAGCAAAGTTGTGTAACTCACCAAACACTCTGTCTTGGCGATGAGCCAGACTGGGATGCCAGGCCCATGTTATCACATTTTCCTTGGACTAGTGTTCTTCATTAGTCCCCAGTGGAACCTCTGTGCCTTGTTACAGGATGAGGTGCTTGTCACTGAGTGAGGTGACCCTCTTGGGCTGAGTCACACAGAGACAGTGCCTCTGTCCTTGCTGTGACAGAGGGAACTGCAAGAGGTTAAACCTCCAAAATGGAGGTTTTCTCTGTCACAAACAGCATGTTGAGCTCTAGAGCATACACATTTCTATGGGTATTTGACTTCCTTGGAGCCTCTGTTTTATTCAGGGAGTTACAATGCAGGAGTCTGGTCTCCAGTCCTAACTCACACCTCAAAATTGGGCTGTTGGGATCAACCAAAATTATGTATGTGGAGGATTCTTTGCATCCCTGCAGCTTCCAGACCTTGCTGGAAGTGTCAGGCTGGCTGACTGCATGCCTTCCTGAGAACAGAGTGAGTTGCTGGCTGGTTCAAGTGCCTCTTTTCCCAAAATTGGCAGCGAGTCTCCACTTGCCCACTGGATGTGGAACAGTTGTGGCATCTCTCGCTGCTTTGAGCAGAGGCACAGCACGGCCCTATATCCCTGTAGAAAAGGCCCCAGCCATACTGACTATATGCCATCACATGAGTCACTTCAGATTAATACTATTCCAGGCTGCCTGAGCAATTGTGAGAAAGGTCCTGGTAGGAAAAGAAAACACTTTCACAGTGTTAGTCCAACTGGATCCATTCTTTCCTGCTGTTTCCTGCTGTTTCCCAGTATCTGATGTTGCAGGCAGACTTAAGAGCAGCTGACTGCAGAGCTAGAGGGATATTTCCTAAGTGCTCCTAAAAGAGAGACCACCTGAAATTCCTATCTGAAGATATCCTAAAATTTCTATCCTAAAATTTCTATCTGAAGATAGAAATAGTAACTAGGGAAGAACATTCTGTTGATGAGAAGAAAGGCTATGGCCTACTCCTTAGAACAACTTTATTCTCCTTTTTCAGAAACTTTTCTGGGCTATATTGTTAAGAGGTCCCTCTGTTGGGGCCTAGAACATGTAACTGAATACCAGGCACAGATGTGTCTGCAGCTTTTCTTTCAAAAGAGGAGTTGAATATTTGTGTGACCCAGCAGCTCAGAAGTTCTGGAGGGTGTGAGGGTGAATGTTCAGTAAGAGAAATGTGAAGGGAGAGTCACAATGATGGGGACAATGTTCTGCTCTAGTGACTGGGCAGTAAAGTGCTAATCTCAAGCAGACTGGATGGAAAAATCCCTTCTACTTCAGCAAGGCCTGAGCAGACAAGGCACAGGCTATTCCTCCTGCACCTGTCCCAGTTCAAGGACACGAGTAAGTTTGGCCCGCCAGGTCTGTTTGTCCCAGAACACCGTAATCATTTACCATAAAATACCAGCCAGTGACGCTTCCTGAAACACACTCTGAATAAATATTTTTTTTTCTCCTTCGTCTATTTCTGTAAAAAGGGTCTTTTGATGAAAATACCATTGGTATGTTTCAAAACCCAACCCCTGAGTAGTTATTTACTGAGTCCTTAAATACACAGGCTCAGCAGTTGACTGCTGTGAATGCCTCATCCGCAGTGGCAGTGCTGAAATGCCCCATCTCAGCCTGGAGGCTCCAGACGTTTCCTGCCTGTGCTGCAGTGATGTGGCTCTGTTTGTGTGGGTCCAAGGGGAGAACATCTGCCACCCACTCCCTGCCTGAGCAACACTGTACAACACAGCCAGAGTCTCAGCCTTGAACAAGGGGCACTGAAACCTGCAGAAGATGTCCAAGCCCCTTGGGAGGTTTCAACACATTAATTTTTTTTGATGGTGCGTAGGGCTGGAGTCAGTCTTGCCCTTCAATATCATTTAACAATGACTTTAATAGAGTTGAAGGAGTTTCAGTGTGGGTTTTGTACCTCTCATGTCTTTTCCTGGAAAGTGCCAGGAGTGTGGGGCTGCTTCTCTTCCCCCATCCAGCTGAACATCATAAAACCTCAGGGAGTGAATACAGGGGTCACCATCTACAGCAAGCAGCACAGTTGTACCCTCACTGAGTTCCTGTTCCAAGGGAACAGCAGTGTGGGAACTACAGCTTGGGTGGAAATCTGTGCAATGACAGACTTGGCAAAACTGTGCCAGAATATGCTTTACTAAACATGACCTATTTTGCTACAAGCCAAATATAAACATAATATAGTATATATAAAAAAGGTGTGAAGTTATACTGTTACCCTATAAGCAGTTGATAAATCCTTGGCCTGTTTCACATCTCGTTGAGATTTTTACAGACTAAGGAGCTGTAAAGTGTCTGTGGTGAAATGACCAGCAACTCACATGAATAACCAGCTCCTACTGGAGAGCGAAACAGGAGCCAGGAAATGGAAATAGCCTTGGTTTCCTTTTGTTTTTGCAAATATTATTTTCAGTAATTGTGTGTATCTGCTATATCATACTAGGAATGCTCTGAGGTATGGGTTGTCACCAGGTCTCATTAACCAGGAATTTCTCATTTTTTTTATATTGTGTTTTTCCTGATTTAGGGAAGGATGCAACACCATACTTGTTCTAAGTTTTTAGCTACAACTGTGCCTAATATTCCCTGAAGTTTAACCTAACTCAGATGGGGAATCCAGAAATAATCGTGTTTGGAAGAAAAGCAAAAATGAGTGAGCTAAACTAAGTGTTCTGTTCTCTTTGCATCTTCAGAGAGAGATTAAAATACATTGGAGGTTATACAAATCACTTGATCCTCCAAGTCTAAAGATGCTTTAAAGAATTTGACTATAATTTCACTAAGAGTTTAAAAAAAAACCCCAAAGTTTTTAATCAGTGTCAATCTGCATCTTAGTGTGCTTAGAGCAGCTCCTAACTTGGTCGTGTGCCCAAGAGCCTTTAAGGTGTTTAGATGTCTGCCACTGACCCAATTCAGTCTAAAAGAAAATGAGACCTAGAGTCTGAAATCAAATGGTGCTTTGTCACAGATAACCTTTTAGCCAGCTGGTGTAAAAGAAATCATAGTAGTCCAACTAATGACCTCCAGAAACTTGTTCTATTGGGTCTTTTCTAGCATGGATAAATAACTTGATTTATCTACAACCAGATCCATTTTTCAGTTGTTTGATTGCCGGTCTAATCATTAATTTGTGGTTGCTTTTTCTATTAATCTTTAGTATTCTTTTATTATTCAGCAAGGCTTGGTAATTTTTAATATAATCCTAGCAAGGAATTTAGTGGTGTGTTTTGGCTGCTTTCTCCACTAACCAAGGGGTGCTATGTTAACACTTCTGCACAAGTCACCAGAACCTCCTTAGTGAGTCTTGTTCTGCACATGCAAACCCAGTATGGATGAAAATGTTGGCTATGATTGTGCTGTTGGAAAGGTGATGGGAATATTTTATGATCTTTCATCACGTCTATGGTGTCTTTTCTTGAGGCATTGAAATGCCTGGTGAAAATCTATCAATGTATTACTGTCATGCACTTGTTGAAACCAAGAACCTTTTGGGGCTTAATGGTGTATGAAGTCTTTCTGATTTTGGGGAAGATTGCTGAAAAGATTCCTTTTATGCTGCCAGTGCCATGCAAAGAGCTGGTAGTCTAAGCTGGAGTTCAGTTCTCCACATTTAAACTTGGAGAGGGGGTGTTTGAACAAAACCTCTTTGTATAAATAGTATCTGAATCAAATAAATATTAATATGAATGAAATCAGCCTGAAATATAGGCTTCTTCAACAGCCTCAAAATCCACTTAAATATGTGCCTGAACTGAAAGCCTCCAACTTCCCGTGTCCCAAACTCATCTAACTTCAGAACTGGATTTGTGTGAATAGGAAATGACTGTTTTATATATATTAATTTTGAAATGTGCTGTTTAAGGGCTGGAAATCTTCTAGGCATCTTTCATTTTCCATAGTTCTTGTGCTAGTGTCTAAATAGTATTGATTGTATTTATATGTAGTGCTAAGGGGAGGATGGCTGTCTGTTCTTCCCTCCTTGGCCCATTTCCAGGCCACAGTGGTGGGACAGTATTGGCAGCACAGTGACTTTGCTCTCCAGTGCTGTGTTTGAGCACTTTGGGTTTTTTTGATTTCATGTTCATCCACGCTGTCATGCAGACAGCAGTCATTCATGTATTTGTTCATATGACTGCCTGTTCTGTTGCTGTTTCCATGGGAAGATGCTTGATGTGTTCAACAGCCTGGAGAGCCACAGGCCCCATTCTGTTATGGATTTACACAGCCACAGTTTGGATTTTAGTTGGAGTGTGGAGTTTCTTTCCCTGCTAGGACCTTGCATTTTATTTAGAAAAATACAAGGATTTATCAGGGGTCAGCTTTTCTAATTGGCATGTGGTTTGACCACTCAGGAAGCAGAATGTGATCTTTGGCAATACCCAGATGGAATCTCAGACTGGGTTCGAGGCTCTCTCTTCCCTTTCGGGCTGGCAAGAGGTGACACCGTGGGGTGGCCGGGCCGGGCCCCGCTGCCCCCCGGGCCGGGCTGGCCGAGCCCCTTTTCCCCGGGCTGCCGGC
>VWYP01015617.1:0-50287 GCA_013400435.1 Pycnonotus jocosus | reverse complement strand
AGCCACAAGCAGACTGTTTTCTCTTGTGGAAAGTTACCAAAACAACAGGAGAGACTTCTCTCTCTCAAAGACTGAATGAGTGACTATTTCACAAGTGGTACTGACCTGGAGTTCTGAGTTTTGCCTCTTTACACTGTTTGTAGAAACTGAGCAGTTTGTAAAGAAAAAGGGAGATGTTTTGAAGATTTTCTTTTTTTTTCCCCTTTCCTTTTCTTCCTTTAGTGTGTGTATTAACAAACTATCTGTTTACCTTTAAGTTGGGCCTGTTTTGCCTTCTTCCTCCAAAAATCCTATCTCACATTTGGTAAACAAAATTCAGCGAACGTGAAACCATCACATTAATTGGTAGCCCATATGGGAGGCACAACTCAAACCACCACACATTCCCAAAGTGAGACCTTTAAGCCCTTTTAAGTTACCTTGAAAAATTCTCTTTTGTAATTATACAGCTCCTGTCCTAAAGTAACAAATGGCATAGGATCCTTCACATCCAACTTTCCCCTTGCACTGGCACAGGGTGCCCAGAGAAGCTGCAGCTCCCCCTGGATCACTGGAAGTGTCCAAGGCCAGGTTGGACACTGGGGCTTGGAGCAACCTGGGATAGTGGAAGGTGTCTCTGCCCATGCCAGGGGGTGGAACTGGATGAGCTTTAAGGTTCCTTCCAACCCAAACCATTCTGTGATGCTATGATGAAATTTGGTGTATGAATGTACATTTTGAGCTGGCCATTTATCACTGTAGACAAAACAAAGCTGGCCTAGGTATTATATTTAAAGCAGAGGTGATAATAATACTGCCTATGGTTATGGGCTTCCCACAGTAGAAAGGAAACACGACAAATCCAAGCCAACTATTTCTCCAGATTTTGTGCCAGAGTTAAGTTTGCATAGGTGGCAGTATTGGAAACTCTCCAGAGAAAGCTTTTTATCTGGCCATTCATTTCTATCAGCTCTTCTCATCTTGAATCCCACTCAAGCTGAGCCTAAACTTGCCATGGATGCAGAAGCCAACCACTGTGTTATCCAAAAAACTCAAAAGTTTCAAACCTACCGCAGACTGAGACAAGCAAATCTCAGATAAAGGCCAAGCTGGGCTTTTCCATTTCCTCTGCTTATCAGAGCCAAAAGCCCTCTTCTAACAAGTTGAACTCATCCAAAGGAACTAAAAGGAGAATATGGATTATTGGCTTCTTGCTTTCTACACAAATATGTAATTTTCCACCTTTGACATGGGCAAATGAAATACCACGTGTTGTGCTGAAGCCCACCCACAGGTGGGTTGGCAAATGTGAATTTGCTTGTGGCTGTTCTTGGTTCTCCTGAGGTAGGCTGGAGGTGAGAGGGGAAGGAGCTATAAACAGTTACCTCTGCCATCAGGAGTTGTGTCTGTGCCCTGCCTGAGTGACTGACACCTCTGAGGGACAGCACCAAGCACTTCATAAGGAACCTTGGGATGAGATCTCAGACAAAGGCTCTGTTGTAGTGAGACTTTGAGAATTTGGGCTGTCGTCTAGTGTCTGAAGACCCTGAATACTCATGTTCCACAAATAATAGAAGAAAAGTTCTGAAGCACTTCCATAATATAGGTACTCTTCAACAATGTACACATATGGGAAAAAAAAATCCCAGCTGTCTTTTCATGCAGTTCTTCCAACTGGCCACTCACTCCAAGCCAGTGCCCTTATGGGAACCAAAGCTCTTGGAAGTTGTCTTTTCATCTGGGGACTCTTTTAGCACTCTTGGAAATATGACCTCCTCCTTTCAGAGAAATGTCTCTGGATCTATCTGCAGGGAGCCAACAGGAATGGCCAAAATGGGGTCACCTCCCAAGTTCAGGGTAATAGATGGGCGAAATCTGTAAGCAGCTGATGACAAACAGGGCCTCAGGGATTGAAACCTCTTCTGCAGAGTGTCTTGAGAGCAGTAGTTAGTCCTAAGCTCTCCTAAAATTCCTAAAGTCACCAATTATCTCAAGGCTTGAAGAGCCTCTGAAAACCTTTGACTCTTGTACTGGAAAGCAAAGGAAAGATCAAAATCTCATGATTAAACAAACTCAAGATATTCTCATAAACATTTTGAAGGCCAAGGTTCCCATCTCCTCCAGAGAATATTAATACTTTCTGCTGAGTTTTGAAAAATCAGGTGATACACGAAAGAAGAGCAGCTAATGGCACTGGGTGGAGTGGCTGATCTCATACGTGCAGTCCCATGTGCAGAATGTGGGATTCCCACTGACTGTCCTGTGGGCTTGGCTGAAATGACTCCTGCATTAGGGTAACTAACCAGATTGGATTTTAATTGTAATAGAAAATGTTTTCTCTGTTCTCTAGGCCAGGAGAAACAGGAGTTGCACAAAGCTGGAAGGCATGGCCAGTTGGATGTAAAGGGACACCTCTCATTAGAGACCTCATGAGCCTGGGGTTAGAAAATTAAACTGGAGAATATTAGGAGAATCAGCAGAAGGTGGAACTTGCCAGTGCGAAGGGAAATGCTGACTAAAACAAATATCCTGGCAAACCTATGCAGCTGGATTGATTGGCAAGCTTGATTACTCATCCTTTCCTGTCTAGACAGAGCTAGTTTTTTAGATTTCATATAAAAAGTTAATACTTATCATGTTTGATGGCTGTCTTGGTGCTGGCATGAAGCTCCATGAATTACTGTCAGCTTGATTGGAAATGGAGTTTGGGAAGGCATTAGTAAAATGGCCTTGACTTTCACTGTGTCTTACTGGAAGAAAACTGCTTTTGTCTGTGGGGGTAGAAGAGAGAGAACCTTTTCCTGCCTCCTTTTTGGAGTTCAATTACAGCAACTGCCCTTGGCCTATCGTAGACTGCCATGTTTGAGAAAATCTTGGTCTGTTTGTCTGTACATAACAAATATTGCACCGTGCCAGATCTTGACATAAACCTGAACCAAACCAAAGTTATCAAAGGTATCAGATACATGGAGGAGGGAAGTAGATTAATTTGTACCTGGAAGACTTTTATATCTTGGGGATAGCAGGGCTTGTTCAGAACTATAAAGGCAGAAGGTGACCTGTGTAAGCTGGGCCCCAGGCTTTACACTGTATGACAATTATGAAACTTCCAGATACTCAGTGCATGCCTAGGCAAGGAAAATTCCTTCTGCTGCTCTGGTTGAAAGTGATTTCTTCTTACTGATGTGGAAAAGTGGGGATGAGGAACCCCAAAGGTGGCTGTGTGCTGGGCAGTCTTTAAAGGGAGCAGTTGCACATGGAGCATCAGAGCTGATTTGAGCCAGTCCAATGTGTTTTGATAGACTCCAATAGGTCCAAGGGAAACGAACATGAGAAAGAGCTTTGACCCTGTCAAAAAAACCTGACTTTTGTTGGAGAAAGGGGGTTCACTCGAGGCTTAAACAGGTATTTGAGCCATCCTTTCATCTTTTATGAAGTACATTACACTAAGTGCTCTTTGGCTGCTCTTTTGGGAAGCTGGCACAAGCAGTGCTAAGGAGCTCATTTAAATAGAGCTGGCCTCATTAGCATTCCAGATGCTGAAAATGTGCACAGCTGGATACCTGCCAAAAAGCAGGCCTCTTCATCTGTGGCTTTCAGCTGGCCTAAAAATAAAGTTCAAAGTGACTTTATTAAAAATCTCCCTATATGTGTACCTATATAAACATACATATTTATACATACATAAACACACATTATGGCCAGGCTGATGTTTGCCTGTTGCCTGCCCAAAGGATGAAGTCTTGCCCTGTCCTTTCCTGGTGGAGGTGGTGTCAGAGTGTAAGAACTGTGTGCACGTCCAGGTGTTGAGGTAACAGGTCAGGTTGGGATGCTCTGTTGGTTCCTGAGCTCAGAGACCTGTCACTTTAGACTGCCATAGCCCCCCAACCAATGTGTCCCCTATGTGACCAGCCTGGAATTTCATCATCCATGTGCAACTCCAACTCCTAGTGAGTAGAAATGTTTTGAAACTCAAATTTTTCAGTAAAAGCTGCAATAGGTGGTTGTATGAAAACAGCCACTCAGCTGAGGTAAGAAGCAGATCAGATGATTTTAAGAACTACCCAAACAGAAAACACAATAAACTAAACTTGTGGCAATGTATAGATCCTCAGCACATTATTCCCTTAAGGATTTTGTGTGCTATGTGATACCAAAAAAGAGAATAAAGTATACAAAGAAGAACAAAAATAGATCAAGGGTGCAGAATAACTTTTGTGCAAGAGGTGACTAAAAGTGTTATTTGTTTTAGCTTGAAGAGAGGTATGAGAGAGAACTTTCTTTATCTGCATGACCTTCAGGGAGGAGATCAGCAGAGAGGAGGTGTAGTCACTCATGACTTAAAAATCAATGGCTAAATTTCTAGTTAGAGTCTTCAAAAATTTTTTCCAAAATGAGTCACCTATGTTTAAATAGTGGTGTACATCTATTTCTTTTATGCTCAGAGTTATCAGCAGAAAGGAGTGCCATTCTCTGGCTATGTGGTGAAGGTCTCTCTTCACCACATTCTGCCAGTTCCTGGGTTTCCAGACATAGGAGTTTCTACCTGGGATCTTAAAAATATCTCATCCATCCACCTGAACCAGTCACTCAGTGACTCAAGGCAAATGAGGGATGGTGAAGGAGAAGCTTCGTAAATCACAAATGTGAATGGAATTGATTTCAGGGGAAAGGAGAGAGTGAGAAAAAGCCCAGCAATTTTAATGCAGACCAAGACTGTGGGAGATCATTGTCAATGCATAGCATCCAGGAGGAAGAGGAGTGGTGGCTGCAGAAGGTTGGCAGAGTGCTGGCAAGTCACAGCTGTGCCCAGAGTGGAATGAGGCTCCTGAAGGGTGACTTCAGTTTCCCAGAGTAATGCTGCACCATTGCAGGCCTTCCAAGGATGTCTGAGATGGGAAAGATCTGTCTACCATCTGTTTACCTACACATGGTGGCTCAGTGAGGGTGTTTGCAAATTATCCCAGTTCCCAATTAGGTGATGATGTTGGATGTAACCACTATTTTCCAATCATAGCCTAGTTCAAAGTTGGTCTTGTGGGTTTATGGCTGTCTAGTTCCTTCTCAATACTGGTACATGGGCTCATTTCTAATTAAATACCCATCATTTAAGGAGCTAAAAACAGTCCAAAAAGTTCTGTTGACCAAAGACTGAAAATATGAAATGTTCTTTGGGGGGTTTTGGGTGTGGATTATGAGGCACATTTTAATAATATTTAGTATGTCATCTTCAAGCAATGTTTTTAAACCTCAAAACTCCAGGGAAGTTCTGTAGGCTTTAGCAAACAGATGTTAGCAGTCAGGAAAGAATTATGATTCTTGCCCAAAAATATTCCCTCCTGCCTATCAGGATTTCCTGGTGTGCAACACTTCTGAGATATGCCTCCTATGGAAGCAGGGATGCAATTATTCTGCAGGTCTGTGAATCTAGGGATGAGAAAGAGGTCTTGAGTCCCTCCTTATCAGTCATCAAGGCAGCAGCTCATTAAGGATATCCTGATTAACAGAGGGTGTGTGTACATCAGTGCACACTTTGTCCTCCTCTAGTAGCTGCCTAAAGTTATTTGATTCAGCTGGTGCTTGTAATTTAACAGTCTTTAACTTAAATATGTGCACAAGGATCCTAAATCCTGAGTTCTGTAATCTATTTCAGGGATAAATGGGAATTATGAACTATGAATCCAGACTCCTGCTGTTACGAAAACTGGGGGAGGGTTGGCCCCAGAGGTCTTGATGAGGGGAAAAAACAATACCTGGTTGATGGGAATGGTTTAGCTTCACCTCCAAGGATTTACATCCACTTCCTATCACTTTCTGTTTAAAGCTTAATGGTAAAGGTACACAGAGGTTCCTGAGACAGCAGGAAACCATGGCTCACAGATCCAGACAGACTGGAATTTTCTGCTGTTTTACCAACAGTATGAAAATGTCTTCATGAAACTGCCAAGCAACACAGGTATAGTTGTGTGAACACTTGAAAGGAGTGGATGTGCTGATGCACAGCGAGAAACCAAAGGACTGTTCCAACCTTCCCTCTGCAGAGGCATCACATTTCAACACAGCTTCATTATCTAGGGTTGGTGCCACTCTGTGCTGCATCCTTCCCACGGGAGAGCCTAAAGGATCTCATCCCCTCACTCTCCAGAGCTTGTATGGAAGCACCTGAAATAGTCTCCTTCCTTTATAGCACCCCTCAGAGCTGTTACATAAAAACCTGTAGTTAACCTGCCTGTGGATGCAGAGGTGGCTTGACTTCATCCTTGAAGATGTCTTCTTGGTTTTGCTGTATTCCCATCCTTTCGTGGGCTGCCAAGAAAAGGAAAAGGAGGGATTAAAGCTCTGGAAAGGGAGTTATAGCACTTGTTGGCTGTGGTGTACACTCCTGCTAGTTTATATGTCACTCTCTGGTGTTCTGCTGGCAGTACAAATTAATGTCTGTCTTTATCTTTGTTTCCACTCTGCATTCCTGTGCCTGATGTTCAATGTGAGTTCCAGCCTGATGCTGCCTTTTAAATGTTCAGTGTCTGTTCTTTAGGTCTAGAGGCAAAGCCAGGCAGCCAAATTCAAAGATTTTAGGTTTCTTTTTAGTTCTTTTGTCAGAGGGAAGCTGAGAATGCACCTTGGTATCTTCTCTGTTCTTCACTAAAAATATCAATTTTTTTAAAATTTTCTCTTGTAATTCAGTGTCCAGTCTCAGGGCTGAAGTGATGTGCCATTTTCTTCCATATATAATCAATGGATCCAATTATATATCTTCCCTTTTATCCCTCTGCTTGCTAGCACTTGCATAATCATTCTTTCAATGAAGGTGGGAGTCCTGATTTCAGAGTATTTGAAGTTCTGATTTTTGATCTTATGGCGAGGTTTATTAATAATTTAAAATGGAAAAAAAAATCACTCTTTGAAATAGCTCCACTTAATATAAATACTAAATTTAGGAGCATGTTCTGCCAATATTTCCTTTGATACATATGCCCACTCTTCACATAAAGTTTGCCAGGCTTTTATGTGACAGTAAGGTGAAATTGGCTGCCTGTGAAAAGTAAATATATCTGATTAATACACACTCATTTTATCTGTGCAGTATTTATATGATCCCTCCATTCATCTTCAAAAAAATCTTTCTGTGTCTGTACTATACAGTCTCATTTTACAAATGATTCATCCTTTGTGGTGGTGGAGAAAGGACATAGGGGATTCCCTAGGAAAATGCTGCATTAGCCATAGCTTTAGTTTATTTTTCTCCTGTGGAAATACATAATATTGTGCATGGATCAGCTTTTTGGAGACCAGCCCAAACTCATTTGGGCACTTGAATGAAGTTCCCCTTGATTTGGGATCTGTGGTGGGGAACCATTTCTTTAAGAGGTGTTAATTAAACTTAAGAGGATTATAGTGTCTTAATTACATTCGTGTAATCACTACTAGTTAGGAAGGAAGCTGTTGGGAAGGCAGTGATGAACCTCAGCTGGAGAAGTACAGATGGCTTAGGCCAAGTAACTCTGTGACTAATAGGAAGGAAAAGAGATGTTCCAAGAGCAACCTTAATGGTAGTATTTTTGCCTAAATCAGTCCATGAGTTTGGAAAGGCTGCTTTTCATACTTGACCGGGCTTAGGAGGTGCTCCCAGGGCCCAAGGAAACTCATGAATGGAGTGCTTTGACTGAACATGAACCCAGCCATGCTCTGGTGCTGGCAGGTTTTCTGCTTTAAGTTGAAATCCTTTACAAATGGCTCAGTAAACTCATAACAAAAATCAGAGCTGCAATCTCTTGGTTCAGGGAAGTCCAGCTTAATTGTGGTTATAACCTTCTGCTGTCTGAGCCACTTAGAAATGAATGACATGCTGAAGAAAAGGAGAACTCAGGGATTTATTTATTTATTGCCTTCACCTCTTCAGTGGCTGGATGTAAAGATACGTCACACGATTGCAAGTCCAAGAAAGGCGCTCCCTGGGATGTTTTTGAAAGCTTCCAGAAATAGAGTCTGACGAGCTTGGATTGAAAAGTGTAAAATTCCAAGCACAGGAGCTCACAAGTTTTGCTTGAGGCAGAGAAGTCTCATGTTTATAGCTGCTCTAGGCCTGATCCAGCTCTTGCTGGTGTCAAGGGAAAGGCCTTTGCTGGAGTTCCTCATCAGCAAAGTTCTCAGCCCTGAGAAAAAAAACAGATTTATGGAGAAAGCTGTAAATGGGCACTTGACACCTCTAGCCTGTTTAGCAGAAGGAGCTGCAGAAGATTAATCTGCAGCAGTTTTGCTGCTGAAGGCATTTGAACCATGAAAAGAAGCAACAGTGCTGGTAATGAGTACTCAGCTGCTGTCATTGCATTTCCAGGATTTTCAGAGAGCAACCAGTGACTGCTCAAGCGGTGGACTTGGGAGATAGTGTCTAGCTTGGTCTAGAAAAAGCATCAGGCATTTCTTCTTTTTTTCAGAAGACAGGGTAAAGTATGACAGCAGCACCACCGGGGCACTGGAGACAGGCCAGATACACATATTTGGTTGGGCCAGAAAAACAACCATCTGTCTAGAGAAGGATGTAAACATTAAGTGTTAACTGTCTCTCTCAGGCTCTTCTGTGGCAGAAAGGCAGCCTTGTCTCTTGAGTTATTCTGCTACAAGCTACTGTAATGCAGACTGTGTTGAAAAGGAGCAATTTAGGGCAGATTTTTTTTCTTTTACTGTATTTTTCCAAAGGATGACTTTTTCACATAGGTCTCTTCTGACTCAAGAAGAGAGAAATCATTGGGAAGGAAATAAATCTCTGCTGATGGCTACTCAGAAAAGCAGCCAGTGAGCATGGGTGATCTAATATTAATAAATGCCATGGATGATGCACTGAGTAACTTCTCAGTTGTTTTTGTTATGCTATTAAGAAGTTCAAATTTAGGCTTCCAAGAACCACAGGCACATTTTTTGGGGGTAAGTGCATTGCAGTGAAACTTTGCCTGGAGCATCAGCACAAGGAGTGAAAGAGAGACTGCAGTAGCAAATTGTGATTATGGCACATTCAGTTTGTAAGACTGGAAACCCACAGAATGCAAAGGAGCCTTGCACCCCTTTGGCAATGCAGGACTTGGGCTTGGGGCTGGCCAGGGGTCTGTGGGCTTTGGAAATCAGGGTAAGTCTTGCCCAAAGAAGGACTGGCTTGTTTTCTAAAACAATATACTTCTGCACAGTCATGTCAGACCACGTGCATTAACTGAAGAGCTGACCCATTCCATGCACATTGTCTTCATGGTTCTCTGTCCTCAGTTCCAGACTGAATTAGGCTGGGTGCAGGCAATCTTCAAGCATTCAGGTCCCCTTTCTGCTGAGACTGATCCTCCACCGTGTGTCTTCTTCAATCCAGCATCTTCACCTCAGGCCCTTTTCTCACATCTCGTTAAAGCTGTTGAATACAAGATCATTTTTGTTCAATCCTCTGCTGCAGCCAGGAGTTGGAAGGCAAATCTAAACCTTAAATCACAAATTTCCAAACAGTGGTGCCTGAAGATTTTTATTATGGAATTTTATGTTGTCACTTTTTCCTTCTGTTGTATGTGCAAGGTAGGTAACTATCAATTAATCATAATTGATGTTATGTTAGGAATCTGTTTTAACAATTAATAGAGGAAAAGGTCTTCTCAATATAATATGGCAGCTTTAATTTAAATAAAAGGCAAGTAATTAAACTATCTCGTTCTCACTGTTGGACTTGAGTCTGCAGGGTCTGAAGAACATTGGGGTTATTATGTGCTGTGAAACAGAAAATGAACATGGAAAAATACAGGAGAAGTTTGACTTTTGATCATCAAACTAAAATCTGAGGAGATGGCCAAGGGAGAACTGGAGAAGGTATCCTGGTGCTGGGCTATTTTTAGGGAAATGCATGCTGGGGAAATGCATGCATATTTAGGGAAATACAAACACTCCCAGGTAGAACTCCAAGGCTGCTGAAGCAATGCACAGGCTCCCACTGACTCCACATCTTCATGCTGGACCAGGCTGTTTCCTCTGCCCTCCACACCGAGCCTGGAGTTTGTCCTAGTGAGTCATTCCTGCTCTCAGAATAGGAGCCTGATGCATCTGGAACAGCAAGAGCCTGGCCCAGTGCCTGCTCGGATTTGGTGAAATATTCTTGGCCAGTACCAAGCAGTTTTAAACCAGACCTTCATTAAATCCATTTTCATGTGCCAAAGTATGCCAGCTTCACTTTATATGCAAACTACTTGAAGGAGAGCTCTGTGCAGATTTATATTCAGGATAACAGCAGGAGCTGTGTTGCTACAGCCAGGCTGGGCTAACAATCCCAAGAGATGAGAACTGGCATTTGCTGTGTCAGGAAATGTCATTTGTCATCTTTTGTCCACCCCACCTATGTAAGCCCAGATCAGGCCACAAAAATCTCAGTCATATGGATTCCTGCTGACTTCTGTGGGGCTCTTCTGGCATGAGGGGCTCCTCCAAAAGGAGATCCATGCCCTGAGGCCCCACAGGGCACTGCCTGCTCTGTTCCATGTGTGCCCCAGCTGGTGTCTCATGTGGGGTCACACAGATAGTGATGGCAGTGAGCTTGGTGGCTTCCTCAGCCTTTGGGGAGCAAACGGGAGCCAGATTTACAAAGCTGATTTTAATAAATCAAAATTACTTTCCAGATTATTTTAAGATGATACTGGCAGGAAAGACATAAGTAGCAAATTCCCAGATGTGTTTGGGAATACTGTGTGATTGGGATCAGCACTCACATTGGCAAAATACTGTTGGACTTCTAGCACCTAATATTTTGCCATTCAGTATTTACGTGGCCTTTTCCTTTCCACAAACTTCAGGCACTTGATAGAAGTCCCCTTTGCAATGAGAGGAGAAGCCAATTGCAAATCCAGTCAAGAACCAACTTTGCAGCTTGGGCCTGCTGTGAGGAGTCAGTGTGTGGATGGAGTTTTGGTAGCACAAGAGCAATCCCAGAGGAGGCAGAGCCATGGGCATGATCCTCTGCACTCCTCAGCCCAGCTCTGCATGTTCTGGGACAACAGGGCACAGGCAAAGGAAGGTGCCAGGGTGGCATGAAGCCTACAGCCACTTTGTCTCCTGCCTGTCTCATCCATGNACAGGCAAAGGAAGGTGCCAGGGTGGCATGAAGCCTACAGCCACTTTGTCATGTCTCCTGCCTGTCTCATCCATACTGTGACAATCTTTGTGCCTTCTGGAGGGGCTGTGTACTTGCAGTGTTGATTTGCAAGCCCCTCAAAGCTGTTTCATTGCTGTTGTGTGTGGAGAGAAGCAATTGACTAACAATTCACATTTAAGATGGTATTTTATCTCTTTCCTTCTGGAAATGCAATGTTTCATTTGACCCCAGGTGGGAGGCGGATGATTTCTATTTCTTGGTGCACTCAAAATTTTTAAATAATTTTGGATGGATCTGAAACAGAATAGCATGTTTTCAAGTCCAGCCAGGGAACCAAAATGTAATTATTTGCACAGCTGTAATCACACTTCAAAAGAGTCATGACTCTTGCTGGGGTCCCAGGTGCATGGAGAGGGCATTCCAGTCCTCATGAGCTCCACATCCATGGAAATGCAGGACTGACCACTGCCCTGCTGTTTAGTTGATGGCTGTAGCATCCTGACCGATAGGCTGGATTTTACAGTAGGAAACTCCAGGTATTGCTTCACTGTTTTGTCAGGAAATGCAGCCAGATGAGGCTGTGTGGAGCTGAAAGCCAAGGTGAGGATGCACTTACCTGCACAGCCCCCAAAACCCCTGCCTCCAAATTCCTGTTCATAAATGGGAGAAGGTTTTCTCCTGTTAGCAGCAGTCTGAAAAATTATGTGAAAATCGATGGGCTTTTTAAAAACAAAATTTTCACAGAAAGGTACCACTGTGAAGTATTTTTTTTTAATGACAGCTTTTTTTTTTAAGTTATAAAATTTCCAGCAAAATTGTTTTTCAAAACATTTTTCATTTCTGGTAGTCAAAATGCACTCTTGGTATTTGCAATAAAAATCTGAGGAACATCCTTAAAAACCTTGGGAAGGTTTGAAAAAACAATGTCTGCTTTAAGTGCTTTCAGAAAAAAAAAAAATCAAGTTCTGTTTATTTTTATACTAGCAAAATAAGTTTATATAATCTAACTAGCTTGTCCCTTTGGTTTCCTCATGCCTTCAGTTTGAGCCAGTGTCCCAAGGGATGTGGGCAGCAGCAACCTCAGGAGAACCCTGCTCATGTGGCAAGGTAGAAGTTTCTTCAGCTCTGTATGGACCTGATCACCCTTATTTAAAACAGAATTCCCAAGGGCAGGCTGTATTTTAATGCTCATGCTTAGGCATTTGCTTGATCTGAGTGCAAAAACATGCTTTTTTTCCAAAGACATTTTTCTTCTTTGCAGTTCTGTCACAGCCTGTTCTGTCCAACAGCTGTGATGGATGGCACCTGTTTGATCCAGTTTGTGTCTCAGGACTGGTTTGTGCTCCTTGCAGAGGGAAATGAGACACGAGAGGGCTGGGAGAAAATTAGGAAAGGGGACTGAGGGCTAAAGATCCAGATAATTTGTAAAAAGCCACATGATTTGATATCAGTGGAGAGCTTGGCCTGTCCAGTTTGGGTTTGAGTGGAGAAGGGGGAGTTGCTGAAAGCATTGCAGAGAGCACAGCATAGTGAGGCAGCTCTGTGGGGCCTGGGAACGTGGGAGAGAAAGTTTACCAAGTGAAACTCATTGCATTTGGTTTCTGCTTTATTACTGAGTTCTAGATCTGATTTTAATGGGTATTTATTCCCAGCTTGCTTTATAGAGTGGCTGTTAAAAAAGCCAGCCTCTTAAAAATTATTAAAAATGATGTTTCCATTGGCAGGGAACATTTTCACAAAGAGGGTATGTAATTACTTGTTGAACTAGCAAGGGACATGCCATTTCCTTCAGCCACTGACAGCATTGCCTGCTTTTAATGACTGGGTGCAGAGATTTTATTGTTAAAGTTATTGGGAGACTCTGGCTTGGAGACTGACTTCTGGGGCACTGAATTCTCCAGCAAGGCTGTTTGAACAGCTCTATGGTCTGGGCAGATGTCCAGCTGGATGTATTGATACTTTGCTGGAAGGAAAGTTTTGTTGCTAAGTTATATCTTGACTGGTGAATCCTGCTCAGCAGTGGTTTGAAATCTGCCCAGCCTGAGCTTTTAGCATTGATTGGGATCATCTGTCCCGCTTAAATCTGGAGCAAGAGGGAAAAGTGCAGTGCAGTCCAATTGCTAATTCCATTTTGGTTCCCAAAGAGGTGAATCTCCAACAAAGGGCTGAGGCTCCAGTTTTTGAAAACTGTGTACATAGGCTTCCCTTCAAGGAAATGAGTTATAATTTGGGGGCAAATGTTTAAAAGCTTATTTTACCCTCAAATTATTTTCTCTGCTTGAATCCATTTGTTCTGATGTGCCCATGGTTATGATGCTGCACTCTTAAACACGATAGCAAACACCAAATCTCACATGGGCTTGTGACAGGATGTGGCCTCAAGGAAGACCAAAGAGGACATGTGCCAGATAATCCCTGCAAGGGCATCTGGCCCTGGTTAGAACAGATGGGAAGCCAGAACATCTGCTGTGCTGTGGAACACTGCTCACTTCAGCCTCCTGCTGCCACCCACATTCCCATACGTGTCCATCCACCTGCCCTGGCCTGACCTGTGCTCTGTATGTCTAGACAGGAGTCTGTGCATCTGCCTGACAGCTCAATCACAGTCATTCTTCTGGATTGTCTGGGTACCCTGGAAATGCCTGCTCTGGGACACAAACCTTTGTGGTTTACCTGGAGCTGCCTCAAAGCCTTAAACCACAAATACTTTGTGTGCTGGCACAAGCCTTGCATTTATTAGTGCGGTGGCTAAGGCAGCCATGGAGATCTAACCCAGACACCTCTGTGCTCCCCAGGCTGCAGGGATGAGAGATCCCCTTTTCTAACTCCTCTGCACAGATGGTGTTTCCACACTGGCTGCCCCTGCACCGTGTGCAATTCTCAGCTCCGGTGGCTGTTAATTAAATGGTAGGCTCAGTGCCCTCAAGCACTGGGTTCCAAGACAAGGAAGTAACAGCCCTGTGTTTATGGCCCTTAGCAACATGTGTTCTGTTTTGAGCAACTCATCAACAGCACGATACTGGCAAATTAGTGGGATTTTAGGGAAAAGAGTATCTAGAAGGCTGGCACAGTGGCATTGGCACAGGGAAGGTTTAAATTTTAATTACGAATAACTTAACTGAGCAACACTAAAGAGTGTCTGTCTGCAAGTGACTCCTTAGTTCAAAGTGACAAGATTGCCCCAGAAGAGAATGAAAGCACCTGAATCCAGAAAGAATTCCCACATCCTCAGCAGCTGCTCCCCAATACCAGGGGCACATCCACTGTTCCTTTCCCCACCAGCAATAGCACCCTAAAGCATACCCTGTGTCCCCTCCCTTCACCTGCTTGTTGTGACCCAGTGCTTGGCATGCATTTGGTAAGCCAGCAGGTAAATTGGATCAGTGAACTGCTGCAGGCTATCAAATAATCCTAGAAGTGAAATCTAACCTGATCTGTTCACTAGTGCTGTGTCCTGGCAAGCCCTGGGGTCAAGTGGACTGTCAGAGCAGAGGGAGTGATTGATGGGAGACAGGCAAAGGTGGGAGCTGTTTAAGCTGGCGTAAGCTGCTGAGACCAGCCTGGGCTGACTTCACCAACCACCCAAAATCCTGCTCGCAGTGAGGCATGCCTGTGGTCTGGGCAGCCAGGCATTGCAGCACTTGCTTCATCCTTTGTTCATAAATTAGCTCTGGTTTGCCTTAAGCACAGGGTTCAAGCTAGGGCACCTTTCCACACCTGACAGGGGCACACTGCGTGCCTGGCACAGTGCACAAGGCAGCAATGGCATTGCCCCTACACAAGAATTTACACTTGTAGCACACTCAAAGGATGGCCATATTGCTCAGGTCTTCTCAAGGTCAGTCAAACCCAACACATCATCCCCATCCATCTCCTGATGGTTTTTGCTTTGTTTTTTACAAACTAGTAGCTAAAATTTTGATAGTGGGATGGATCAGTCCGTCTAACTTGGCTGATTGAACTTTAGTATGTAAAAGTGCAACTCTGCACTCTTGGTTACTGAGGGGTGATTATATTCTTAAATACTTGCTATTAATTATAGGAAACACCAGCCTTCAGCTATGCTCAGTGTTGTTGACCTGTGTGTGATTGATCCTCCTGCTCCAGAAAGGTCTTTTTGACCCTGGAGCATTTTTACAGCTTCTTGAAATTTGCTGTTGAAAACCACTTTATGAGGATCATGCCTGGCTCGTAGCAAAGAGTGGCCTTGCTTCTTATGGCTTGAAATGAGAGGGGATTCCAAGGGCTTTGGCATGGAAGGCATAAAAAGGATTCTAATGGCTTCATACATTCAGCATCAGTCCTTAGCTCCAGTGGCAAATAGGAGCAGCTGATGAGCAGAAAGACTAAAAGCTTCCTTTTTACTCACACTGACAACTCTGACCCGTGGTTTTGTTTTAACCAAGATATCTGGTATTGTTATATGCACTGTTCAAAGTATCCAACCTATCAGACCAGTCTTCTCCCACATGGGTTTTATCTCAGATAAAACATGAAAACATTGGCTTGCTTTGCAGTTTTGTAAACATGCAAGTGGATTGTATGGAGTAGCTTTGTTTGGGGCCTGCAAGCTCTGAGACTCTTTGAAGATGCTTTAAGTAAACACCACTTGCTGCTAGCTTATTATCTAGTCAAACAAAGAGATTTTGTGGTTTGAGGCTGTAGAAAGGAAAGAATCAACTGCTGTAAATACCAGTCAGTGGATGAAGAAAGAAGCAGTGTTCTTTATATTCATGATTGTCAGAAAGCAAAGCTGGGACTTGCAGAGTATCTGCAAAACCATCAGCATAGATGTAAGTGCAACCACCACATAGAGCATGGGACCTTTACTGAAAAGTTACATTCTGTACAAGGGTTTCCCTGAAAAACGACCAGTATTTGGGTTTCTTGATAAATATTTAAGAGGAGCATCACTGTCTTAGACCTACTTGTGCATCCAGAATACCTTAAATTGAGAGCTGAGATAAAGCTTAAAGAAACCCAATAAATGGACAAAGAAGCACATAGAGCCAAATTCCTGCTTGGCAAAGTCCTCCAGCATTAGAGCATTTGTCAGACAATAGTTAATAAAGCATTTGTATCCACACTTAAAACTTTACATCATTTGTGCTCCCTGCCTCTCTTCCTGTCTATCGTTTTTCTTCAGATGCTGTTGGGGTTAGAGAGTGATGACCATTACAGCACTCAAAGCACTTGTGTGAGTAAAGTGAGGTGTTGGATGGTGCATGTTTGTGTCTGCTCTTCTTTTGGATGGGCTGGTCCTTTGCTGTGCAGAAATAACTCCCTGTCTTAATTCCAAAGGGCAGCAAAGGATGGAGTTAAGGCAGGTAATATTTTCTCTTTTTCACCTGGGGATTAAAAAAAATCAGCACTTGCTTCTTCTTCTTTGCCAGAAACTTGGAGATTATGGCTAAACACAATTTTTTGAGGTAATGTTTTTCACAGGATAAAAAGGATGTTGTTTTCTTTGGAACTTGCCCATTGGAGAGTGAGATGCTTAGGATCAGTAGTGCATATAGGAGATAATGTTCATTATTTTTTCCCCCATCTTTTGCAGAGTGCAACCCAGAGCTCTTGCCTGTGCTGCTGCATGGCCAGGTGCCCCCAAGGGAACAGCAATGGATACTCCCCTCCTTCCTCATTCAGGACCTGGGTTTTGTGGGGAAATCCCTCCAGCCAAGAGCAGAACACTTATAACCCTACATGCTGAGAAATTTAACTGCTATCTGTGGAGTGCTTTGAATGCACATAAAATGTTGTTTCTAGCTCTGCTGAGAGCCTGAGCAGCTGGAATATGGCAGGGAAACGGTTAGTCAGTGCTTGGGAAGCCTTACTGGGAATGAGGAGCCTCCCCAGCTCCACGCAAATGATCACAACAGGCCACTTACCCTGTCCTCGAAAGTGAAACACTTTACAGATGTCCATGAAGAAAATTGATCTGGGTTGCTTTATCCCACAGAGCTAAACAGGGTTAGGAAACTGTGTTTTCCTGTTAGAAATTGTTTTGTCAGGAGATAGTTTGTGGTCCAAACAGTCAGGTTTGGAAAAAAGGCCACATTAACCATAAAATACCTGAGGCAGGTATTTTCCCAGACAAATGCTCTCCAGTTTCATAGGGCTGGAAAACTTGCAGATTTTCCATAGTTTATTGGTGCATGTTCCTCTCCTCTCGGCTTGTTTTGAGCATTGCAATACTCAGGAGCTATATCCTTATGTAGACCTGTACTGTGCCCAGCACACCAGACTCTTGGTGAGGCATTAATCAGAAGGAAAAAAGTGGGGCAAGAAAGAGCAAACTAGAGCTCATAAATATTTTGGTTTCAAGCATTATGGTTGCTCAGAGGTGAGGTATTTAATTTATCCCATTGAGAGAAATGGATGCTGTACTACTCTTTCCAAGCATGAAGTATTTCCAAGTACTTCTCTTTTCCATCCCTCACTGTTATCCATTTGCACTTTATTCCTCTTGCCCCTCCATCTCTGGGTCACAAGGAGCCTTTCAGTCTTTGTTTTTCAGATGGCATCTACAGACTGGGACAGGATCAGATCAAGGCCTCTGTCTGAACCACCCTTGGCTGTGTCATTTATCAAAACAGGTCCTGTCCTTGTGCCCATATTTCTCCAAGGGCTCACCAGGCTGCAGAGCAGGGGCTTCATTTCTCTCCATGCCCAGCAAAGTGCCCTGGGTCAGCCCCTTATGGCTTGTCCTGCTCCCTCCTGGGCTGGGCACTCGATTGCCCTCCAGCGCTGCTCCGTGCTGGGTGTGGATTTATTGGGAATGGAGCAAGCCAAACTTTTGGAAATGTTTTTCCAGGGGCTGGGAGCAGTGCCCTACCTCCTCCACCCTGAAAGCTTCTGGTGGCAGGCTCGGTGACATGAGTGGGTGGGGTCTGACAGTCTCAACAGCAAAGGACAAGTCTGAGGTTGTGCAGCCCCTTTTTTCTCTTTGAAACTTGCAAGAGGAGTGTGAGAAATGCAAGCAAAGGTAGTGACAGGAGTTATTTTTTCAGATTTCTTTTAATAAGAACTAAGAGCAGTTTGACTGAAGAAATTTTGTTTGCATTTCTCCTGAAAATCTGGAAGGGTAGGACTGGTGGAGATTTTGCCAACAGAGGAACCATGTAAATAAAGCTCACGAGTCAAGAGAGAAGTAGATTTTAACCCTAAGCCATTTGTGCTGAGGGCAGCCCCACACTGCCTTAGGAAAGCTGTGATATGAATCCCACCTGGGAGGTCTCCAGCACCAGGAAAGGGGAATGCCCTGGTAACTGGGGCTTTTGCTGGTTTATTATCAGAGTGCCTGGGGCAGAGGCAAGGTGTTTGCAGTCACAGATTGACCCTGCTAAGGGCAGGGAGCCCTCACACAGATATCCCGTCCTGCTGCAATCCCTCCAGCACTGCCTGCTGGGACACACATGGTCACTTGGATAGATGCTATTCCTTTCTGGCACTAAACCTTGCCATGGAGAGGTGCTTTTAGGAGAGGAAAAGCAAAATGCCGGGTTTGCTGGATGGGACAGGAGTAAGAAATCCAACCACCCAAAACTTTTGCTACCCTACCGCTCAAAACATCTGTGTCTCATCCCATATTTTTCCTTTGAGGGCTATTCCCTCAAAGCTTTGGTCATGGGCAAACCTTGATGCTGTACCAGCTGCAGGCCTGCTGGAAAGAGCTTCCTTCTGCTTCTCCCCACTCTCCTCTTTGCCTTTGCTTCCCCCTTCCCCAGGAGGGGGGTGGGAAGCGCAGGGCATCTGCCTGCCAGGAGTTTTACTTCACTGACAGAATCCTCCACTTCTTTATTAAAGACAGGAAGCGTTTTCCAGGCTGGAGGTGACTCTAGGTCTGCTGGTCTCAGGCTTTCTAGTGACTCATCTGTCTGCAGCTGATAGGATGCCGTCTGATGGATTTTTCTAAAGTGCAGACAGCGTTATGCGTTGAGATATTGAGAGGTTGATTTCTGTTTTGACTGTTGTCATGTTGGCTTGCAAAGCCTAAGGTGTGTGTCACATCTGGGGGTTAACCACTCTCATTCAGAGATTTTATTAATAGCTTCTATGCTCATGAATGAAAAGAAAAAAAAAGGGACAACTTGTTGAAATTGGAAGGAGTAGGAGGGAACTTCTCATTTTTTCCGATCTGCTGTGGATTTCAAAGGCTTTCCCCAGAAAGAGAGAGGCAAGGAGGCTGAGCTTCCTTCTTCCTGAATGGAGCCTCTGCTGATCACAGCAGATCTGACTCTGGCTGTGTTATGCTACAGCATATATTGAGACTTATGAATGAAACCTGTTACACATTAACACGCTAAGTATACACCTACAACGCCTGGTGCTGTGTGCTAGTAGCTTCAAAGCTTAGAATTTAGAACAAAAAAGTGAAGCTGTAGATGGTGTTTAAGTTCATAAAAGACATAAAGGTAAGATGTAAATTTAAGCATGGAAAAAAATCAATTTAAAAGAATTGTCTGAGAAAATTTGGAAGTATTTCTCTGCCCACTGACTATTAACCCCAGAAAAAATTATAACAAACAGGCCATTTCTTTTAGAGGCATCAGTTTCTTTTTGTTTTAACTGTATTTACATGCCTTGACCCTTCTGTGATTATTCCTCATTTTTTTGAATAAAATGAAGCAGTTAAGTATTTTGAGTGGCATTTACAAAAAGCCCCACAGGCTGAGGAGCTGTGCAGCTTCCCGGTGAATGTTTTATTAAGCTGTTCAAGGGTGGCCACATCTCATGTCCTTCATTGCTGATTTGGGGCATTTTCCACCAAGCACAGCGTCTCTGCAGAGGTGATGAGCTTGGAAGGGAGAGGATTTGAAGAGGACTTTCTTTTACCACCTGAGTATCATCCCAGTTACAGCTGGAAGGGACATGTGCTGAAGGTGAAGAGGCTGGGAGGTGGAATAAAGCTTCAGCTCTGCTGCACCTGCTCCTGATCCAACCCAGTGAGAGATTCCCTCCAGTCCAGTGGGCTGCAAATGACACCTGGAATCACTGGTGCCTAAGTGCCTCACCAAGAGATTGATAGCTCTGTATCAGAGGGACAGAGGAGATGAATTAGTTGGTGTTCAGACTATGCATCAACAGAGCTGCAGGGACAGGCAGACAAGACTGCCTGAGCCATTCCCTTACCAACAGATACTGGAGGGTAAACACAGCATGGCAAAACAGGGAAACAGCTGAAATGGGAGAGGAGCCCCCCTGGAGATCCTTGCAGTTTAATGAGAGGGTGTTGCATTCCTTCCTCGAAACAGAAGCCCCTGAGACTGAAGTAACAGGAGAAAGCAAAGTCCTGCTCTGAAAGTCTTAAGCAAAGAGGTGGAGGGGCCAGGTTATCCCTCTGGAATTTTTATTGACTCCAGCTGCTTTTCTCCAGGCTGATTCACCTCTGTCTCTAAGGAAACACAGGGAAGAAATGACGTTTCAAGCAATCTGGAGGGACTCACAATGTGCCTTCAGGGCACTGGGTGTATAAACAGAAGAATGTGAGATCAATTACCTGTGCTGTTTAGGTTGGCTATTCCCTCCTCTTTCTTTGCTGACCTGTAACAGAACTTGTATTGAGGTGATTCATGCCCCCAAAGTCTCTTTGTTTCTATGGAATACTTTGCAAACAGCACGGACACGTGGCATAACCAAATCACGTGTGCATGCACTGAGAAGGTTATCAAGAAGTTGGTCAGGGGCTACCATGAAGGTTTCTTAATTGTCTTTTCATTCACATTAGTTAATTCTCAGTAATGAAGAGGATAAACATTTGCAACCTACAGAAGGCTTATTCTGGGCAGTGATTCATGGTGCCATTGAAGAATGATAGAATGGTTTGGGTTCAAAGGGACGTTCGGAGGTCATCTAGTCCAACACTCCTGCAATGAAAGGAGCAGGGAAGCATGAAGAATATATAAAATAGAAAAGCATTTATTTTTCTGAGGGACTTTTAAAATGCCTTTCACTCAGGTCCTGTGAACAGGTACAATGAAAGCACCTGATTTCTTCACAAATACTGCTGCTGACAGTATATATTTTAACCACACAAAGACCAGAGATTCTGACAAATCAGTATTATCCTGTTCATTTTGACAGTGATTTTGGTTTAAACCATCTACAGCCTTAGCTGCATTTTTTCTTGACCAAACTATTTGGTCAAAAACTCTGCAATTTCACCCAACTCTATTTACACACCCTCCCCTATCAGTAGATTATGTGACAGAAGGCTCCAGAACTCAAAGCACTTATGAACAACTTCAGGGTTTATTGTGAAAAAACACATCCTAAGTCACATAAAGAAGTGATCAGCACCCAGAACAGAGCATTCAAGGTCTTAATTCAACATGTTCACCAGATTTGTCAGTCCCAAGCACATCTTTAGTCCATACAGCCTCCATTGTCTTTTAGTCAAATACACGTGCTTTTCCAGCTCAAAGGAAAATCTGCTCAGGAATTATGCAAAGCACAGCTTGTTCTCCCAGAGCTATGTCTCCCCAGGAGAAAACAGGGGTGGGGTTATGGGGTATTAAGTAATTCCTGAACAAGGCTGGACCAGGGCAAAACAAAGTCAAAGGAAGCTGCATAAAGGACTCCCCAGGTCCACACAGGTCTGTGATTACAGTCACTGCTGGGGTTCATCCTTGTGGAGGAGGAGGGAGTAGAAAGAGGAGCTGTTTGTCTGTGCATTGAGCTCCTGTTAATGGTTACTTAAAGCAAACTTACACCTGCTCAATGGGACATTGTCCTGTAGCCCACTTGTAGTGAAGGGCAGGTGACCTTTTATCCCTGGCTGGTAGAGGCCCAGAACTGGGAGTTGCCTCAGCTGCTGGACAGAAAAATGCACATGCAAACCCTTTTGGGATTTCTCAGCTCCTACTCTGTTGATTGGATCATTGAGGAGGCCGTAAGACTAAGGGAATTTCCACTCCACAAAACTGATTTTCCACTCTCATGGGATATGTGGATGCAGTTGGTTTAATTCAAAAGCAATGCCACTGCTCTTTGCACCATGGAGTTGTGAAGGTAACTTGCTCTAAAGAGGGGCTGAGTTGGTCAGTGCAGGGTGAACCAGGTGATTATGGGAGCTGAAGTTACAGAATATCCACTTTTCAAACTGTTCTATCCTCTAACTGTTCTATCCTGACTTTACCACAGGCCTCATCGTCAGTCATAGGTGGTACCAAGGTAAATTCACAGGGCCAAGGCAAATTCAAGACCAGCTCCCCTCCCACTGGTGATTTGATGGCCTCTGTTCAGCAACTGGAGCCACAACCTTCAGTCTGACCATTGTAAGGAACAATAAACACCTCTGGGCTGAGTCCAGTTTGGCCCCAGGTTAATGGGAGGGAGCAGGTAGCCACAAAGGACATGAAAAAAGACATGAAAAAGGACCCTGTTGTGGCTCACCTGTGCCCTGATCACGGGCTCCTGCTTTGCAAACCATAGGCCAAGTCATGGGCCACAATCTAAATGTCATTTCGTCTCTGTCTGTCCCAGCACTTGTGCCAGAGCACAGCTGCAGAATCCTGTGCTGCACCATGCTGGTTTTGCATGAATTATAATTTCTTACATTAAGAAAAAGTTATCTATAAAAGCAGAAGAAAACCCCCCTCCAGCAAATAGTTCCAGATAAGTTAAACAAACATGTAAATTTATGGTAAGCCCTATGAACTACTGAGAAATGTCTACTAAGGCCCATAAATGTGCTGGCTTTTAGTCTCAGGCTTAATTATCCTGTGCTGCTTTGCTAGGTTCTTCCAGTGTGCAAAGAAAATACATCAGAGCTGGATATAACAGCTGCTCATGTGCTACAAAGATTCATCCTTTTGAGAAAGGATATATATTTAATAATTCTGAACAGTCTGGTCTGTGTTGATAGCTGGCTTTCATTTATTTGGTAGGATCCTAGAATTCCTTCAGATCAAATCTGACACCAAACAAAGTGTGAGCACTTCTGTAGATATGAAATTGTAAACAAAATTGCAGTGCTGCTAATTTTGATTAAACCAGACTTGTCCTTGAATACAAGCTGTTTATAGCAGAGTAGGAAGTAAAGCTGTTCGCCATTAATCCCAAAAGAAATCTAAAAACTCATTTTTCCTATGAAACTGTGTATTTTAAAGTCTAGTTTAATTTCCTTTTTTTTTTTCCCCATCTTTAGTTTGTATCTTTGAGAAATACCAACTTTTCTGGTTTTATTGCACTTTCTCACAACTTCCCCTCTGGAGATTTAAGAATCTGAGATATTTATAAGCTCAAATACTCTGATTTTATTGGTCCTCCAAAGGCTCTATGTATGGCTCAGCCTGACAGCCAGCTCATGTCCTTCTCCATGGTTTAAACAAGGCTGCTAAAGAAATGAAATCTCTACGGACAAAATCCCCCAAAGGTCATTTATCAGACATTTGGCAGACTAGGTAGCAGCTCTGATAATGCTTCTGATGGGCTGAATGAAAGATCTCTAATCCTTTCCTATAGCAAATGTAGGCAAATCTGGATCTATTCCTCCTAGCAACCAATAATTTGACATAAATTATACAATAACTGCTTAGCAGCGTTGGGAGGGGGGTGGTGGGTTTTTTTCTTTGCCCTCAAGATGAACTTCATTTGCAGCAGGGCTGCCAAATCTATTTCATTGTAAAGAAATTTGCTTTCTAAACTAGATACCCCCAGGGATGGAGACTGTGTGGAAACGAAGCCAAATCCAATTGCTTGGCTATCTGTATTGGTTGGATGTGAGTTAGCAAACAGTATCACTCCTTGCATCTCCTATTTACTAAGCCCTTTATTTACTGGCTCCGGGCTGCATTCCTGGAGGCCTGTCAAGCTGTTAAAACACGTGGAGCCTGTTGGAGAGCTGGGGGGAGGCTCCCACCTCAACGTGTTCTGTAGCCCTTTGGGAATTTCTTTTTGCAGGCTGGTGCAGGGGGAATTCCATCCAGCAGTTCTGGGTGGGAGCTTGAGCCCTCACCTGCCACTCGTGATCAGGTCCTAAGGCTTTGCTGGCTGGAGCTGTGACTTGGAATTGTTTTCACTCTTCTTTGCACGGGTATCTGATGGAAATCACACTCTCTCCCTAAGGAAACCTCAGAAAATGTGTCAAAGTTGTAGTTGCTGGACATGGTTGTGGACTAAACCTTCCTTTTTTTTTCCATCAGCAATGAAAAATACTGTTTCACTTGCAGGGTGGCAGGATGGATTTGCTGCTGGCTTTGAACCCATGGGATCCAAATTCCAAGGAGTCTGTGGGTGATACTCTATTATAGATAAACCCTTTGCTCTATGAGTGCTGCCTGTCCCTACAGTCTTTCTTTAGATCATGGCAGCAGAGTACAGGATGGTCTTTTCTGCTTTTGAAAATCCTTCTTTTCCAGCCTCTCTGCTATCAACTTCCAACCCAACCACACTAGAAAGTGTAAGTATAGAGCTCAAAATCCCCCAAAAACACAGTCCAAATGGGGAAAAATATGTTCTCTCAGCCAATCAGAGTGTGGACTGAAGAATGAGTCACGTCTGATGTATTTAAAAATATATTACCTATTCCTGTAATGTAAAACATGGCCACAGCTCGCTGTTCTAATACAGTGGAAATTCCATATTTATTCTCATGAAGCCTATCTGTTGTGTTATCCAATTGAGTTACTTAGAAACAGCAATTGCTCCAGTGTTTTAACAGGATACTGTAACCAAACTTTCCTTTGTGAATTCACTGTAGGCTTGTCTTGACAATCCATGAAGATGATGTAGCCAGAAAACAGCCCATTAATCTCATCTGAAGCTTTAAATTCCACGGTGCAATAAATCAAGTTTAAATGAGTTTCCACTGAACAAAAGTAAGGGGGCTTTATGAAGAACTTTCATTTTAAGCGAGAGTTTCTTTTACTGCATGTTATTATATAATTCTTCAAGCAGCAGTTAGTTATGCTAAAGGGGGAGGCTATTGATGAGTCTTTTTACTTCCGATATTATAAGATATTTTGTTTAACAGATGCAGAAGGTGCTGAAATACACACACAGACACAAAACAAACAAACAAACAAAAAACCAACAAAGACAAACGGGTGAATTTAGCATCATGTTCTTGTGGGAAATACATGCAGAATTTATTCCCTCATGGCCTATAGACAAGGTTGATCTGGTGACTCTGCAAAAGTTCCTGGTGCTGTCTGTCTGTCTGTCCATGAATCCCTGCTCCCCCAAGCCTCCTCCCTGTTCTCCCAGCTGTCCTGACATGGATGGCTGTGCATAGACAGTGTCAGCAGGGGGAGGAGGGGAGGGCTGAAAAGCTGGGGCTCTGCACTAAAACAGTGCTCTGGCTTTTAGCAAAGTTTCCTTACAACTTCTCCCTACCTGCCAGCTCCTGCCTGCTGTAGGATACAAAGGCTCTAGGATTACTAATGCCTGCACCAGAGCCTCCAGTCAGAGTCCCACCAGAACTGCAGAAGAATCAGGAGGCCCTGTGAGGGGAAGGAGAGAAGGGGGAGCAAAGTGCATTTATGTTGTCGTTGTGTTGTCTTTGAGATTTTTTTTGATGCAAAATCTGTGAGCACAAATGATGTGGAAGCAGGGCTTGGCTGCCTGACCTGGTGCTTCCCAAAGATGACTGGAGCAGGTCTCTTGGCTTCAGCATGCCTTTAATTCTTTAGGCATTTTTAAGAAATTCCCCAAACTGTATTCAAAAGCCAGAGCCACATCTTGGTGTTTCAGTTCCTTTTTCTCATGAAGTCCATTCTCAGAATGACCTGGGGCAGAGTGGGGAAGAGAAGAATTCCGTAAAGCCAAGCAGGGTCACTTTGTCTGGAGCTATTGGGAAATAACTGTTCTAATGCTGGAGAGCCCTTGGATGGGTGGCAAAGGGCTGGAGCAGCAGCCTTTCCCCCTAGGTCAGCTGGAGCTGGAGCAGAATGTTCCCAGTGAAACAGGAAGGAAGCTCTCCTGCATAAGTGGCTTGTCTGGGATGTACAAAGCTACTTGGTGACCTTTTAATGCCTGAATTTTCCTGTGTACAAAGTTCAGACACTGGTGTTTTCTCACCTCAAAGGGTTGCAAGGAGAATAAATCAACACTGTTTGAGAGATGCCCAGATGCTATCAGCACCAGGGAAGTGTTTCTGGAACTGCTGCCAGCCCAGGAATCCTTTCATGGGATGTGATTCTGCCATGCCTGGCACAAGGAGGCAAGAAACACACAGGAATTCTGGGCAGCTGCCTCTGTTTTTTGGACACATTTCTCTTGCACTGTGAGGATCTGTGGGTACAGCTGTGACTGTCTGAGGGTTCCCCTTACCTGTGTTACTCATTTCCAGCAATGACTTTTTTGTTTCCGTGAGAAACTTTATACCTGCTTGGCTTCTCCATATTTGTGTTTTACACAAGGAATAAAGGAAGGGAAGGGCTCCTTTGCTAGGGAGGCCAATATTCCCAGCAGCCACTGGATTGCTTCCCATCCCACCATCTCTCTCAGAGGATGTAGCTCCGGTGGCAGGGCCAGGTGAGCCACAGAGGAATCAATGGAGCTGCCAAGGCTCCTTCCTCAAGCACAGAGCTCCTCTTCCCATCTCCATGTGGCTGAGCTTGTCTGTGTGTCCAGCCCAATACTCACCAAGAACTGTAGGAGCTGGGCTCTTCTTTTCTTCCCACTCTCCAGGATTTCTGTGGGGACCTGTGTGGAGCCTGGTGAAATAACAGGAAATGCTTCTGACCATTTTCAGGAGCTTTTGACCGAGAAAAACCAAACAAGTACCTTAGCCTAAGAAATGTCTTGGGTCACTTTTCGCTTGGTGGAGCAAATAAAGGGCATTGGTGGAGCAAAAGGAGGGCATTTTCCTTTCTGTCAGATTGATGCTACCTAAGCAGGCATGGAGTATAAGGACAAGACCATAAAACTGATGCTTGTATACAGAAGTCTTTCCCTTCACAAAATCCAGGTGAAATCAGTAGAGTTTCTTACCAGTTTAAGCAGGAATCTGAGTCTGAATGACCTGTGGGTTTTGCAGAGTGACAGCAGGGAAAAGGAATTGTGTTATCACATTCTTTCTGCACTCATGAGATTAATTACATGTTTGAAGGAGACATTGTACTCTCCTTCTTAGGAGACACTCAAAAGCTGTTTGGGCACAATCTTGGGTAACATGTCCTTGAGTAACATGCCCTGCCTGAGCAGGGAGTTTGGACTAGATGACCTCCCTTCCAACATTGCCCATTCTGACAAAACCACAGGTCATGTTCATCCCTAAGTTCAAGTATTTCTGCTTGAAAATTATGCCCCAGGTCAGTCACAAGCTATTGAGCCCAGTGGTGGTGGCTTAGGTAGAAAAGAAAGTTATTTCCCACCCACAGAGAAGTTCCAACAGAGGTTCACTGTCTTGGTGATGGAAGAGGTGAAGATGTACAAGCAAATGGGTCCTTTCTGGCCTTAGGAAAATATTTGAATCTACAAATTTCCCTTGGCCTGAGCAAAGCTGTCGCTGAACTGAGGAAAAACTGAAGCACGCAAAAGTTGGCTGCTCTTACTTGCTCTTTTACTTACTAAATCTACTTACTGCACATCTTGCAGTAAGTAGATTTAGTAAGAAAAGCATGAAAAGGAAATGTTTGCTGATCAAATATGGCCTAGGTGTAGAGAGCTCTCCAGCAGGGGAACAGTTCAGCTGCCTCCCTTACCAAGTAATCCTGACTAACTTAAAACTGTATCAGTGAGCTTCTACTCCCTCCCCAAAAGTATTTTGAGTCAGGTCAAGAAACAGTAAGTTTGCTAGTATGGGTTCTTTTAAACTAACTAAAGGCATATGCAAAGGCATGCCTTCCTTTACAAGGTATTTAGTGACAGGATCTACTAAATTCGGCAGAGGAATTCTCTTGGGAAGTCTAAATTTCCACAACATGAAATTTCCTCTTTTTCCTACCTCTAGGACAACTGGTTTTTGTCAGTGCTTTGTCTCTGCTGGTACTGTTGCTTTTTCCTTTACTGATACAGTGTTTTCCAACAGTAACAACTCAAGATTATCAAGACCAACAGATTCAAAATCATTGTGTTTGCTTTTCTTTTGGGTCCTTATCAAGGCTGGGAACTTTTCTAGTAAGGTGCCTTCATATTTAATTTCCCCTTTCCCCCTTGTAAAATGCTTTCCTGATTTATTCCTTTTTATTCCTAAGTGAGAATTCCACACTGCCCATTTCCCACTGCCTCTCCCTCCCCTCTCTTGCAGCAGGGAGAGGACAAAGAAGGAATCAAGGCACACGTAAATGGTCTTGCAGCATCAGCACAGCAAGAGGCTCAATGAGTCAGCCTTGAGTCATGAACAGCAGCACCAGTCTGGCTAAAGAGGCCTCACTTATGGCCTCTGAGTGGGAGGGATTTGCACAGCCTTGAGTAAATATCCAGACACTCAGAAGCCCACCACCTCTGAGCTCAAAACCATGTCCTGAAATAAAGATTGGATCCTGTATTCTCCTGAAGCATCAGTTTCAGGTAAAGAAGATTGATAAAAGAGCTTGATTTGTTCCTTTGAACATAATGATGAAGTTCAGGGCATGTGTAGAAAGATGTGTGGGCTTTTTGATCCCAGCTTCATAAAATTCTGAAGGAATTTTATGCCCCTTCAGGACCTTCTCTGAATGCTGTTAGGCTTCTGGGGCCCTTGGGACATTGCATCCTTGGATTTAAAGGAAAAGAACAGAGGGAGTGCAATGAATGAATGAAGATTCTCTCACACTGAATTTATAGGATCTTGCACATTTTTCCCTTATTATAAGGACCTCCCCATCTCCCAGGTTCCCTGACAAGAACCCACAAAAAGCCCACAGCCTCAAAAGAGGTATTAGCTCTCTTCCCAGGACAGGGAAAAGCAGCATTTACCCACGTATGTTCATTTTCAGGATGAGATATGATGAGAGAGAGGTCTCATATTTCTCTTTCTCTTGGTCATGGTGTGTCAATTGGTTCATGGGGAAGAAGGTCAATGGCTTGAAGCAGCACAGTGTGGCCACAGGCCCAGGGCAGTGCCTGCTCCCTGTGCCTGTTCCCTGTGCTGAACACTCAAATCTTGCATCCAGTTTCAGGCCCCTCATGATAAGAAAGACATTTAGGGGCTGGAAAGTGTCCAGGGAAGGGAATGGAATCAGGGAAGGGTCTGGAGCACCAGGAGCAGATGAGAGAGCTGGGAAGGGGGTTCAGCCTGGAGAAAAGGAGGCTCAGGGGAGACCTGCTGGCTCTGCACAACTCCCTGACAGGAGGGGACAGCCTGAGAGGGTTGGGCTCTGCTCCCAGGGAACAGGGACAGGACAAGAGGAAATGGCCTCAAGTTGTTCCAGGGGAGGTTCAGGTTAGATATGAGGAAACATTTCTTAGTTGGAAAGTTGTTTCTGTAGCTCAGAGAGCAGCAGGAGATCTGTTATCCATTATCATGGACTGTAGATGCCATTTCATGCTGCCCACAAGAGCAGAGCTGCAGCAATCCCAGAGAAAGCACAAAGTTGTATCTGAGGGGAGGGGAGGGGATCTTGCTTTTAGTCTTGTGCAGTGTTGGATGCACAGCTCCTGCTGCTCCAGTGCCTATAGTGAGAGTTGCTTGGATGGCCACAGCCTCTGGAGGAGAGGAGTAGCTAGAATGGTGGTTTTGTTCCTTTCCCTCTGCATTTTCCATGTTTTCATTCTTTTTTTCTCTCATTACCCTTGGAGAAGGTCTAGAGAAGGTGAGCCAGTGGGACCAATCTACCTTATGAGACTTTCAGTGAGTGTGCCCACCTCAACAGGCTGCAAAGCCCCAGCTTCTGGCACGAGAGGCTGGTGGTGGGATGCCATGCCTTGGGCATATCATAATCCAGGTGAACTGACTGGGCCACTGTCTGTCTTGCTCTGGTGAGAAAAATCCATGGATGTCTAGCATAGTGGAAAATTACAGAGAGTAAACGAAAATGTCAGAAGGGACAGAAACCTCTTCTGATGTAGGGCCAGGAAACCTCAAGGTTTGGAGGAAGCTGTGCTGGTGATTCAGGGGTTGGTATTCTTCCCTTTGAGTCAGTGCTGAACCCACGCCTGCCTATGACCACATCTGAAATACGGCTCCTCTGACAGCACCGTGCCCATGAGCACTGTGCTGGAGGGCTGGCTTGTTGCTGGATTTTTCTTGGAAAACTCCCATCCAGGAAGAGTTCAGCCTTGACCAAGGTAGCTGATGAAAGCTGGCAGAATCACAGCAAAGGCTTTGTAGCTTTGCTTGAGCAAGCAGAGGAGTTCAGACGTATTAGATCAGATCCTCTCTCAGTAAAACTCAGCGTGACTCTGTGTAGATTGCAGCTGCAAATATCAATGGCCCAGCTCTGCCGAGTGAATGGGAGAGAGGAGCAGAGCTGTTACTCCCAACAGCTGCAGAAAAGGTCCCTGGTACTTCCAGAACCGACAAATGAGGGAGACCTTTTGTGCAGCCAGGCTTTAATGTTTCCTTACAGATGAAGGACTTCTAAAAAAGGCAGCTGATGTGGGAACGTGTGAGAGTGATAGCATCTAAGGAAACACATTTAATAATAACATTCCATCATTCCTTGATACTGGAGTGGTAAAATGGCAAACAGCTGAGGAGGTTTTTTTTCCATAAAAGTGAATACACCAAAAATATTTGGGTGGGTTCTGCTCATTAATGCTTTATAAAGCAGTTAGTTGATGGAGATGTAGTTCAATGGATGTCTGTGGTGTGGAAGATAAATTTAGGTTAAGTGTTTTCCTGGATTAGTTTCAGATTGTAGAACCCATAAGAAATTCTAGAGCTGTAATAGCCCTTAAACCTGTCTTATTCCATATTAGCCAGAGCTCATAAAATAAAGGGGCTTATACATTTGTTGGCTTGTGTAGCTGCAGCTTAAATAAAACCCTTGAACTTGGTAGCATTACCTTTGGGTGGCACTTGACTTCAGTCAGATACTCATGTACATGTGGATTTGCATGGAAATGAGGGGAAGGAAGGAGAGGGAGACAGAAGGAGAATTAATACTGCCTTTGGATTATAATTTACTTCCTCCTGCACAACCAAAGCCCCTTAGTGACACCTGAGCAGAATCTGCAGTGTTAGTTTGCATTGGGCCACTCTGTAAACACTTCCCAGAGCTGATGATCCTTGGCTGAGAAACAGGGACCCCTTCTGCAGAGTCCCAGTCTGAATTCAGAGCAAATACTCTGGCACTCCTCTGAAGTGAAGAGAAGCAGCTTCACAGATTCATCCAGCCACTGAATTTCCAAAGCCACAGTGACAGATGTGGTGATGGTCAGAGTGGGTTCAGCTATACAAATGTGGGAGCATGCTGAAATGGAGAATAGTTTGCTCTTTCTCTGCTGACAGCTTTTGACAGAAACCATTTCTCTTATTCCCAGATCCACCCGTGAATATTATGAGCTCAGAAATGAGGCCTGCAGCCAAACCATTCTTGGTATTGGTTTTGCTAAAGCAAACAAAAAACAAGTGATGAGGTCTGTTCATCTGTTTTAACCCATTTCTAATTATAGCTGTTTTCTCAATCCAATCAATTCCTTCTGTTGCTCTGGTGGGATCACTTAGGTGGTCAGCAGGAGCCAATGACTCTGGCTGAGCCAAAATCCAAGGAACCTGTATTTCTCTCTATGTTATGAAGCAGTGATGGTTCCCAGCTGGACAGTAGCAGTGGGATCAGGGGCTCAAACTCCTTCCTTAGCCTCCATCACTGTGTCAGTACTTTTGCTGAGCTGGTCAGAATCAGAGAATTACAGAATGGTTTGGATTGGAAGGGACTTTAAAGATCATCCAGTTCCACTCTCTGCTATGGGCAGGGACACCTTCCACTATCCCAGGCTGTTCCAAGCCCCATCTAACCTGGCCTTGGACACTTCCAGGGATCCAAGGGCAGCCACAGCTTCTCTGGGCACCCTGTGCCAGGGCCTCACCACCCTCACAGGCAGGAATTTCTTCTCAATATCCTACCTAACCCTGCCCTCTGGCAGAGGGGAGCCATTCCCCCTTGTCCTGTGACTCTAGGTCCTTGCAAATGGTCTCTCTCCATCTTCCTTGTTGGCTCCTTCAGAGACTTTAGAGAAGGGACTGAGTAATGCAGGAGAGGGAGAAGGAGCCCTGCTGGAGGAGCAGGCAGAGGAATAAGGGCACTCCCAAATGCAAGGAGAGCAGCTCACCTCGCAGGTACAGCATGTATGTGTCCTTGTGCTGCACCAGTGTTCTGCCATGCTTAGTGAGGGGGATTTTATGGACAGATGGAAAGCATTGTCTGCAAGCTGCTGTCCACAGCTTCCCTGTGAGTCAGTGCAGAGGCAGCCAGATAATCCAAGTGTTTGGGGAAGCTGGGCTACTTATTTTGGTAAAACCGAAATTGTAAGAGGGAAAAAAATCAGTGGAAGAGAGAGAATGAAAGTTTTAACTGCTGATGGTGATTTTTGGTTTTAATTACTTATGATATATTTTCATTAAATCTAGTCAAAACACCAGAAAGAAGGAAAAAAATCAAATATTTGCATGGATTGAATGAAAACTTTTTGGCTAAATGGTTCAGATTTCCTAGCATTGACTGAGAGCAAAAATCAGACTTGGTCAAGCATTTTTTTGAGTTTGTCCTTTAATGGCAAAGATATCGTGGGAATAATATCTGACCTGGCCTATATTCACGCTAATGCCCTCTGCAGCAGACAGAAGCTCTTTCTTTTGCTTTCCCTTAAGTTAAAAATTAAGCCTCTGGGCAGGATCCTACTACTTTTGTGGACATAGACAACCTGATCTCTGTAACTTGCTTGAACAGAACAGCCAATTCCACCATAAATAATTTGCAAAAATGTGTGTAGTTTGTTTGGGTTCTGTGAAGTATTTTTGTGTTTGGGTTGTACTTTTTTTTTTCCTGAAAACCTCCTTTTTTTCCCCCTTAGTAATTATATTATAAGCATTTAACTGGGTAAGCAGTGCCAATGAAAACCCTTCTAAAATATCCATTTTCATGGTTGTCCTGCCGGCAGGACTTAAATTAAATGACTCATGTGAATCCCTGTTCCTGTCTCCCAGCAGGAGCTCCATAAATCCCAGCGGTGCAGCTGCTGCTGGATGGCTCTAGGAATGATGGAGGAAATGAGCTCCCTTGGGACTCCTGGTGGATGGAGGGCACACAAGACTGCAGGAAGCTGGGCAGAGCTGAGGGACCCTGGTGGTCCTCCACCTGTTGGGCACATCTGTGGGTTTCTTTTTTTCTTCCTGTTAGAGCTGGGATTAATGAATGGGATGCAGTTTTCATGTTTGGACTCAGTGGTTTTTAATTCTTACCTGTAGTACAGTCTCGAGAGTTGTGAGTTCTAACAAGGTAGAAAATGGCTCTGTCTCTAACTCTTTCCATGGTCTTTTAAGCATAATTTGTCCAATAATGAGATGACACCTATATTATTTTTACTTTTAACCCAATAACTGACCACCTGAGATCTGCAATGCGGACCCTTTCATCCAATTACAAAAAACCACCCAAACCCATGAAGTAGAAGGGGAAAGAAGAAAAACTTAGCCTGCACCCTAAATCTTCCATATTGCTTCTTATATATTACTATATACTAAAACCTTAAACTCTCAGTTTTCCACACTGTGATATCACACACTTCTACTCAAACTACACACCCACAATCCCAGTGCTATCACTCCACTTTGGAAGCCTATTCCACGGCCTCAGGTCAAATGTAGTGCTTGCTTGAGGGTCAGTGCCTTTTAGCACAGGAAGCCTAAAATCCTCAGTTTCCAGAGTTCCAACACACATCTGCAGCTGGGGGCACTGCAGCGCTCTCTGCTTGCTTTCCCCCATGCCAGTGTCCTTGGGTTTTCATTGGGAGGAATGAGTTGGAGGCTCTTTCTGAAGGACACGCCACCACAAAAGCTCAGGATGCCAAAATGCCTGCGGTCTCTCAATCCCTTCCAGTAACACATTTTAGTTTGTGAGGGGTTCTGGTGTTTCATGCTCACAGCCTTGTTTTGTTAGGTCTGCCTAAAGGTTGTGGTGAGTGTGGAAAGGATGCGCTGCAGGTTTTAACTGGGCTAACCACCCCTGCTGGGCTTCTCTGGGATTTGTGGGGAGTGATCTCAGTGCCCCAGCTGCTCTGCAGTCCAGTGGAGATAAATGACATCCACATCCCATTCTCAAAGCAGTGTCAAGGGAATGATTTATTGAGTGCAGCTTCTTTCAAGAATGATGACATTTACACAAGGTGTCAGCGAGAAGCTCGGATGCGGGGTTGGGGTCCCAATTTGTGGAGCGTAGGAATTCCTTATGCAAGGAGATGGCTTATGCTGTCAGTGTGTTACAAGGGCTAGCAGATGAAGCCAGCCAGACACAGAAGCCCAATTAACAGTGGGAGCATGACTAACATGTCTGCCATCAGCAGCCTGCCATCATTTATTCCTGTCAGAGCTGAGGCAGCTGCACGCAGGAGGGAGTTATGTCATCCCTCACATCCTTATCCCACTGGGGAGATGGCAAGGATCCCCTGGGAGACAAAGGTACTCACAATGTCCAAGTGCTCAGGTTATTCTTAGTTATAGGATGGCCCAAGAAGCTTCTGAAAGTTATTTTAATAAAATATCTTCGGGTCCTGTGGTGATCAACCTCATTGTTCAGGGTTATCTTCTTTTCTATTCAACAGCATGCCTGGCCTCTGCCTGCCATCTATCCACTCTGTGCCAATTTAACTCTTGTTTCGAAAAGAAAAAGCTCTTCTTCTCTTCCTTCCCCAAATATGTCCCCAAAGAGAAGCAGAGTGACTCTTCCTTTAATATGAGACATCTGGTTTCTGAGATCTACAGCAAAATCAAAGAAAGCATGAAAAAAAAAATGGGAGGAAAAACATCCCAGCTTTTATTATCATGTCCCACAAAAATGCCTCCCACAGAGCTGCATGAGAAAAGTGAGACAAGAGCTGATAAACAGCCCACAGACCAGCAATTCATCCCCTCCATTTCCCTTTTGCCTTACAATATTCCTTGCAACTCCCCAAACCATCATCTACTTAGCTAAGGTGGAATATTGGTGCTAAGGATCCTTCAGTGACAACTCAGATAACTTTGCACCATGTGTAGTTGATCAGAAGTGCTCTGGCCAAAGAATCAGACTTCCAAAGAATCAGACTGTCAAAAAGTTTGTGAGCTATGGAAAAATATCCATGGAAAATTTTTACCTTTAAGATGAACACTGGAGAAATCTAGAAGTGCTTCTGGTTTGCAACCCAAACCACTTTGGTTTTTTAATCTGGAAACAATGCTGTGCTAATTCATGGGAGCTCTAACACCCTGGCCTTCTAGCACCAAGCACCAAGATGTACTCCTGAATGCCTTCCCATCATGTCTTCTCTTAGGGTAGGATGCAGATGTTTCCCTGAGTGCAGTGATTTCAGTTCTAGCTGAAGTAGCCAAGTTTACAGATTTTTGCCCCCAGGTTTGAATGCTCACTGGACCTGTTGCTGAAACCACAGTGAGGCACGTCACAAGATGATTTCACTTTCTGCTGCCTTCCTGTGGTGTTCATTCCCTAGCTCAAGAACTGCAGCAATGGGCTCATCATTAGAAGAATAATGGAGAGAATGTGACTCTCAGTCGCTTTTTGAATCCCTGCATCGTGAGTTGGCTTGGCATTCATCCTGACTCTTAGCATAAATTACAGCAGCCAGAGGCTTGGTTTAAACTTGTACCAAAGATGGCCAGGGCCTGACTCCAGCATTAAACCAGACTCCTACACTCAAACCAGGGGTGAGGCCACAAGTGTTGCAGAAACTTTTCATATTCTAGCAGAGAAACATGTCCATCCCACCTGGGTGAGAAATACTGTCCCTCTAACCAAGCCTGATCTCAGCTAGGTGTCAAAGTACAGGGTGCTGAGTTTGTCTTAGAAAGGTTATCTCAGAGTCTAAAGGGGCAGGAATTGGTCCCCTGACCTCAGCTGAAAAAGGTGGATAATTGAAAATTCTCATCTGTGCTCCTTTAGGAAACTCAGAGGGTTAAATATAATGTGAAGTTAAACATAGCAGAGTCAGGTCTAAATAGAGGTCTGAACTTCAGGTCCTGGTGCAGACAAATTAAAATGAGGGTGAGATCAGGTCTGCATGGATTCAGTTGATCACTGACAGGAAAGGAATAACACCGGAATGTGTTTTTTAGTAATTTCAGGGGGCAGAGGATGGATATTCTACATGAAATGAGGAGAAAAAAAGGAAAACTTCTGGTGAGGGGATCCTCTGTTGGACTCTGGACTATGATAAGCCTCTAAGGGCCAGAAAGCTCCAGGAACTTACTGGAGCAGCTGAGAAGTCTGAGCAGTTGAAGCATTGGCAGCACAACAGCAAGACCCATGTCAGGATGAGAGACACATTATTACTGGGATCAGAAACCCTGAAAAAGGTTGGTTTTGTACCATGTTATTGTAACTTCTAACGTGCCCTGCAAAAAGCAGTGGTTATGATCCAAACCTCCAGCTCTTTCCAACAGTTACCACAGCTCAGAGGCAGCTGTTGGAGAAAGGAAGGATAACCCCACTAAGTTGTTGGGTGGAGTCGTGTGGATTTCTGACACCCTTATTAATACTTTCCCTGTGCACAGTGGTTCCAGATATTCTTTGAAGATCTGTCTGCTAGGCCATGTAGAGTGGGTGACCTTCAAGACACCATCCTTCACTTGCACATATTAAAAAATGAGCCATGCTGAGTACAGGGAAGGGCTCCTTCCTCAGGGAAGTTTGGGATCCACTCAGCAGTAGCACTGGCAAAGAGCAGACACCAAGGAGGATGTGCTTGCCCTTGGTTAAGGATGCAGTACTGGGAAGCACGGTGAGGAACCTTGTAGATACTTAGGGGGTATCTGCTGAGGGTTCACCCATGCCTGAGCTAGGCAATCACTCTGAATTTCAGAACTTCTGAGAGAGTCAGGATACCTCACAACATATCAGTACTGGCAGATCAGAAGTAACTTGGGGCTGTTCTCAACATGACTATTTGGTGAGTCCCCATCAACTATAATGCAATCCTTGATATGGAGTGCCAGAAACAAGAGAACCTTGCTTATTTAAAACCAAAACCTGGAACTGAATACTTGCCAGTCAGTGCCTTTTAGCACAGGAATCCTGCATCCAGGAAAGGGCAGAAGTAGGCATGGAAGCTTCCAAGGCTATTTTGGCAGTGGCTGCTACCAGCTCTAAGCTGGTGCCTTTTCTCTGGTGGTTGGTACAGGTCCATGGCTTCCATTAGGTGGGACTGGAGCTTTCACAGAGTCTTGTGCAGGCTGGGCCTGTGGATAACTCCTTTCTCCTGATTCAAAACTGAAAAAGGAATGTGATTCACTGGAGCTTGACGTCCTGAGGGACTTTCCACTGATTTCAGCTCCTGAAGCAGGAGGCACGGCACACCCTGCTCTAGGAGGTCCTGCAGGGCAGAGACAGGGCAGAGACAGGGCAGAGACAGGGCAGAGACAGGGCAGCGTGGCCACACACTTCCTTCTCCACCATGTTTCACTGGAAGCATAATCTTTGACCCTCTCAGAAACCTCTTGAGCAGCTGATTGTCCATGTTGAGAGTTCCTCTCCTGGGTCTACTGCTCTACCCTACAGGATAGTAAAGACTGGAGGAAACAATGGATGTTTTCCCATGTGGTGTTTTTGGAAAGTTTTTATTATTTCTCCCACTCTTCCAGTACAGATATGAGTCTGGATCAGAGCCAAACTTCCTTTTCTCCCTCTCTTTAACCACCCCCTCCCCATGAATCGCCATAGTCAGGAACCTCTCAGACATCAGTGACTCATCTTATGGATCCTACTCTGATTACAAATGTTATTTGCAGTTGTTCCTGGATTGCTGTAATGGAAAGATTTGGACATGCCCAATGCAGTGCTCTTCATACAAGAGCATGTAATATTTCCAAAGAGTAGTTGGTGTCTTTCCATTTAAATGGGAAATACAGAAAGAAGGGGGACCAGGATTGTGGCAAAAGGAGATGCCCAAAGCAAAATGTTTCTGGTAAGTATGACTCACAGGAGTCAAAATACTTCTCCTTAACTGCTGGCCAGCTGAGCAAGAAGAGGGGAAGAAGATAAACAGGACAACACAACAGCATCTCTGCAAAGTTTCCAGTCCTCCTGCCCAGTCTCTGAACACTAGTTTCCAAATGTCTTTCCCTCTTTTACAGCTTATTGGCAAGGACAGCAGGTGCTTCAATGGGATCCTTTCATATTATATTTTCCAAGAAAGTATATTTTATTGGATTCTGTGGGATTAAAGTAAAATCCAAATAAAAATGAGAATAGTAACAGCTTAACTTGACTACAACTCTGGTACTGATATCCTGTTTGCCTGTAAGTTTTTAGCAGCAGCTGTCCTTCATTTTCTCTCCTAAACTACACACATATATGCACCTGAAACTTTTTGTTATCAAAGGTTGCAAGTCCAGATTAGGCCAACAGTTCCTGGAGCTGGTTTCTTGTTTACCAGAGTGTGTTGTTGCTCAGGGCATCAGTGAAATGTGTAGAAAGCCCTTTATGAACCAGTTCTCAAGGTATTCTGCTTCAGAAAAAAAAAAAATTCAGCCTGCAGCAGTTAAAGGTCAGCTTCAACCTGAATTATGCATTATAACATTTCTGAGTGCCTCTGCTAGATTTAGATAACTCTGGATACAGTTGTCATCCTTAATTTCCTTATATCCCTGCTAGGCTGTCAGGCTCATGTTCCTTGGTGGCAGGGACTGGCCATGCCCTGCCCAGAAAAATGGGCAGTTTCCCCCCAGAAATGAGGGTTAACTGCTAAAAATGAATATCTTTTGTGCTTGAGGGAAGCTGGGAGCAGTTCATTAATCCTGAGGGGGATGTTCCCAGAGCAGAGATGCCGCAGAGGAAGATGAGGCTCATCCCACCTGTAGTTGTATCAGGATGCTTTGTGGAAAGCAGGGTAGTGCTACAGTGGGAAAAAAATACTCTCTCTGCTGTTCCCAACAACAGAGAACAGCATTTTCTCTGAAAGAAAATGCAGCCAAGTGCTTTTCTACCATCAGAAAAATAAGATTTTCTGCTTGGTCTCCAGTACTGGCAGTATCAGAAACACTTTTTCTTTTCTTCTTTTTTCTTTATTTTTTTTTCCCCAGCATGACTGGGATAGCTCATGACATCTTAGAAATGTGGGTGCCAAAAATCTAAAGTTTTCTGAACAGTTCTTTAACACATAGCGAGTTTCCACTGCACTTTTAGCCTGAGTTTGAACCCTGACTTCAGCCTCCCCACACAGCAAAGCCTCGTGGGGGTGATTTGAGCCAAAGTGAATTCAGCAGGGGATATAAATAAGAAAAGGATGTTTCACTCGAGTTCAAATCACCCACTTACAAGCACTGCTTGTTCTCCACTTCTTTCCCACACGTCGTTCTCCATCGTTGTGTTCCACATTAAGATATCCACCTATGCACCAGTGCAAGAGGGATAGAAACAGTTATTTTATTTTTATTTTCCTCCATGCTGTAGATAATCAAAACCCAAAAATATGGGATATGGGGTATAGGACAGAAAGGCTTTTTACTCAAAGTTCAAGTCAAATGGCAAACCATTCTGATAGATGTCATCATACTCGTGGCATCAACTGATGTCTAAAACTCAGTACAGAAATTCAAAATAAAACTGGGTAGAAGTTAGAAAAAAAATATGGTTTTGGTTGTGATTTACCTTGATACATTTTTTATTAGGAAACTTGGAATGGGGTTTTTAGGATGGAAGAGTTATCTGTAGGGATCTGCTTAGCAGAGATCAGATTGCAAGTGAATTTGGAAAGTTCATAGCCCAGTATTAATTCCTGCATCATGGCTGTAAGGAAAAACAATGTAGCACTTCTGATGGGCCCTGCAGACACATAACCCTAGAGCAGAACTGTAGGCCGTGCTCATTTTAAAGGCTTCTCATCCTGTATATAGCATGGGGCAATTAATTAATTAATTAATTAGCACAGCCTGAGATTTTCTAAAATCCAAGCTAATGGGGCCAAAGTCCTCCCTAGGAAGAATCCGTGGTGCTCACCCTGGACATGTCAGAGTAAGGATGTGCAAATGTAGGTTCATCTTGTTCTGCATGACTTTGGGCAGATTCCTCCATTTCTTTGTGCTTCAGCTCATCATCTAAGTCATATTTTGTCCCTTTATATTTTATCCTCCTCCAAGCAAAATTTTTTTTGCCTCTTCATAGTCCCCCCAGCCCACTAATGTCAGGTCACATGGTACTGTGCTAATAAAACTTGTAAATAAAGAGTAATTTTTCCTGGAAACATTTATAATGCTCAGTACATTCAAGGAATCATGGAAGGATACATAAAATAAACATTTTCTTTGTAGCTAGTGGAGTTTTAGTGGAGCTATCACTGTAGGGACATTGATATCTCAACCATAATTTCCTTTTAAAGGAATACTTTCAAGCATCCCGTGGAGTGCAGTGAGTTTCAAACATTTCAATATCTTTGAGGAACTGCAAAGATTAAAATACACAGTTGTTGCTCTTTGCCTTGTGGCTGTATGAAAGATTTCAAATCACGGCAAAAGCAGAATATCCTAAATTAATCCTAAACACCACAGCCCTGAAAATGTTGAAATCATCCTTTGCTGCAGCCTGTAATGCTGTGGTTTGATCCAGCAGAAAGAGCTTGTTTGCAGCCTCAGAAATGTATATTTTATATTTCTCTTTTGCAAGAGCAGGACATTGCTCATTCCTGCCTTAGTTATCTCATTTCTTGCTCTGAACTTGCATTGCTCAAGCTCCAGCCCCATTTGCTTCAGCAATGAAAGTTGCACTGATGAAGCAATACCAGGAATAATGCAACTAAAATCTTTAAAAAGTTTTTAAAAGAAGGGGAAAAAAAGCAAGGTGAGAGGAAAGAGACTTGGGAGAAGGTTTGGAGCAACTCTGTGACATTGAAAGTCAGAAAGCAGAAGTGACAACGTTCCCCATAGAGACAAGAAAGTTATAAAGAAAATTCTTTCTGCAGTTGAAGATTAGAGGAGACTACAGCAGTGTCTGTAGGAGATAGCTGGTATCATCAGGAGATTTACAGGAATTAATTGCACTGAAGCAAGTTATTGCTAATAGTTACAGGGATCATCAGTCATATTTGGGAGACTTCCCTCTGTCAGTCTTGTATGTGCTTGGTGTGCACTTCTCTGCTGATGATTCAGGGGCTGCTAGGCTGGACCCAGACTAGATTAAGCCTCTGCTGCAGAACTGGGCTTTAAAAGGGGCTAGCTTCAAGCTGAAGTATTGATGTGGCCACACCATTGCCAGGCTGAGCTCAGAACACAGCACATGTCCTGGACAGAAATGGACTTGAGGGCAGATGGGCTTTAAAACAGATCATCTCTAGCTCGGAACAGTGAGCTGATGTCCTGTGACAAAATGGCATTTTCCAAGTGGTTGGAAGTAGGAGCAGGCACATTATAGTTTCCCTAAGGTTTATTTTCACCCTTGAAGCTGGAAATTCAGCCTGACATATGTCTGAGCTCGTGGTCTTCGAGATGACATGAATGAAGATGTAGCACCTGCAGGCACAGAGAAATGTTGTGATCTACAATTTAGCTTGGGGAGAAAGCTGAAAGCAGCTGGAACAGTGGTCAGAAAGGTGAGCTCAGTGCAGCTGCCATTTAGGGTGTCTTGATTGTCCCTACTGGGCATCATACAGAAAATCAGGAGTGTTTGTCCCTTGCAATGCATCAAGTAGTCAAGATTGTAGAAACACCTGGAATCCAGGCAGAGAAAACACCAGGAAACACGGCTGCAAATGTAACCCTGACCACAGAATGTGACTTTATAGAGCCACACAGCCCTGTTCCATGTGAGCTGTAACTGTCCAGCTCGGAGACTGCTCACACCAAAACCTTTCCATTTCTCTCTCTGGTAGCCTCACCTTGAAATTAGGATGTGTTAAGTGGTGTTAAAAGATGACAATGAAGCTTGCTTTTAATTTCACCCCATCACATGCAATAGAGCAAGAAGCAGAGCCTGGCTGCCCAGGGGTTGCTGCCCAGGGGTTACTCCCAAACTATGGAGCAGGCCAATAACCTGGCTCTTCCCAAGCTGCTTCTGTGTCTCTGACATCACTTTTTCCATGCTGAAAAGCCAGCAGTCTTACTCTTCACAGAAATGCTTTTTCCCTGTTATGCAGTCTCCTTCATGATGTAGAAAGGAATCACGAGGGCTAGCATCAGGTTTTCTTTCCATGCAGAGCAGAGAGCTTACATCTCACTGCACAGTTAGCAGGAAAACTGGGGTTTGGAGACTCTTTTCCCTTTCATGGACTGCTTGTTTGGTGGTGGACAGTGCAGTGTGTCTTACAAACATGAAACAGCGTGTAGCCCCATCTCTAGCTTTGTTCAGAAAAATAAATAATTTCATGACCTGTGGTACCCTGACTTCATCCCAGCTCTTGCTGTTGGTACAACACACCAATTTGCTGCCCTAAAAAAAGTCTCTCTTGCAAAAAGGAGGCACCGAGTGTTTCAGTTGCATCTGAATGATGAAGTGTTACAACTCTTTCCCAAAGCAAGCCTTCAAAGGCTTTAGCTGATCAGATAAACATTCCACAAACATTTCTGCTGGGGCTGCAAAATCTTTTGTCTCCAGCGTGCCTCAACCCCGGAGAAGAAATAAGGACAGCAGATGATGCTGAGGAGATGTCTGCAGCATTTCCTGATTTTGGCAGACAAAACGCACATCAGGATTCCCCCCTTCCTTCTTTTGGAATTAATGCTGATCTGACACAATGCTTTCTCTTTTCTTCCCCCTAATCTGCTTTGGCCTCTTGAAATAAAGCTTAAAATCAGAGTAGTCCAAGCTCCTATCTACCCTCCAGCAGATCAACACTCCTGCCCAGCTTGGTGTGGTGCAGATTTACCAAGGGTGCCCTTGATCCCCCTGTCTGGGTTGTCAATAAAGTTATTAAACAGAACTGCCCCAATACTGAGCCTTGCTGAGCAGTCACCAGCTGAGTGTAACTTCTGGGCTCAGCCATCCAGACAGGTTTTTACTTAGAGAACAGTGCACCCGTGCAAGCCAAGAGCTTTCCCAAAGGGAAAGAGCCACTGCAAATACAAGCATTGTTTGTAAGTGAGTTGGGTCTCCAGGGGCCTCTCCTTAGCCCTGTCACGTCTGCAAAGCTGCCTGGGAAACATCAGCAAATTGTGTGAGCAGCAGATCTTCCTGTAAACACACCAAGCCACCTCTGTAGCTCCCAGACTCTGGTTGCTGGCCCAGGAAAAACAGGTGACTCCTGCAATTCAGGAATCCCTCCAGTTGCCTGTTCTCTTGATGGGTTTGTCAGTGCTGCAGCACCGTGACTGAGCCTGGGAAGTGCCTGCTAAAATTCCCACTAATCTGAAGAGATTAGACTCTGGCAGGAAGCTGTGTGCACTGGCCATTGTGTTGATGTGTGTGCTGAGGTTTAAGCCAACCTGAAAATCTAGGCTGCTGTTTTCCAAGCTAAAAAGCAGATCGTCATAGCTTGTATTATTTATAAATAGTATTGCTGCATGTTCTCCTGGAGGGGGAAAAGCAGGATTTATATACTGTCTGCACCTGAGGTTCAGAGGTTTGGTTCCCATTCCACATTAGGGCAGCAGCAACTTCCTTTGGAAGACCTTGTTTTGTACTCAGGAGCTCAAAGAAAGAACTGGAGGGGGAAGAGCTGGTAGCAGAGGTCCCCTGCAGATTGACATACCATGGAGCTCATGAGCAATCAAGATATTTGCCTTTGTTGCAGCAGCATGGAGAAGAGAATACGCCAAGTAATGAGCCAAGGAGACAAATAATTCACTTGCTCAAGCAGCAGCAGGCCTGTGCAGGAGTCATTCTGTTTTGTTTTCCCTTACACAGCCAGTCCACAAAAGCTTTCACCATGGATGAACCTAGAGCTGGCAAAAGCATTTGCAAATTCTCACCCTGCAAAGTGCCAGCATTTTTGCAGGTCTGCACGTTTTCAGCTCCCAACTCTGCTTGCAAAACCTACCCATCCTATGGCAGCCTGTGATTTTAGTTGAGTGGTAGATACTGATTGCTGTGGTAAATCAGCCTGCTCACTTGAGTCAGGCTGGGGGCTAAGATGCTGCAAGCATCTTGAAACACAGGGTTTTCCCTTGGGATTTCAGTAATTCCCCAGAACTAACGCTCATAAACAAAATGATATCTGGGATCAGTGTTGGTCTCTAGATTATGGTCCTGTGTCTGCAAATACTTCCAGCAGTGTTTATCCCTGAGCACAGAGCTGGGCCTATCAGTCTCAAGCTGTTTAACTTGAGGAGACAGAGGGAGAGGAGTGGTCAAAGGAATGCATTTCCTTCAGTCTCACTGCATGGCAGGAGGCTGAGCTTCCAGCCTGCATCCAACATGTCAACAAGTGATGGAAAGCTTAAATTGTGGGCTGGCCAGGCTTCATTCCAGAGCATCAGAGGGGCCTGAGGAGCTGCATTGCACAGAACCTGTAGCTGTGTGATGGAGCCTGTAGCTTTCTAACCACTGATTTCTTTTGGCCAGGGTTTCTTTTTGGCCACTGGCCTCACTTCAGTGAACTAGTGAAGCCAGCACATACCCTTACTTGGCCTGCAGGTTCTCATGACTAATAGTAATAATAATAATAATAACAATAATAATATCTTAGTAAGGAACATTTATGACCAACTTAGATAATTGCCTTTTCTCTCTGTCATTACAATTATTTATTTCTGTTAAATATATGAGATTATCCCAGACACTCATGTAATTTTAATAGCAGTAAGAGAAAAAGAGGATGGTGCAAACCTCTCCAAATAACAGGAATGCTCTTTCTCCTCTGTTTGTCTATTCTGCATTTTCAGCATGCAGTACAATGCAAAAGAGCCTGATAGGTTCAGGGGCACGTATTGCTTGTAAATACAACTGCTCACCTCTGAATCTCAGATGAGTATGCTGGTTGTAAATGTGTAATTGCAATTTCTGAAACAGGAAACAGATGTATTCTGTATTGCAGCGCTCTGTGGTTTGGAGTGGGGAGGTGGGAAGGGTGTGACCCAAGGTCAGAGATATGCTGCAAAATAAAGGGTTATTAAGTAAGAGATTAATAAACAACATTTATCACTGCCATGCTTTCCTCTGTGGGCCTCAGTGCACTTTGCAGGCAGCAGCTGATGGGTCATTGATCCATTGATCCCTCTGTGTCCAATTTGTGATAGAGATATGAAAACTGTGATGTGAAAATTCCAGCTCTCAGGTTCCCAGCACTAGGTAAAATATGATGGCAGCGTGATGCAAAAGGTGATCCTGTGTAAAGTCATTTTGTATCTCAAAAATGTTCTAAAAATGCACCTGGGTGAACTCTATGTTGGCAAATGTTACATTGTGATAGGAATTGTCTGGGTTCTGACATAGGTAAAAGCAGGGAGTCAGGCTAAATTCTACATCATATTGGCTAGGTAATTTTAACAGAAAAGTGATTGTGTTACATCAACACAAATGCAACAACAAAGATCTGGTTCCAGTTACTGTGAAACCATGGCCTGCAGGACTTGAACCTGGAAAACATAGGTGATGATGTGCAGTCCCTGCTTCCTGCAACTGGGCTCATAAAAGCAGTTTGCAGCCACCCAAGGACAGCTGCTGAACTGCTCTCGCTTCAAAATTGCTCCTGGGTGGCCTCGGGCTTGGCTTTGTCTGTGTTTCAAGGGTTAGCTGATCTAATTGCACTGCCTGGCCCTCCTGCTGGGGGCAAAATTTATCCTGGCAAATGATCTCCAGCTGGAATCCACACTCAGGTGCACTACTGAGTACAGCAGAGCTGCCAGGCTTAGCAGGTACGAGGAGCTGCCTTGGGTTTGCTGCCCACCCTGATGCTCAAAGCCTGCTCAAGTTGCAAAGTGACACAGGTGATGAAATGGAGGCCTTTTGCCTCAAAAAGGGGACCTGGTTAAAGCTGTTCCTGCCTGGCTGTTTGCCTCATCCCTCTGGCAGAGGTCACCCCTCCAGGGCCATGTTGGCAGGAGACAGAATGTGCTGGTGTCCATTTCTGGGATGGTGAGGCTGCACTGGCCCTGCTGCCTGCAATGAGACCTGCTGCTCTGCTGGCAAAGGAGACAAGAAAGCAGACAGGAGATATGTGCTTGGATGAAGGCTTCTGAAGCTGCCTCAGAGTTCAGAGTGCAGCAGGAGCTGCTGTTGTCCTGATATAATGCTTCCACAGCACCAGGGTTTCCCAGCTCCCTCTGAGGACAGAGCTTAGTAGGCAATCTAGGAGCCTGAGCTCATCTTCAGGGACAAATACCATTGCTGAGAGACAGGAGCACCTAAACCCACCCCCTTTTGAAAACAGTGGTGTAACTCTGGCAACAGCAGGCTCAGAACTCAGGGAAGCTGTGTGCCATTCCAAGCCTTCCCTCCATGTACACAACTCTGCTTCTCACAGCATGGCCACTATTTATGCTGTCAACCCTGTTCTCATTTACATCTGAGCTCCATGGGATAGCAGGGACATAAATGGATCTGAACCTTATTTCTGACAGACTAAATTTCTCACAGATTGGCACCTTTCCTTTCCTAGCAGTTTACTAGACTTTGTTTAAATCCCCTGATTTGTTTCTGCTGTTAGACTCAAATTTTTGAGTCTGCTCTGAAAAGCAAAGCCATGATCCCAAAGCCATGAGTGAGACAATGGGAAAAGTAAACAGAACTCTGTGGGGAAGAGATTTTACCTGGGCTTGGAACATAAGAACTTGACCCAAGTTTGACTTTTCTGTGGGCCAGCTCAGACAGCAGATGGGGAAAGTGAGGTCAGGCAGAGCTGAGTGGGCAGAGGTGGGCACCAGCCGCTGCCACTGGGGCACAGACAGGGAAATTGGCACATCGAGTTGTTTTCTTCCATGGTGCCAGGCGACAGAGAGTGGGGAATAGGTTGTTGCAACACAGGATAGCAGAAACAGATGCACTCTGTGCCCTGCCATGGGCAGCCGGGGCTGCAATCAGCCATGGCTCGGGAAGGGTGGGAGCTGGGAGATCCCTGAGCAGGGCAGCTGAGGTCACCAGGGTGGATTTCAGGGCTGGCTTGTGTTGAAACACGATGTGGTATTGCTGTGAGAATATGAAATACAGCCATACTTGGAGCATTTGTTGGGCTGTTGCTAGGCAAACATTTCAAAAACAATCATATTTTGCAAACTAATTCCTTCTTTTTCTCCTTTTTTCTTTTTTTTTTTTTTCCCTGAGGCCCTTAATATATTCCCCACGATTTTTATCATCATATCAATTCTTTACTGTTGCTGTGAATGAGAACTTATCAATTTCTCAACTTCACAAATCGTTCATGTGTTAATTCTCCAAATATTCATCCAGTTATTTGATGCACTACAGCTCAATACATGACCACACTGATTCCTGAGGCATGGGAATTGGTTTTTCTGCATGAAAACAGGCTCAGGGAAATCACCTTTCACAATTGTATTGCTGGTATGAATTTTGCTCTGTGTGGGGATTGGAAACCCTTATTTCTTAGACATTATTAAAGAAAGTGCAGTCTGTTCTTCACAGTAAAAGAATAAATAAAACGTGTTTTAAATCGAACACATTGGATCAAAGCTATTTACTTCATAAGATTAAGCAAATTTGAGCTACTTGTCAAATATCAGAATTATGGCCATGGAATGGTAGAAAAAAAGCTGGATTCAGCCTTTCTGATGTGTCTCCTTCTGGCCTGTGAAGTCCCACTGCCCACATTGATTCTCTGTTTGCCAATGGTGCTCTCATGGATGATCTCCCTGGTGTCCTCCCAGGCTAGGCAGGAATGTGGGGCCAAGGCAATGAGAGACTCTTCCATCTTAATTTTAGGCATCTATCTGGCACATTTCTCAGTTGCCCTGAATGACTTCCCTGGGATTACAGCCATGGAATAGTCCCTGGAGCTGTAAACCCTGCACGCTGATGCTCAGATGGTGATGCACTCCGCTGCATCCAGAGGCCTCCTGGCATTGTCACCAGCCCTCCCTGTCCAGTTGGTCCATCCCAGGAAAGATCAGAGGCCCCTAAGCCTTGTTTCCCAAGAGCCAGAAGTGAGATCACCCCTGGCACAAACACCAGAGCAGAGATCACAGAATCACAGAATAGTTTGGGTAGGAAGAGACCTTTAAAGGTCATTCAGTCCCACCTCCTGCAATGAGCAGGGACATTTTACACTCAATCAGGTTGCTGAGAGCTCTGTCCAGCCTGACCTTTGGACACTTGCAGACATGGGGCAGCCACAGCTTCTCTGGGTAACCTGTGCCAAGGTCTCACCACCCTCATTGTTAAAAACTTCTTCCTTATACCTAATCTAAACCAACCCTCCTTCAGTTTAGAACCCCCCTCTTTGTCCTAGAGCAAGAGGACCTGCTAAAAAGTCCATCTCCATTTCTCTTACAGGCCCCTTTTAAGAGCTGAAAGGCCGCAATGAGTTCTCCTTTTTCTTTTCCACGCTGAATATTCCTAATTGTCTCAGTCTTTCCTTGTAGCAGAGGAGCTCCGTCCCTCTGCTCATTTCTGTGACCTCTCAACTCTGCTGGGGACCCCAGAAGTGAATGCAGTGCTCCTGGTGGATCTCCTGCCTTACTCAGACCAGGAGAAAGGAAAAGGATGCACATCCCTTCCTGGGCTCCCCAGTTTAACACTGGTCCTCACTGCTGGGTGGTTAACCACAAAAATTAGCAGCCAGTTTTCCTGGTATGGACTCCTGCTGTGGGTATGATTTGATCAGTATCAGCAGAGGATTTCAGCCCACATCTGTATCTGTCAATCAGCATTTTCTGTGCCTGGTTTCTTGTCTTCTCTCCCACCATCCAGAGATGACACACAGCTCATCCCCAAAGGGTCCACAGGATACACTTGATAGTACATGACTTTGCTCCACAAATTGCTTTCTCTGTCTTGCTCCCAGTTTCCCCAGAGCACTTTGAGTGTATTTTATCTCCTCAAAGGCCACAGAAAAATCCGCGCTGTCACACACACAAACACACACACGCACAAAAAAAGGTGGTCTTGAATGAATTAGTCTTCATATCTCAGCTGGAAAATTATAATTTGAACCATTCTACTGGAGCAGTGAAATAATATATGCAAAGTGCCTGAGAGGAGCCCAGCTTGGAGGCTTCTAGTGGAAAAAGAAAGTTCAGATAGACAAAAAAAAAAACCTGGCATGAAGGAGAATGTCATGAGATCAGCCCATAGAATATGCTGAAGAAGACAGAAAATGACTGAACAAATCTAAGTAATTTGGGTAGCAGTTTGCATTTATTAAGTTCTGGCTCATCAGATGTACCAAATTAGGCAAGTGCACAAGTGCTGTGTTTATCACACCCGGCTCCTAACGAGCATCCCCCGACTCAAGGAGCTCCATTTAAACAAACAGAGGCAGCCCGGGGCTGGCGGGGCGGTAATGAGGTGTGAGAGGAATGCGTGCTGAATTCAGCCCCTCTCTGCCTAACCATCGAGCCATTAGTCCCACAAGAAGCTCCCTAACATCGTGCGGGGAAAGATAGGATACACCATGGTGTCCAAGCAGCCTCAACCACGTGCTGCCTGCAGAGAGCCCAGACCTGAGCCTGGCTCCCACTTCCATGGAGAAATCCAGCATTCCTGGGGGTGCAGGATTGCCAGTGATGTGAACCAGGCCTGTCTTTGCCTCCTTCCATACAGACTTGTTTCCTGCATGAGACTTCTGTTCTTCAAGTGCTTTGTCTGGTCTAATCAGGCTGCTCGATGTGAGGGGAGTGCTCTGAGATTTAGCTTGGAAATCCCAAGTGGCATTTTTATCAGTTCCTTCTCACTGCACGCTCTGACTGCAGCCGACAGCCATGAGCAGCAAACTCGTTTGAAATCATCCAAAGAAAGGGAAATATAAACAAGCCAGGAGTAGATCTCCTATGCAGAGAGAGACCATTTCTCCTTAAATCCAGCTTTTCCCCATATCACCCAAACAGTAAGCTCACAGATGCCCTATTAAAACCCAGGGGATAGGAAAACAGGCATCTCTGCTGGCTAGGGACTCGTTTTGGATACCAGTATTTGATATATGCCTTCAGTATCCCGGTGAGTGTGTCTCTGCACTGTGGTTGTTGCCATTTCACAGAAAGATTAGTTGACTTCTCCCACATCTGCATCTTGTACTAGCTTTATGAAATCCTGAGCTTTTGAACACATTTTTTCTGAACAAATACTTAGTTTCTAGTGAGGG